>JAJPUD010001605.1:21813-57804 GCA_023553655.1 Myrmecobius fasciatus
TTTATGTGAAAGTCTGAAAAATCAAATTGATATAGTTTATTTTCAGAAGTCACCTTTAAAACATTTAGAGTAACTCTCCATTATGGTCTATATTTAAACTCCCCTACCCAAGAATGCTTGGTTATTTGCTCCATAAAGGCATCAGAGCCTCTGTGGCATGATGTGTGGAAGCAGAAAAGGCACTGATTCAACAAACATATTTTTCAACACCCTAGGAGATGTCATGAAGACAATCAGAGCAGAAAATTTAGGGTCATGTGCAAAAATTGCCCTTAGGGACACTGACTCTGACATTTGGCTTCTGTGCAATGAGGTGATGGAGTGGTTCAGGCCCAGGAAGCTGAGTCCAAATTTGTCTTCAATACTTACTAGCTGGACAAATCACTTAACTTCTGTCCACCTCAGTTCCCTTAACTGTTCAATGGGGATTCACAATATCATCTATTCATAGAGTTGCTGTAAGGTTCAAATAAAATATTTATAAAGGATCTAGCACAGCACCTGGCACATAGTAGGCATTTAATAAATGCTTGTTCCCTTTCCTGTGCTTCTGAACCTTTCCCCAGCTTCTTCAGCTTATACTTGTGTCTTATTCTGAGAATCATAGAATGCTAAAGTTGGAAGGAACCTCAGAAAACTTGGAGTCCAACTTTGCCTCAGACCCTGCATTTGCTCCATAATATCCACTATATTATATGGCAGGGTAGCATGCCATATTTCCTTATGCCCAACCTTTCCCCCAATGAAACACAGTCCTCTGTATGCACAATGAATATTTCAGTGCTTTTATTGTTTGTTTCACTTGGATATGAAGTTTAAAGTTGTTGCACAGTCATTTTTCATTCATGTCTGATTCTTTGTGACTCCATTTGGAGTTTTCTTGGCAAAGATACTGGAGAGCTTTGCCATTTCTCATTTTACAGATGAGGAAACTGAGGCAGAGTTAAGCGACTTGCCTGGGTTCACACAGCTAGGAAGTGTCTGAGGCAGAATTTGAACTCAGGAAGATGAGATTTTCTGACTCCAGGCCTGGTGCTCTATAGCTGCACCAAAGTTAAACCAGGTTCAAATCTGATGCATGCTGGCTCTATAAACTTAGGTAAATCATGCTGTCTCTCAGGACCTTAGTATCTTTATCTGAAACAAGTGGAGGCCTGTAGTTACTATAGCTACCATGTGGACTATAGTGTGAATAATGGATGTGAAAATGTTCTACAAAGGTAAAAAAAAAGCATCTGATTCTAAGTCAGAAAACCTAGGCAAGAATCCCATCTATTCTACTTGTTGGATGATCTTGAACAAGTCAAACTCACCATATCCTTCCAGGCTCAGTTTCCTCTTCTATTAAATGATGGAATTGAATTAAAAGATTTCAGAGCTTCCTTCCAACTCTGAATCCTACAAATATGACTTCTAGTGATGGAAAACTGACTCCATGACTATCTTCTGCAGTGGATATTCTACTGCTCTATAAGGAGCAGGTTTTGCTTAATTAGTTGCTGAGTATGTGAGGTTTATTGATCTACTAACCTCAAATGATACCAAGTAACATAAGGAATGAATATGAAGTTTAGAATCAAGTACAATTATGACCACCAGTTGGACCTCTGAAATGAAAAAAGCCTTCTGGAAAGCAATTTGGAATTATGCTAAAAGGAATGAGTAAAATGGCTCTGATATCTGACAGGCATAATTCCTCAAGAAAGTTACATATAAATGTCCCCAATACACCATAGAACTCGCAACACTTGTGGTTTTAAAGAATTAGAGACAAAGTAGATACCCATCTGTTAGAAAATGACTAAATAAACTGTGGTCCATGGATGTAATGTGATATTATTGCACTGTAAGGAACAAGAAACATGAAGAATTCAGAGAAGCATGGGAAGATTTATATTAACTGATGATTAAATTGATATATTGAAATATATTGATATATATTGATATTGATATATTGATATTGATAAATTGAAATATAAATTGATGATTAAAAAGCAGAATAAGAATTATTTCAATAATGGAAATGGAAAGAACTAAAAAAAATCCTTGAATGTTATGTAGTTATAATTATCAAGTTTAGTCTGAAAAGAGATGAAAAAAAATGTAATGTCCTCCTTTTTTTGAAGACATGGAAAATGAGTGTGGATGATTGCAAACAGTTGATGTGTTGGTTGGTTAGTTTCGTTGAAGTGACTTTTTTCTCTACTTTTTTTATTCTTTGTTTCAAAGGATGATTTACTAGGCAGTAAAGGTCAGAAAGATATTTTGGAAAAGAAGGTGATGGTAGTGTTAGAAATGAAAAAAGAGGTGTCAATAACATTAAAATATACAGAAAAAAAGAAGGGAACACAGAGCAATTTTGTTATTACTTATACTGTTATTACTATACTGTAAAAAAAAAAATCCACAATTCTATACAGACTCTAACTCCTTATGCAATCCTTTTTCTTGTTCTTTGCATATATTGAAATGTTTGTATTTGTTGGTGATTAAGTCCATAATGAAAAGAAAAAATTAAACATAAGAAAAAAGGTAATTAAAAATAAAAGATATCAATAATTTTTTTTAAAATTTTATTTTATTTGCAAAACATATGTATGGGTAATTCTTCAACATTAACCCTTACATAGCTTTCTGTTACAGATTTTTCTCCCCAGCTCCCCACCCCTCCCCTAGATGGCAGGATATCCACTACATGTTAATTATGTTAAAATACTTGGCAAATCGAATATATGTATACATATTTCCAAACTTATAATTGTTGTGCAAGAAAAATCGTATCTACATAAAAGACATATCAGATAAAGGAAACACAATGTAAGCAAACATCAATCAAGAGTATGAGAATGTTATGTTGTGGTCCACATTTCACATCCCCCTCTCTGGGTGTATATGGCTTTCTTGAGTGAGCAATTGGAAGTGGTTTGAAACATTTCGTTGTTGAAGGGAGCCATGTCCATCAGAATTGATCATTGTATCGTCTTGTTGTTGCCATATATAATGATCTCCTGGTTCTACTGATTTCACTCATCATCAGTTCATGCAAGTCTCTCTAGGCCTCTCTGAAATCGTCCTGTTGGTCATTTCTTACAGAGCAATAATATTCCATGATATTCATATACCATAATTTATTCAGCCACTCTCCAATTGATGGGCATCTATTCAGTTTCCAGTTTCTAGCCACTACAAAAAGAGCTGCCACAAACATTCTTGCACATGTGGGGCCCTTTCCTTCCTTTATGGATATCAATAAGAATTAAAAAAGAAAACTCACCACTCTTACTTCTTAGATTCTCAACCTCTTGATCCTACTGCTCAGTCCCCAAACTTGATTGCAGAGATTGTGCTAAATTCTTTTTCAAAAGAAAGCTAATTCCATATGACACCTCCTCATTGTTGGAGCAGAAAGGAACATCCCATTTACTAGCTGAGAAACTAGCATCCAATTCACTTAGAAGAAAAGGAGAGGTGTCGTTTTTTTCCTTTCCCTTTCCTTTCTGTTCCTCCCTTTTCCTCTTCTTCCTTGTCTTTTGCCTTTTCTCCTCTTCAATCTTTCAATCCATTTTTCTCTCTCTGCTTTTTTTTTTTTCATCCATCTTCAGCATCCTTCTCTTCCATTTCTATATTCTTCTTAAGGTCTCTGTGAGCAGGAACACAAGACATCTAATCATTTTAGGAGCGACAAGGAAGAAACATGTCCCTGTCCCTAATTTCCACTTCTCCGACCAATTCAGTAAGCATTTATTAAACACTTTTTACTTGCTGGGAGAGAAACAACGTGGTAGCTGGCCTCCCAGCCAGGAGATCCAGGTTGAAGCTCCACCTCTGACACTCTCTGAATAACAATGGACACATTACATAATTCTTAGGGTTCCAGATAACTCTAAAACTTCAAATTAGAGAGAAGGTGCCAACTTGCACTAGAAGAAAGAATTTCTTAATCCAAGAGTGCTCTATGTCAATGGAATCCCAGATTTCTTCCCTCTTTCCTATTTATAGATATCAGGAGCTATGCTAGATGCTTTACAAAGACAAGGATGAAATATTCCCTGCCCTCAAAGAGCTTGGAAAAAACAAAGTGTCCGTAAACATGTAAATACAAATGGAGCAGAGAACCCTAACAATTAGGGGTATCAAGAAAGGCTTCATATAGGAAGGGATTTTTGAGCTAAGTCTTGAAGGGATCTAGGGATTCTGAAAGGCAAAGGAATATTTTTGTAATGTTCCTTGCCTGGGGAAAAGCTTGTGCAAAGGAATGGAGATAAGAAATGCAATGTCATAAGTATGGGGAGGAGAGTAAGATAAGTCTAGAAAGGTGGATTGGGAATAACAGAGGAATTATTTAGGAATATCAATTAGCAACTTTATGGAGGATGGGCTGAAGAAGGAAGATTCAGGAGAATGATTAGAAGATAATTGTCCAGGCAAGATAGAATGAGGACCTGAAGCAGGGTGGTAGCCATAAAGAGGAAAGGAGAATAATAAAAGGAAAGTTTTATAGATAGAATCAACAAAACTTGGCAACTGATTGGCTATGGGAAGTGAGGAAGAATAAGGAGTGGAAGAGAACTCCAATAGAATGAATGTGGGGGACTAAAAGGATGGTGGTACCCTCAACAAAATTAGGGCAATTGTTAAGATTGATGGATTTGGGAAGAAAAATAATGAACTATGTCTTGGACATGTGGAGTTTGAGATGTCCGAGGGTCATCTGGTTCAAGATGTCCAATTTTTATTGGATATTAGTTGATGATGTGAGAATAGAGTTCAGGATAGTGACAGGGACCACATAAGCTATATAGAGCTGATGAGATAAATAAATGAGAAATATGCATCTTGGAATCATTTATGTGTAAGTAATAATTAGAACTATTGGGACTGATGAGGCTGCCAAGAGAGTGGACATAGAGAGAGAACATTAAAAGACCCAGTTCAGACTTTTTAGATGATAAGTATAATAAGAGCACTGGACTTGGAATCAAGGAAACCTTTGTTCAAATCTTGACTTAAATATTTATTAGCTGACTCTGGATAAGTCACTTAGCCTCTCAGCCTCAGTTTCCTCATCTGTTAATGGGAATAAAAATAGCACCCAACTCACAGGATTGTGAGGATCCATTGAGATAACACATAGAAAGTACTTTGCAGCTTTATCAATGGTAGCAATTGTTGGGAACATCTCTACCCAGTGATATGAAATAGAGTTTTCTTGATTAGGCAGCACATTCAGTAAATCAGAACCCCCCACTCCTCAATACCTGAACTCAAATAAGCATTTAATAAATGGCTATTATGTGGAAAGCACTATCATATATAAAAACATATGATCAAATCTTAATATAACCTTTTATGTACATTTGGCCACATGGACATATGGACAGGATGGATATGAACAAAGGAGCTCTTCTGCTTCACTTTGCCCCTCCTCAGAGTCAAAAGCCAGCTGGCTAAGAGGCTATTCCTGCTCAATGGGAATAGCTTTGGACCAGAAGTCTTCAAGTGCTCTTTCATTAATTCTATTCCAAAATGTTCTGTTTAGGAGAGAGGGCTGAACTACAGAGGGGGCTAGACTATGGTATTCAGTCGGCAAGTGCTGCATAGAGTATCTAAGGAGGACTAGCATCTCAAGGCTTGCCAAGCCTTTTTCAGGGCTATTCATCCCTTTGGTGTCCATCTGTTATCCAATTCCCAGCCATGGCTCCAATACCCAACAGATGGGCTAAACCAGATTGAGGGCAACCTCAAACCTGCCAATAAATTAGGGGGATGTCCATCCCAAACATGTGAAACATCCCAAACATCCCAAACTTCCTCTGGAAGAATAAGCAGATAAGAACAATTTGTTCCAGTAATTGTGAAAGTGCCTTAACCAGGCACTTGGTCAGAAATCAAAGGTTATTCAATGCATCTGGGACCATCTCCAGGTCGCCTTGACTTTTTGTCTTGCCATTGGATTTGGATGAATCCAGAGGAGACAATGAAAGAGACAATTTTGTACATCTCTGACTCATTTAAATCCAATTCACCTCACGATAGTTTGACCTCTTTGAAAATGAGGGACAATAACCATGAAACACTGGAGACACTCCTGGGAGAAGGAACTTGGCTTAGGATGCACCTTCCCCAGTCACCTCTAAAGGTTCTTCATCTCATGGGATTTCTACATCTTTCTGAAGGAAAACTAACTTATAAATCAGAAAATATTGTGATTGGTTAAGCAAAATGAATAATAGAATTGGACCTTCAATGTAGTTCATGAAATCTTTTGCAAAACATTCCAAGTAGCAATATTTCCACTGTCAAATAGCCCTCAGAAGGGATAGTTTTATCTGATTCTATATATGATTATATATGTATATATAGTCAGATGAAGCATGCACAGTATATCTATTATATATGTACAGTATATATTAATATATATTATATATGTACAGTATGTATTATATACTATTTATATACATATATATACAAAATACACATACATATACATGCACATATTAAAATATATTTATAAATAAAAATATAAATATAAATAAAGTGTATGCACACACATGCATTTTATGGGTGTTTCATGTGTAACATGTAACATAAATGCATGCATACATGTAACCCTGACAGATCTTTTGAAAATAGCCAGTTGGGCTAACTTGGAGCTTCTTGTGGACTATATGGATGAAAGTTGCTTCTTTGATTGGTTGTCTAAATCTTTAAAAATGGCAAGTCAGAGCTGTTCCCTCTCTTTTCGAGCATCTTTTAAAAGCCCAGGCAGTCACTCAAGGAGGCTCATCCCACTCACAGAATGGAAGTTACACTGGGCTCCCTATTATTCAAAGTGGGAATACTCAAAGACTAGTCCAGATTATAAGTATATAAACATGTAGATACATATACCAATGTGGAATATTAGCTTCTCTTGTGACATAGTTATAGCTGCTCTCCTTTCATCCCCTAAACTGAGGCTCCCCAATACTTTCTAAGGTCTCTAGGAAGGTGTCTCATAAAGTCACCATGGGTGCCTCCAAGCAATGATGTGACAACTTGAGTTTATAGACCCACCTTTGGAACCTGTCCTCTCCTGTAGCCTTCCTGTGGTACTGACATACATTATTAAAGCATTCCACCATATAACCAGTGATTACAGCCTCCAACTCCATCACTCCCTTCCTTCCCTTTAAAATCTAACCAAATAAGTGTCTTCTTTCTCTTTCTCACTAATGAGTGGTAGATCCCCCTTAGGGTTTACAAGATGCTTGCAGACATGCTGGTCTGTCTTCTGATTCTGTGCTCCTCTTCATCATTTCCCATGCCTAGAATTCTCCCCTTTCTCTCAAGAAGCACTTTAGTGCTGCCTTCTGCATGAGACCTTTCCTGACCTGAACTCAGAAGACAAAAGTGTGACAACTACAACAGGGCCTCAGAGAAAATGCTAATGGGACCAAAGCAAAACAATAATTCCCAGATGGATTAAGAAGATAAAATTAGTAGAGGAAAAATTGGAAAAATAAATCAGTGCTGCAAGAAAATTATGAAAAGAGAATTGACAGCTTGGCAAAAAGTGGCATAAAAATACTGAAGAAAATAACACCTTTTTTTTTTATTAAAGCTTTTTATTTGTATAACATATGTATGGGTAGTTCCCCAACAATGATCTTTACAAAGCTTTCCATTACATATTTTACCCCCAGTCCCCTCCCCTCCCCTAGATGGCAGGAAGTCCACTACATGTTAATAATGTTGAAATGCTTGAGAAGTTATGCAAGAAACATCCTATCTACAAGAAAAAAAAAAAAAGAATCAGAGAAAGGCAACACAATGCAAGCAAATGTCAATAGAGATCATGAAAATGTTATGTTGTGGACCATATTTCATTTCCCTCTCTCTGGGTGTATATGGTTTTCTTCAGTGAACAATTGGAACTGGTTTGAGACAATTCTTTGTTGCAGAGAGCCATGTCCATCAGAATTGATCATCATGTAATACTGTTGTTGCTGTGTATGATGATCTCCTGATTCTTCTCGTTTCACTCAGCATCAGTTCATGCAAGTCCCTCCAGGTCTCTCTGAAATCGTCCTGCTGGTCGTTTCTTACAGAGCAATAATATTCCATAATATTCATATACCATAATTTATTCAGCCACTCTCCAATTGATGGGCATCCCTTCAGTTTCCAGTTTCTAGCCACTACAAAAAGGGCTGCCACAAACATTCTTGCACAGGTGGGTCCCTTTCCCTCCTCTAAGATCTCTTTGGGATATAGGCCCAGTAGAAACACTGCTGGGTCAAAGTTTGACAACTTTTTGAGCATAGCTCCAAATTGCTCTTCAGAATGGTTGGATCCGTTCACAGTTCCACCAACAATGTATTACTGTCCCAGTTTTCCCACATCCCCTCCAACATTCATCGTTATCTTTTCCTGTCATTTTAGCCAATCTGACAGGTGTGTAGTGGTACCTCAGAGTTGTCTTAATTTGCAGAAAATAACTCCTTTTAAAAAACATAAGTGGCCAAATGGTAAAAGAAGCACAAAAATCACTGAAGAAAAAAACTTAAAAAAGCAGAATTGACCAAATGAAAAAAATAGAGATACAAATTCCCTCAGAAGAAAATAATTCCTTAAAAATTAGAATGGGGCAAATGGAAGCTAATGACCTCATGAGTCATCAAAAAACGATAAAACAAAGTTAAAAGAATGAAAAGTAGAAGAAAATTGGAAATATCTCATTGTAAAAACAACTGACCTGGATGATAGACATATATAAAAATATATATAAAACATAAATATAAAATATAATAGATACCAGAAAGTCATGATCAAAGACTATAGACATCATATTTCAAGAAATAATCAAGGAAAATTGCCCCAATATCTTAGATCCAGAGGGTAAAATAGAAATTGAAAGAATTCATCAATTATCTTCTGAAAGAGATCCCCAAATGAAAATTCCCAGGAATATTATAGCAAAATTTCAGAGCTGTCAGGTCAGAGAAAATTCTTCAGGCAGTTAGAAAGAAACAATGTAAGTATTTTAGAACAACAATGAGGCAAACGTAAGATTTAGTGACTTCTGCATTGCAGGAACAGAGAGCTTGGAATATGCTATTCCAAAAAGTCAAAGGAGGATTACAATCAACAATAACCTACCCAGCAAAACTGAGTATAATCTTTCAGGGGGAAAGTAGATATTTAATAAAATACAGAACTTTCAAGCATTCCTAATGAAAAGACTAGGACTAAAAGAAAATTTAATATTAAACTGCAATACTCAAGAGAAGCATTAAAAAGGTAAACATGAAAGAGTAATTATAACAGTCTCAATAAAGTTAAACTGTTTATAATCCTATTTGGCAAGATATGTGTAACACCTAAGAACTTTTATTATTACGGCAGTTAAAAGAAGTTTACACAGACAGAAGGCATAAATATGATTTGATTATATTAAAATGATCTCTAAAAAAATGAAGAGTTTAGAAAGAAGGATGCACTGAGAGAAGGAGAAAAGAAGAGCTATAATGGGGAAAATTTTATCACCTAAAAGAGGTATACAAGGAAGAACTTTTACAGTAGAGGGGGAATATAAGAGGTGATAGAATTGGAATTGGTTCAAAGAGGGAAGAATAGATATATGGAGATATATATATATATACATATGTACATACATACATACACATGTATTTATGCATATAGATAATATATGCATATACACACACACCTTCAGTTCTGTATAGAAATGTAGTTTACTCAAGAAGGAAATAGGGGAGGAAGGATTTAATAGAAAGAAGAGGAGAAAGATAAAAAGGAGGACTGATTAAGAAAATCAGTGGTTTGAAGCAAAATAGAAAGGAAGGACAAGAAATAGAGAAAGAAAGAAAAGAATAGAAGAAAATGGGATAGAGGGAAACAAATAGTAATCATAACTGTGAATGGGAATAGGATAAACTTAGCCACAAAACAAAAGCAGATAGAAGAATGGACTAGAAAGCAGAATTTAACAATGTGTTGTTTATAAGAGACACACTTGAAATAGACACAGAGTTCAAAAAAAGGGCTGGAGCAGACTATAATGTGCTTTTTTTTTTAAAGTAAAAGCTGTGGTTAGCAAACAAGATTTCAGACAAAGTAAAAGCATTAATTAATTAAGAGAGATAATCAGGGAAATTACCTTTTGCTAAAAAGATGCCATAAACAATGAAGCCATCTCAAAAAATTATATTGCAAGTTTCTTTGACAATGGCCTTATTTCTCACATATATTACCAAGTATGGAACTGAGTCAAATTTGTAAAAATTAGAGCTGTTTCCCAATTAATAAATCCAAGTTAATAAATAAAAAGTCAAAGATAGGAACAAGCAGTTTTCAGAAGAAGAAATCAAAGTTCTCTATAGTAACATTTTTTAAAAATGCTCTAAATAATTAATTAGAGAAATGCAAATACTCTCTTACACCTATCAGAAATGACATACTGGAAGGGATGAGGAAAAGATAGGTACACTAATAAATTGTTGGTGGCATTGTGAACTGGTCCAATCACATTGCCCTAATGGCTATAAAACTCTGTACTCTATGACCTAGCCACTACTAGGTCTGTCTCCCAAAGGAATCAAAGGAAAAGGAAAAGTACCTATAGATACAAAAATATTTCTAGCAGCTCTTTTTTGTGATGGCAAAGAATTAGAATTTGGAGTGCCCATCAACTAGGGAATGGCTGAACAAACTGTGGTGTATGATTGTTGTTCAGTGGGAAAAGGCAAGAGGGGGATTTCAGAAAAACCTGGGATGACCTATATGAACTGATACAAAGTGAAGAACTAGGACAGCAATGTGCACAGTAACATTGTAATAATACTGTAATACTGTAATACTGTAATACTGTAATAATGATCTACTGTGAAAGACTTGGCTCTTCTGATCAATAAATGATTCCAGACAATTCCAAAGGACTCATGATGAAAAAATGCTATCTACCTGAAAAGAGAAAACTGACAAATGAGTGAAAAATGAAACATAATTTTTTCACTTTCCTTAATCTTGCCTTTTAAAAATATGGCTAATTTGGAAATATGTCTTTGCATGATTTCAAATACATACTTGATATCCTATTTCTTGTCTTCTGGGTAGGTTGGGGGGATAGCAAGGGAGGAGATAATTTGGAACTCTAAAAGAATGATAAAAATAAATAAACAATACATTTTTTTTTAAAGAAGCCTGATTTTGATAAGCTGGACATCCAGGACTGGTCAGCCAGAGTTATAAAAGGCCTTGAGTCCATAAAATATGAAGACTGGTTAAAGGAACTGAGTTCATCTTACTCTGGAGAAGAGAGCAGTGGGAGAATGCTATCTGAAAAATTGAAAAGGAGAAACTGGACTTGCTCTGTTTGGCACTAGAAGTGTCTGTAGCAGTTAGGGGGTGCTCAGAGCACTGGCCTGAAGATCTGAGTTCAAATTCTGACTCAGTTTCTCTCTAGCTGAGTGGCCCTGGACAAATCATTTAAACTTTGTTGGAATCAGTTTCCTCTTCTGTAAAGCTGGGATAATAAACATCATCTACCTCACAGGGCTGTTTTCAGGCTCAGCTGAGATTCTACAATCCTTAAAGCCCTATATAAATAAAGCTGTGAAGACAGCAGAAGTGGGAATCCTGGGTGGAAGTTGTAAAGAAGCAAATTTAGCCTGGATGTCAGTGAGAACTTCCTAATAATTGGGGCTATTCAAAAGAAGAACAGACCGCCTGCCTCCAGAGCCGATGATTTTCTCCCTCCTTGGGAGGTCTTAAAACAGGGGCTGGAAAATGACCACTTGTCAAGGATGTGATAGTGGGGTTTGTTTTCATGTAAGGATTGGGCTACATGGTTCCTTTTCAGCTCTCAAATTCTGTGATTCCCTGCTGCTGCTTCATTCCCCTCAAAAACTGTGTCTAGTTTGATGAAGAGTGTCCCAAAAGTCTTAGTGCAATTTTAAGTTCAAATTTATTGCAGTTGACTTTTAAAACACCCTATATTTCCTATGTACTTATAAATAATACTCTCATTTGTTTCCCCAGTAGACTCAACTTCTTGAGAGTGAGAACTATTTTCCTTTTGTCTTTGTATGCCCAGAACTTACGGTAGTACCGAGTACAGAGTAGGAGTTTATTAAATGCTTGTTTTTCATTGAATCCTAGAGAGAGAACAATAAAAATGTAAGTGACTCATTCAGGTATATATATATATATATACACATAACATATGTTATCATATATGTCACCCTTTTGGTATACATGCATGTATGTAAATATAATAGACATTTAAGTGACTTATTCAGGTATATATACATATGCTACCATATATACTCAGATAATATGTCACTACATTTTTGTATATATGTATGTATGTGTGTATGTAAAAATAATAGACATATAAGTGACTTATTCAGGTGTATACATATGTTGCCCTATATACTCAGATAATATAAGTCACCACATTTTCTGTATATATTTATGTATGCATGTAAATATAATAGACATATAAGTGACTCATTCAGGTGTGTATATATATATATATGTCACAACATATACTCAGATAATATATGTCACCACATTTTATATATGTATGTATATATGTAAATAGACATATTTTTGTATGTATGTAAATATAATAGACATAAGCGATTTATTCAGGTGTATATATGTCACCATATATACTCAGACAATATATGTCACCACATTTTTTGTATATATGTCAATATAATAGACATATAAATACAGCTAATTTCTATAGCAGAAACCCATATGACATCATTTTATAATTGCTTTGTAAATGCATTTTTAACTCCTCCTCTTCCTCGGATGAAATAATCTGATTGGATGCTACCTTGTGATCTTTCTATTTTCTCAATCTTTATGAACTACGGAATTGAGCTCTCTCCTGACTCTCTGTCTTCCCTTGGCATCATTCTGCAGAAGAGGGTGCTTTCTCTGAGTGCTTTGCATTTAAGAGCTTTCTACTAACAAATAGGTAAGCACAGGGCCACCATTTACATACAACAGGAACCTTTTAAGACACTTGGGTCTTTGCTGTCAGGAACCAAACTTAGCATCTCACCCAGAATCCAGATTGATCAGCCCTTTGCTCTAATGAAAATTGCCATAGAGATGTTTATTTCTTATGGTTTTGCGGTGTGTTTTTTATTTCGCACTAAATGCTGTTAAACTTTTCACCCATAAATTGAATGTTTAACATAAAAAATTGCTATGCGGGGCAGCTAGTTGGTGTAGTGGGTAGAAGAACATCAGTCCAGAAGGCAGGAGGTCCCGAGTTCAAATTTTATCTCAGACACTTAACACTGGACAAGTTACTTAACTCCAATTGCCTCAAAAAAAAAAAAAATTACTGTGTGATTCCTATTAATTGAGAGACATGGTGGTGCAACGGACGTAGAAACAGCTTTGACGTTAGAAAGATACAGAAGTCCCTTAAACTCTCACTTGTCTCTCTAAGACTTCATAATCTACATGGGTGGAAGGAATTTCCACCCTGGAAGATCCTAAACTAAGGGAATCCCAAACCTCTCCCCTACTCCCCGGACTCCAAACAACACGAGTTCTAGAGGTTTAGGAGAAAGACTACGATCTGTGGCCTTCAGGGCCCGCAGTTTTCTCCTGGGTCGGATTAAATGTCCTTTAGCGGGCCTTCTTCAGCTCTGATGCTCCGCGGCTCCGTGATCCCCTGGGGCTGCCTGTCTCCCGCAGCTGCGGGGCCGGGCCCCGGAATCAAAGCCCTTTGCCTTGTTCCTCAGCCAGCGCCGAGCTCTGGGAATGGGAGTGGGTCAGCGGCGCTGGCCGGGAGTCGGAGAGCGCCCAGAGAACCGAAGAGGGGGAGCTGTCCGAGTGCGCAGGAAGGGCAGAGCCGCCCCCTGACGTGAAGGCGGCGGGGTCCGGGGACCGCGACCCAAACGGGAACGCTCAGAAGTTGGCCCGCGGCTGTCTATTTATAGGCCGAGGGTTTGTGGTTCTCTCAGAGCCGATGTGAAGCCCTCCGCCGGAGCCAGAGCTCTGGGACTGGGGGCCTGAAGTTGAGAGCAAGGGAGAGCTCCCCGGGAAATTTCCTGGCCAAATGGTGTGGAGGGTCGGCCGGACTGGGACCAATCGAGGCCGGCTATTCCATAGGGAAAGAAGATCGAACGCCAAATTTAGAAATTACTCGGGGGGCTCATGTATGTGTGTGTGTGTTTATACATGTGTACACATGTATATATATATATACATATATATCTGTGTATGTGTGTACACACACAGAGATACACATGTATTGAATATGTGTGTATATCTACCCAATGGGGTTTTATTGCTCTAGGGTCTTTCCCCCCTTTTTTATTCTTTGTTCTAACAGCTTTCTGGGACGGGGAGGGAGAAAGGAACCAGGGCACGAGGGCCCGAGATCAGCAAAGATAAGGGGAAATGCCCACCCATTAAAGCCCAGGGGAGCAGGGTTGGTTCAGTTCCCTATGGAGGGAGAGGATAAGGTGGGTGGAACATCTGGAAGGCCTACTCCACTGGGTGGGCAGGAAGGAGCCTTTAATGAAATAATCTATGAAAATCACTTTACAAACATTAGAGAAGTCTGTGAATGTCAGTTATTGTTATTATTGTGGAATAGATGTCACTACTCTCCAAAATACTAGGGCAAGACAGTCATGATATGGCTTATTAACAGGGGAGGTACCAAGAGCATCTTATGGGCAACACAAAATATGGAGGATTGGAGGCAAAACGGAGGGGAACCAAAGTTGGAAAATATAAACAAGGAAAGCGAAGGAGGGAGCTCTAATTGCCCATGAAAGGGCCGTAGTTTTCTATGACTCCAAACCAGCAAGATTTCAAGAGGTAGCAGTGTTCTTTTTTTTTTTTTTTTTAAACTTTTTATTTGCAAAACATTTGTATGGGTAATTCTTCAACATTGATCCTTACAAAGCTTTCTGTTACAAATTTTCCCCCCCTACTCCCCACCCCTCCCCTAGATAGCAGGATATCCACTACATGTTAATTATGTTAAAATACTTGACAAATCAAATATATGTATACATATTTCCACACTTATCATCGTTGTACAAGAAAAATCGTTATCTACAAGAAAAAAAAATCAGAGAAAGGTAGCAGAGTGTTCTTTGGACAGTTTCCCATGACATTCACCAAGAAGCTCAACCATTTGTTATATGTGGAGCCTTAGGAATAATTATTGGACATAGAAGTACAAGCAATAAGAAGAGATGTCCAGATACAGACGGCCCCATTGAAGGAGCAGGAAAAGGATTGCCCAACAACAGCAGAAGACAGATCAAAATGGACCAGAGGTAGTGTCAGAGCATGGGGATTGTCTTCAGTGATGCAATAGTTTGTCCACCAAGACTGGAGCAAATGAGGAATATCTGAAGACCGGCCCAACCAAATCCATGTACCCTAAATTCTAGGCAGGCTGGACACTTCGTAACACGCCCCTGTGCTCTCCACCTCCACACATTTGCTCACTTTGTTCTCTGGGCCAGGAATGTAATCTTCCCTCCCCCTCTTTTCCTGTTCAATTCCTCTGCAGCCTATAACACCTAACTCAAATGTCAGAGTTTTTTTCTGCTCCTCCTTGCTTTCCTTTCCCATCAGATCTCATATGGTACTTTATTTCTCACCCCTTTAATAAACAAATAATGCTGTAAGGTTTGTTTTTTAACTTTTCTGTTTATGAATCTTGTTTCCCTGTTCCAGGAGGAAAGAGATTTTTTTTTTTTTCATCTAAATTTTCTGTCTTTCCAGTACCCACACTGTGCTATGCACACATAGGTGCTAAATAAAGGCTTGTTGTTTTTAATTAAATTGAATCCAGACTACAAAAATGTTAACACAGTAAATTATCTTACATAGCTAAGATGGGTAAAAAAAAATCCTGATTCACGTATTAACTATCATTATTAACTATTAAGATAGGAAGCAATCTTTTTTTTTCTTTTGAACTAATTTTATGAAATATATTTTTATTAATCTTTTGTTTTTACATTGCCTAACTTTTCTGTCATGTCTTTTTCTTTCTCCCTCATCCCCAAATAACAAAGAATATTTTTATAGGAAACCATCTTGTTGTGGAAGAATATCCAAAAAGGCTCGAGGTTCTTTTAGGAAACAGGACTTTACTGACTTCAGGCCTAGTTCCCTAGTCACTGAATCATATAATTACCCTAGTTTACACATCAGAATAGATATCTATTTCCAGTCTCTCAGGTTTGCAATCTCAAGCTTATTCTCATTTTCCCTTACTGTAAGTATCTAATCAGTTGCCAAATATTGTCATTTCTACTTTCATGACACCTCTTGAATCTGCTCCTTCTTTCTATTTATGTACTTACTACCTTCATTCGTTCTCACTTAGACCACTACAATATTCTATTTTTATTATTATTTTTAACATTCTTTTTTAAATATTGAATTACAAATACTCTTCTTCCCTTTCATCTAATACAAAGACAAGAAATGTGATATTAATTATACACATGAAATCATGTAAGATATATTTCCATATTAGTCACATTGCAAAAAAAAAGTAAGAAAAATAAGAGTGAAAATATGCTTCCATCTGCTCTTAGTTTATCAGTTCTCTTTCTGGAGATGGATATGTTTTTCATTATTAGTCCTTTGGAATTGTCTTGGATCAGTCTATTGACCAGAAGAGCAAAGTCATTCACAATTAATCCTCATACAACATCACATTGATTGTGTATTGGCTATGTGCCAGTTCTGGTTCTGCTCAGTTTACTTTGCATCAGTTCATGTAAGTCTTCCCAGGATTTTCTGAAATCATCCTGCTCATCATTTCTTATAGTACAATAGTATTCTGTCATAATCATAAGCCACAACTCAATCATCAGTTCCCCAGCTGACAAGAATCTCATCCATTTCCAATTCTTTGTGACCACAAAAAGAGCTACTATAAATACTTTTATGCAAATAGATCCTTTTCATTTTTCTTCGATCTACTTGGGATGCAGACCTAGTGGTATTGCTGGGTCAAAAGGTATGTACAGTTTGAAAGTCCATTGGGCTTTCCAGAAGGGTTGGATCAGTTTGCAATTTCACCACCAATACATCTGTATCCTTGTTTTTCCACATCCCCGCCAACATTGGTCATTTTTCTTTTCTGTCATCTTAGTCAACTTGATAGGAGTAAGTTGTTTTAATTTGCATTTCTCTAATCAGTAGTGATTTAAAGCATTTCTTCATATGATTATAGATAGCTTTAATTTCTTCTTCTGAAAACTACATTCATATCCTCTGATAATTTCTCAGTTGGAGAATGGCTGGTTTATGGTCTTATAAACTTGATTCAATTCTTTATCACAATAGCCTTTAATTGGTCTCTCCCCATTCTAACCTATCCCCCAGATAGTGCCAAGATGATTTCCACAAAACATAGATCTAACAATGTCATATACATGGACCCATGCCTCTTTTCACAATAGTGTTTTATTTTTCCAATTATATATAAAGGTAATTTTCAACATCCATTTTTGCAAAATTTCAGATTCCAAATTTTGTTTCCTTTCCTCCCTTACCTGTTCCCTCCCCAAAACAGTAGACAATCTGATAGATGTTGTATAATCATTTTAAACATAACCCTATCCCCTTCTCAAGAGACTTAGGTGGCTCCACATTGCCTCTAAAATAAAATATAATCCATTTTTTGGCATTAAAAGTTTTTCATGATCTGTCTCCTTCATGCCCTTCCAACTTTCTTGTACGTTATTCCCCTCTACACACCATAATTTCTAGCCACACTAGCCCACTTTTTATTCCACATATATTTGGTGTGTCTTCCCCATGCCTTTGCTCTGGCTAGCATTAGTATCTGCTCTATTCTCTTCCTTATTTTACCTCTACACCTTAGAATCCCTGGTTTTCTTTAAGCCTTAGCTTAAATACCACCTACTAAAGCAAGCCTTTCCTGGTCCTCCCACGTGTTAATTCCTTTCTCTTTGAGATTACATAATATCTATTTTATATTTATCTTATATATACCTATACATACATGCCATCTTCCCTTTTAAAATATGTTCCTTGACTATTGTTTTCCTTCAGTGTTTGCATCCACATTGATTAGTAAAATGCTTAATAAATTCTAATTGATTGAATGTTTTCCAGATCTAATACAACTCCTCTGGATATACTCTAGTTTATTATTGCCCCTTTTTAAAAATAGAGGGACCCAGAAGTGAGCAAAAGACTAAATACTATGAATTTAGGACCAGAAGTGAGCAAAACACTACATAAGTGACTGACCAGGATGGAGTAGAGTAGGACTTCCTTCAACTAAATACTACAAATTTATTAATATAATCTTAGCTTGTTGACTTTTGGCTGCCAGTCTTTATTGACAGTTATCCCAAAAGACTTCAGGGAGGAAGGCAGGAATGCATAAATACATATAAATATAAATGATGAGGTCCTGGGTAATGAGATGATGTTGGTAGAAAAAAAACTGAAGTATTCTTTGAGGCAAAACAAGGAAGGGCAACGATGGGGGTCCGTTTAACCTTATATAGTTCCATCCTCTGTGGAGGTCATGGGTAGCCTCACCTTGCTGTGAACAGTCAGAAATCCAAGTTATTCAAATCCCTGCGCTTAAATTTCTCCTATAAATCTGCCCATGGGGACCCAAAGGGATTCAGCCCACCATGGCACTCTGTCTCATGGTCTTTTTCCTCTCCTATCCCTCATGGTGTTTTTCTCCTTCTTATAGCTAATATACATATATTGCATATATTATTATTACATTTACATCATATAATATATTCTTTCATATATAATATAATATATTGCTATATTATATTACATAGATATATAGCTTCTTATATGCTTTCCCAAATCTGTTTCATATTTACTATTCCTGGTATCTATTGTATCTTTTCATTTTGTCTGTAACTTCTAAGTAAACTTACCTTTTGCTAAACAGAATGGCCATTGTGAATTCTTCCCATGACCAAACCCCATCATTTGGAACTGAACATCAATCTCATCGTTTGCTGCAAACCCCCCAAACACATCATATATGAATAAGTATTCTAGTTGACTTGCCCTAATTTATCTTTGATATCCTCCAAAATCTTTAATAAGCCCCCTGATTTATATGAAATAATTTCTTAGCCCGGTATTCGGTAACTTCTATCTGTCCTCAATCTACCTTTCTGTCCTTATCTCCCACTATTCTCCTTTATGTCCCCTGAGTTCCAGCCAAATTGGGCTACTCCCTGAGTGTTTTCCATAATTTCCCTGCCCCGGACTTTTGTTTATGCAATTATCTCTGCTTAGGATGTTCTGCCCTCCCCCCCCTTCACAAATCCTATCCATCCATCAAGATGCCACTTCTTCCTTTATTCCACCAACCTTCATTAATTAATTTCCTCCAAACCTCCATGCCGCTTTGTGCCTCTTTAATGGGATTCATCCCTTTCTACGTTGTTTTATAGTTGGGTATGTCTCACATCCACGAGACCTACAAATGGAGCTGTCTTACCCATCTTTGCAAGCTTTATTCACATATCACAAAGCCTTGCACACAATAAATCTGCAAACAATTAATGACTGAATTGACCAAAGAAAAGTGACTCCCAGGCTGCAGAGAAATCAGAAGCAAAATTAATTGGAATTTAGATCTCTTAATATTTCTGAGTGGTCAGAATAAAAGATTGCTTTTTAAAAGCAAGTCCACATGTAAAGCAACGAGAAGGCAGATGATTTTCACTTAAAAGGCAATGTTTATATTTAGGACTGCCCTTTTAGGTTTGGGATTTAAGTCCCTTTGGTTCGTGAGCAGAAGAACAAGGCAGCTGCTGCAGCCCTCGCTTATTGTTCAGGCTTCCACAAAGAGTTGAAGGTGCACCGGGAGCCTCACAGACAAGAAAAGGGGGTGAAGAGAGACAAGGTGAGGAAACTGAGCAGTACCTGCTTTTGCCTTGCCACCCCTGCCAGTGAAAGGTAACTGCTTCCATTTAACCGTTTTGTTGTGGTAGCTGGGTGGCTCAGTGGACAGAGCACTGGTCCTCAGGAGGACCTGAGTTCAAATCCAGCCTCAGATCCTTATTACTTGTATGGACTTAATTGTAATCTGGCATGAACAATGGATCACAGATTTTTTTTAGCTCAAGTCATCAGGTTCAACTCAGAGGCCCAGAGAGGTTTTGACTTGATCAGTGTCACACAGGTACTAAATAACAGACTTAGAATTCTAACCTAGGTTCATGGGCTCCAAACTCAACCTTCTTCCCACTGTATTATGCTGTCCCTCAACATCTACTGACACCACTTGTTTGTTTGCTTGTTTTTTAAATAATAGCTTTTTTTTCCAAAATATATGTAAAGAGAGTTTTCAACATTTACCCTTGCAAAATCCTATGTCCCAAATTTTTCTTCCTCCCTTCCTCCCATCCCTTCCCCTGGACAATAAGTAATCCAAGATACGTTAAAACATGTGGAATTTTTATATACATATTTTCACATTTATCATGCTGCACAAGAAAAATCACTTCTCAACAGTAAGATGATTTAGATCAATTCCAATGATTTTGTGATGAAGAGAGCCATCTACACTCAGAGAGAGGACTGTGGGAACTGAGTATGGATCACAATATAGCATTTTTTCTCTTTTTGTTGTTGTTTGCTTGCATTTTGTTTTCTTTCTCATTTTTTCCTTTTTGATTTGATTTTTCTTGTGCAGCAAGATAATTGTATAAATATATATGCATATATTAGATTTAACAGATATATTTTACCATGTCTAACATATATTGAATTACTTGCTATCTAGGGGAGGAGAGGGGGAGGAGAGGAAAGCTGGAACATTTTGCAAGGGTGAATGTTGAAAAATTATCCATGCATATCTTTTGAAAATTAAAAAGATTTAATTTAAAAAAAAAGAAAAAGAAAAATCAGATCAAAAAAAGAGAAAAAAAAGCAAGCAAACAACAACAAAAAAGATGAAAATACTATGTTATGATCCACATTCAGCTCCCACAGTCTCTCTGGATGATGATGGCTCTCTCCATCACAAATCCATTGGAATTGACCTGAATCACCTCATTGTTGAAAATCACTTTGTTGTTTTAATGGAGACAAGGGGAGCAAAGGAGAAGGAAGAGGGAAATTATGCAGGGAAAGCATTTTTCTTGATTCTACTTTCAAAATATGCCTGTGGCTATATTTGAGGGAAATACATGAATACTTAAAAATAAACAAGCAAGTGTGACATATCATATTTCCCTTTAAGGAAAACATGGCTGTTCATTTTGGAGGGGTGGGAGTGGAAAAACTTCCCAGAATCAGAACGACATTTTGCAAGGATAATCAATCAATCAACAAGCATTTATTAAGCACTACTATGTGCGAAGGAACTGAACAGATGGCTTAAAAGTCTCTTAAAATGCCTGACACACACCAAATGTTTATTATTAATAATAGTACAAAATAAAATATATTTATCTGACTATAACATACATCAGACTCCAAGAACAGGGCGGTCTAGGCTTATAGCCTGATTTTCCCAGCTTTATCTGAAGAGGGGTTGGGTGGGGAGGAGAGAGGGAACATATTCTCAGACTCCCAGAATGTTACAGCTGTAGGAACCTTAGAGTTCATCAAGGATGAGCTAGTTAATGTTTAACAACTAGTTCTCTGGGTGAAAAATGTACACATGACACACTTTTAAGTGTGATCTTTATTATTATCACTTTCTTAAGCCCAGAAAAATCAATCAAATAATATGATAAACCAAGCCCTTATTATTAGTGTTTGCCCATTTGGGAGCTGTAAATATTCACAATTGAATTGATCAATTCTAAGAGCCAGCTCTAGCCCATCCAACCCCTTCATTTTATCTAGATGTCCCAGTGCAGTGTAGCAGAAACTTAGTACATGGGAACTTGTCCTACCTCCCATGTGGCTAGTTCAAAGATCCTTTGATTATGAGACTGAATGATTAAAATTAATCTTTTAAAGAAAAACCAAAAGTGTATAGTGAGATAAAAAGAAGACTTGGAAGTTTAAAAATTGAAGGGGAAGAAGATGCCCCAAACAGGAGTTTCTAGAACCTAGTAAATATAAATGGTGGGGGGAGGGATGTTGTATCCAAAGAACAAATAGTTTGCTTTTCCCAAATATTTCTGTTCCTCCCTTTACAAGACAGGCTGAGTCACAAGACTGGTCAGTTGATCAATAAATCAACAAACACTTGTCAAAGTATAAGGGCAGAGATTTTATAATCTCTCCCTCCTCAGTCGATTTAGTCACAGCATATAATCACATATAAATGTGGTAACAAGGTGCTAACACCTAGTAATTTCTTTATGAATAACTTTCTGGGATGAAATGAGAAGGAGCCTAGTCATTAGATTGGGCAAACAAATTGGTCTCTTTTACAGGAACAAGTGCTAGAGACAGAGAGAAGGTTTATGCAATTCAAGGGCTGGAGATAAGAGGTCACAGAAAATCCAGATCTTTGCCTCTTGAGTTGAGTGGGGAACGTATTTCTTCTTCTTTCTCCATCCCATTACTCCTGACAGATGGCATGGATACCCCATTCACTAAGTGGAGTTCCCCTCCTGGAAGGAAACAAATTCCCAGCTGTTCATAACTGAGTGACTCCTGTGGACACAGGAAGAGTCACTAAAGACACCAAGAACAACATTTTTATTTATTTTTTTTTTATTTATTTTATTTTTTTTTAAATTTTTATTTTATTTGCATAACATATGTGTGGGTAATTCTTTTTTTTTATTTTTTTATTTTTTTTTATTTTTTTATTTTTTAATTTTTATTTTATTTGCATAACATATGTGTGGGTAATTCTTCAACAATAACCCTTACATAGCTTTCCGTTACAAATTTTTCCCCCAACTCCCCACCCCTCCCCTAGATGGCAGGATATCCACTACATGTTAATTATGTTAAAATATTGGCAAATCGAATATATGTATACATATTTCCAAACTTATCATTGGTATGCAAGAAAAATCTTATCTACACAAACGATATATCAGATAAAGGAAACACAATGTAAGCAAACATCAATCAAGGAGTATGAGAATGTTATGTTGTGGTCCACATTTCGCATCCCTCTCTCTGGGTGTATATGGCTTACTTCAGTGAACAATTGGAGGTGGTTTGAAACATTTCATTGTTGAAGAGAGCCATGTCCATCAGAATTGATCGTCATATAGTACTGTTGTTGCCGTGTATCTCCTGGTTCTGCTCATTTCACTCAGCATCAGTTCATGTAAGTCTCTCCAGGCCTCTCTGAAATCATCTTGCTGGTCATTTCTTACAGAACAATAATATTCCATAACATTCATATACCATAATTTATTCAGCCATTCTCCAATTGAAGGGCATCTATTCAATTTCCAGTTTCTAGCCACTACAAAAAGGGCTGCCACAAACATTCTTGCACATGTGGGGCCTTTTCCTTCCTTTATGATTTCTTTGGGATATAAGCCCAATAGAAATGCTGCTGGGTCAAAGGGTATGCACAGTTTGATAACTTTTTGAGCATAGCTCCAAATTGCAAGAACAACATTTTTAAACTACCTACTATGTGCAGGACACTCTGATAAACCCTTTACAAATATTGTCTCCTTTAAGTCTCACAACAATCCTGCAAGGAAGGTGCTAATATCATGACAATTTTACAGTTGAGGTAACTGAGGTAAATAGGACTTACACAGGGTCACATAGCTAGTAAGTGTCTGAGGACAGATTTGAACTCAGGTCTATCTTGTCCCAGCATCATTGTGCCATCTACCTGCCAAAGAAAGGACTTTGAGAACCAGAAGTCCTAGAGGAATAGTCTTGTCCACATATGTTGTTTTCTACATGTGTACCTCCCGATATTATAAGTTTGTATGCACTTTTCCCAAAGACATTATTTTTAGAAAAATATGCCCCAGGTTTGTGGGCATGCACTGTTTTCTAGCTACTGTTCTTATTATGCCATCTTAATAAATGCCTTTGTCAAGAGTCAATTGTATTAATTGGCTGACTTAAAGGTAAGCTTATCGGTGGGTGTTCGTGGGCTGCAGTGTTAGGAAAGCAATTCCACAGATGGATCTAGAACCTGAAAAGTAGCAGCTGCCCTTTGGAAACAGGGTCAAGATGGGAGAGTAGCCTGAACAGGATTCTACAGAAGCATCTATAATGTTCCAGGGTTTGCAGACTATGGCCCACTACCTGTTTTTTTTTTTAATTTTATTCTGAATTTAAGAAATAAAACAAGCATTTCCATAACAGTAGAATAGAAAAAAAAAGATTGTACATAAAGCTGCAAATCTATTATGTACAATTTGCCATGCCTTTAAAATATATATTAAAATTATCATGTAACTTTTCCCCCTTCTTTTTCTTCCCTTTTTACACAAAAACAAGTGGAAAATCAAATTTTGCCCTTTGGGCTGTAAGCTTGCCAATCCCTGTTTCAGACTATAAAGCTGCAAATAGATAATATTTAAACAGAGAAAGACTCATTAATGACATGACAGTTATCCCTAAATGACTATCTGTATAGAATCAGCTATTCATCAGAACTAACATCAGAATTAGGAAAAAAAATAAAAAAGAAAGAATAGTTTTTTGCAAAGGTCAATGTAGAAAAATCACTCATATGTTTTGTAAATAAAAAGCTTTTAATAAAAAAAAGAATAATGAGGAAGATATGGCATACAATTTTAAAAATTAAATCTTGAATTATTTAAACAAGTAATTGATGATTTCAAATGGAAAATAGTTAACAGAAATGATATCAGTACAGATTATAAGTTTATACAGAAGTTTAACCAGTGTAAATTAACTTTCCACAATGAGGAGACCCAAGAAAGAACCTTAGGCAGCAAGCATCTACTTGCCAAGTGAAGAGAGATTGCTGCTCAAGACAACCTCAGGTTAAGATATAGACTAGTTTGTAAAATGTTCCAACAATGGATGATAGTAAGTTTGCCATCTCCTAGAACAGAGAGAATTGGTGGAGGCTAAAGATCAATTTAAAGAAGGCTTGAATCTCAAGGTCAGAACCACTCTCTTCCTTAACTTGGGGAGACTGGAAATGGATTAGGAAAGCTCTAAGAACGACTCCAAAGGCTACTTGAATGTTTGAAAGACTGATGACTCTGAAAGATGGAACCGGCAATCAGATTCTAACACAGTTTATTTAAAGGGTGCCTGAAGAAATAATGGAAGAGAAGAAACCCAAGGAGTTATGAGTATCTACTGAGGAGCAGATCGTGCTCTAAATATAAGTGGTACACATTCTGGCCAACGGGCACACCAAAAAGCAGTATTAGAAGTAATTTCCTTTATAGAGGAACTCGGAGTTATAGACCATCAACTCAGGGCACAAATGTTGAGTGGAGGTATCTTCCTGCTCATTCAAAGGCTGAAGGTAATGGTATTAAGCCAAGCAAAGAATTGGAAAGTGAGAAGATTCAATTGATATTTGCAGAAGTAAATTTATTTCAAGGAAATATTCTGTTTAACCCTACAATGATAAAATGAAAGGAAGCCTGGTCATTGGATTGAATAAACAAATTGACCTTTCTCACATTAAGAGTTTTAAAAAGTGAAGCCCTAGAAACAAGGAGACAGTTTATGCAATCTCAGCCCTTCTCTCTCTTATTCTTTCCTCTTCTGATTTGGAGCTCTGATGTGGAATCATCTATGGCTATCTTTGGTTATTTCTCTCTCATTTTTTAAATATATTTTCTAGAGTTTTTATGTTTGCATTTTAAATTCTGTTTAAAATAATATTTTTAAAAAACACAAAAATACAGAGAATCAACAATAATGGTTATTGTTCATATTCACTAATAATCAAAGACGGGCATATCATTAAATCTATGTGGCAGGTTTGGCTAAACTGCCTACCACAATTCCTGTGCTGATCACTTTGACTCCATCTGGGCTTCATGATGGTTTATGTGACTTTTTTGGATTAATGAAAGTTGATTTGGGGAAAAATGGCACTTATGAAAAAAGATGATAGAGAATATTAGTAACTAGTAGCCTAAATGCATGTTCTCCATCTGTTCAAAGTCTTAGGAACTAAGGGCATTTTGGGTGAAGATATTAGGAGGGAATAAATGAATTTTCGTGAATGATGATCAATAATTCCTTTCATAATTGACTGAAAGACATAAAGAAGATCCCACTAGGCTTATGTTTCTTGATTATGAAAAAGCAGTTGATTTGGTAGAACAGATATCAGCTGAAAGGCTTTTTTTTCCACCAAGTGTCTCCTCTCCATATAGCAAGATCATTCAAAATTACTTGAAAGTTATAGCAACACAAATAACCCTTTTCAATACCCCTCCAATCATAAACATCAGGCTAGGCTTTCAACAGGGAAACAGACATTCAACAAAAATATTTATCACTATGAAAGAGGATGTAAGTTGAAAAGTGTAGTGTCTATCAACTGTCTAAGTTGAAAAGTAATCTCTGTGAATGGTTGTGTCCTCCAGATATTCTCCTTTGTGGATTGCATTGTATCATTTGCATCAGTCCCCAAACCATTGCCAAGCCTGCTGGAAGAGATCTATAATTAATCAACCAAGTTTGGTCTGATCACCAGCAAAGCCCAAGTTAATGAAGACTATCTCTTGCCTAGATTGCAACAGGCAACCTAAAAAACTGGGACATGTATATCTGGGACAAACAAAAATGGACAAACAGGCTAGAACCAGAGTTGGACTAGATTGCCTTCAGAAAATTCAAAGCTTCTTTAATAACTGGCAACTTTCCATGAAAGCACAGATCTATCTTTCTATGAGTGTTGTTTTAGGGCAGTGAAACATGGAACATGTTGAACAAAAATTAAAAATGAATATCACACAGAGGACAATGGAAAAGCACATGGTGGGTGCAAGCAGGCTGAAACATACAATCAGTGAGGAATTTTGAAGAATAGAAATAAAAGATGTCGTCAAAATAATTATGAGAAGAAGAGAAGATGGGCTAGTTATATAATACTCCATTGTATTCTTCACAATGTCAGAAGACAGCAGCAAAGCCACACAATGGTGTGAATTCTTAGTGATAAGTTCATGAGGATATAGCCAAAAGTCTCACCAGATGAGAAGGCAGGATCTTCATCAGGATCAGGAACTGTTGCATTTGAGGGTCTTCAAGATGGTTGAGATCCTGAGTTTTTGAGTATGAATCATCCACTTTTAGGCCCTTGGAATCCAAAGACAAAAATGAAACTCTTAAAAAAATTTACATTCTATAGTAGAAAACAATATGTACACACATAAGTATATACAAAAATAGGTAATTTGGGACATTATTAATAGCTGGTGGATTGTGAAAGGTTGTAGGAGGGTTTGTTTGAGCTGAGCCTTAAAAGAAACTAGTAATCCTAAAAAGCTGAGTTGAAGAGGGCCAGTACAAAGGTTTAGAGATGGGGACCCTAGTGGCGTTCTAACATTTTAGGGGCTTTGAATATCCTGACTTAAACCCAGGTTGGTCTTGAATACAAGCAGAGCATGCTTCTTTGGGGTGATATGAAGAGTGTGCAAATATTGACTCCGCTTGCCTGCCATAATTATGAAATGCTGCCTTTGGGGTAAGCCATCAAAACTTCAGTAACAATGCAGATGTTACTTAGGAGTGGGGTATCATCAGCCACTGATCTTTAGCTCAAGTTACTTTATACCACTAGCCTTAGTAAAAAGCCAGGACCTGGCAGAGTAGATCTGAGAAAGCAAAGTTTTAATGGCAGAAAGACAGAAAAGTTGGAACATGGACATATTTGGATACAGTAGATAAGAACAAAATCTCTAAATATTAGGCAAAAAAATCAGTTTAGAATTTGTTGGTAATTTTTACTATATAGGGTGTCCCAAAATTCTTAGTTTTAGGTTATTAAAGGTATTTATTAATTTATTATAACTACACTAAGTTTTTTGATTAAAGCTTAAACTATACTCAGTTTGTTTCAGTTATTCTATTGCAAAGCTTCTTAAACTGTGGGTTGGGTGCATAAGGTATGTGAGGGTGGCAAAACATGAAAATATCAATCAACTCTGCAAAATGTTGAAAATGATCAAATATTCCACCAAGATTTAATTCTTTATGTAAAAATAAATAAGCACATCCATCTCTTTAGTATACATATTTGCTTTCATCTTTAATAAATGGTAAAATTAAATTTTCTAAAAATTGTTTTAAAATAAATTATGATTTATTATCAGTTTGATTTGTATACTTTATATATATACATAGATATACATACATATATGTATATGTATATGTATATATATATATATATAGAGAGAGAGAGAGAGAGAGCTCTCAAGAAACACAAATACCCCTACCAGCCAACAATGAGGACCCACTATAGATTCTATGAGGTACAGACTTCTAGTACAGATTAGCAATTTCATATATATCAATAAACCCAGGGTAGTGTAAAAATTTCCTGGGCAAAAAGGGGTCATAAGTGAAAACAGTTTAAGAAGCCCTGCTCTAGACCAGAGCTTTAACTAGCAACAGTCACACCTTGTCTTTGTCCCAGGACGCTGGCATCCTCCTGGGGACTACACTGGTCTCCAAAGTCTTTTGGTCAGTCCTTCAGAAAGCCAAGGCCCAGGACTTTCCAGAAGAGCTCCTTTTTCAGCCTGACTGGGCCCCCAATGGGACTGTCTTCTGTTTTCGAGTCTTTGCTCTCCCCTCTTCCATGACCATTTATCTGCCTTCCCCAAATGTCCCAAATGAATTTGTACTGTGGTGCATTGTAGGTGACACATTTTTGTTCACAGGGCCAAGGCTGGGGGAAGGAGGTAGCTGAAACTTTCTAATACTATATTACTTTTTTCAAAATGCCTGCAACTTCCATTAGCAGTGGGATAGAAGCATTTATTATGTAATAAGCCAAATAGCATATGTTACAGAAAATATTCCTCCTTGGAGAGGAAGTGGAAAGCTTGAAGCACCTCCCTGTAAACCCTGGCTCTTATTTGACAAATGACCTTAGGTTAATGGCTTCACTTCCCTTATCTGTAAAATAGGAGGGTGCGTTTAAATGGCCTCTATGGTCCTTCCTGGGGCAGCTAGGTGGTACCATGATGTATGAGCTCCTGGTCTGAAGGCAGGACGTCTCATCCTCCTCAGTTCAAATATGGCCTTAGATCCCTGTAAATGCCTTGTCCAGCAACTGTTTGTCTTAGGGAATTGGATTAAATGACCCTACCTCTAAATCTATGCTCTTATTATGATTCCTAACATTCTAAGCTCTTCTAACTATAGCCAAATAGGCAAAGAATATCTGGGCTATTACTGGGTTGGGTTGGGTTGGATAGAAGGGTTGGACTTAAAGCAAACATTACTTTTCCATTTGGTCAGGTAAGTCAGGGAATCCAATTTGTATTGCATGAAATTGCCCTAGAATGCTTTGTAAGAAAGATAATGGAAAGTGCTCTGTATACCTTAAATGTCTAAATGCAAGTTATCATTATCACTATTATTATTATCCCAAGTTGGGACAAGAAATACTGAAGGAGTGAATATAGTCCCAGGTCAGTATCGCTCAGCTGAGGTCACCCAAGCTGGCACCAAACTGAGGGGTCAGTGATTTGCCAACGGTCAGCTCTGAAGGAAATCTCACTTCTCCACAGGGGAAGAAGGCTCACTTTCCACTTTTCACATTCATTGGTTCCTTACCCCAGAAAGTAGTTAATTTGCTCCAATCGTTTAACTCTAGAGTTTCCCTCAAAGAATGAGTGAGGAACAATAAAGGTCTCCAATATACAAGCACAAATCTGTATGAAACAAAATTTCTTTTCACCCAGAAAAGAATATGTGAAGCAATGAGGAATGATTGATTAGGAGAGAATCAACTACTAGTGAAATTGATTGGGGATTAATAGTTTTCCAGCCTTTTGGGGACATGGACATTTTTTGCAGCACTTCTGATTAGTCAGTTCACATTTCACTCCCATTAAGACCATGTGCATAATGCAACCACAATTGCATCTCTCTCTCAGGTGCCAGCTCTTCCCCTGGCACCAACTTGCTCCTAGCTGCTGCAACGCCAGTGGGTACCAACCTAGTTACTTACCCAGTCTCCTAGAACCTCACAATCTCTTGAAGCTCACCATGTCACATCTGTCTTGAGGGGGTGGATTAGACACCCAGTTAGTGAAGGGAATGTATGAAAAGAGAGGTGGGCACAGGCTTGCCTCCAGAGGATACGTAGCCACAGCTGTGGGGAATGTCTTTAGACATTTGCTCACTTATTTCTCCAAATAGTTCTCACTTTCCAAGCTGGAAAGAAAGAGGAGTCTTGAAAAAGGAGTGGACGGCTCCTTTAGTGACCAATCAATGGGTCTCAATGATTGATACAGAAGAGGAAGCTCAAATTTCCATGGTCACCAGAAATGCTGGTCAGTAGAATGGTGATGGGTGTGTTCCAAAGCTAAGATGGAGGAGAGTTCACCCACTACATACCAGTGCAAAGATAGCTTGGGAACAGCAGAGGAAGAATTACTATTTTAGGGCATCCCTTTTTCCTTTGATGGCTGCATTTCCAGTACCACCTGGTCCCTAGCACAGGCACAAGTTTCTGTCTCCCACAGGCTTTCCTGACTTCACACTATCCCTGCAGAGATTACAGATGATCACTTCTACTTTGATGACCCCCAAATCTACATTTCTGCATCTGAGCAGTTTCTTGAGTTTTCATTTTTAATACCTAAATGCATCCCACCAGATGATTCACTACTGCATTGTTCTCCCCAAATCAGCTTCTCTTCTAAATGCTCTGTTTTTGTCCATTGTTCACCACCTTGACTTAGATCCTTGGCCATTCACAAGTCTCAGTGCTAGGAAACTCTTCCTTATAGTTATCTAAAATTTATCCTTCGTTTCTCTCCATATTCAGTCAATCACCAATTCATCCCCCATAATTTTTCTCTTTCTGCTCATGCTAGTGCCAATCTACTCCAGGCAGAAATGTGCAGGAGACAATTCTAACCAATTTTACAACAGCCTATTTTTAAATTTTCAGTATAAGCACTTACTTACACCTTGGAAATAGTCAAACACTACACATTAGTGCTTGATTTACTGCTTTGTTGATTGTTCAGACTTAGGAAAGTGATGGAAAAAAATGTTGACAATGCATGTTAAACTTAAAACTATATTGGATCCCCAATTGATAAATGATCAAAGAATATGAACAGACAACTTTCAGATGAAGAAATTAAAGCCATTTCTAGTTATATGAAAAAATGCTCTTAATCATTATTGATTAAAGAAATTCAAATTAAGACAACTCTGGGATACCACTACACACCTGTCAGATTGGCTAAGATAACAGGAAAAGATAATGACGAATGTTGGAGGGAATGTGGGAAAACTGGGACACTGATACATTGCTGGTGGAACTGTGAACGGATCCAACCATTCTGGAGAGCAATTTGCAACTATGCTCAAAAAGTTATCAAACTGTGCATACCATTTGACCCAGCAGTGTTACTATTGGGCTTATATCCCAAAGAGATCTTAAAGGAGGGAAAGGGTCCCACATGTGCAAGAATGTTTGTGGCAGCCCTTTTTGTAGTGGCTAGAAACTGGAAACTGAAGGGATGCCCATCAATTGGAGAGTGGCTGAATAAATTATGGTATATGAATGTTATGGAATATTATTGTTCTATAAGAAACCACCAGCAGGATGATTTCAGAGAGGCCTGGAGAGACTTGTATGGACTGATGCTAAGTGAAATGAGCAGAACCAGGAGAACATTATACACAGCAACAACAATATTATATGATGATCAATTCTGATGGACATGGCTCTCTTCAACAATGAAATGTTTCAAATCAGTTCCAATTGTTCAGAGATGAAGAAAGCCATATACACCCAGAAAGAGACCTGTGGGATCTGAATGTGGACCACAACATAGCATTTTCATGCTTTCTGTTGATGTTTGCTTGCATTTTGTTTTCTTTCTCATTTACTTTCTTTTTTTACACATATTGGATTTAATATATTTTAACATGTTTAACATATATTGAATTGCTTGCCATCTAGGGGAGGGGATGGGGGGAAGGAGGAGAAAATCTAAAACTCAAGGCTATGCAATGGTCAATGTCAAATTATCTTTGCATATGTTTTGAAAATAAAAAGCTTTACAAAAAATAATCCATTTCATTCTCGTAATGAAATTTGCTTAGCAATTCCCCAATTTATGGGCATCTATCCTTGCCACCATAAAATGTACTGCTACAAATATTTTGGTATATATAATCTTTCTTTTTGTTATTGATATCCTTGGGTTATATATCTAGAAATAGAATCTCTGGGTCAAACTTTAGGTAGTTTAGCCTCTTTATCTGCATAATTCCAAATTGTTTTTCCAGAATGATTGAACAAATCCACAGTTCCTCCAATAATGAATGAATTCAACAACCATTGCAACACTGATCATCCTGACGTTTTGTCATCTTAGGGTATGACATGAAACACAAAGTTGTTTTGATTTGTATCTCTCATCAATAGTGATTTGGAAAATTTTTTAATATTGTTGTTCATCTATAATTAACATGTGTTGGATATCCTGCCATCTAGGGGAGGGGTGAGGAGTAGAGGGGGAAAATTTGTAACAGAAAGCTTTGTAAGGGTTAATGTTGAAGAATTACCCATATATATGTTTTGCAAATAAAAAGTATTAATAAAATTTAAAAAAATATATTATTGTTCATCTTTTGCAGTTCTTTTGAGAACTTTTTGCTCATATAATTTGACAATATGTCTATTGGGAAATTACTTTTGATCATACATATTTTTGTTAGTCTTCTCCATCTTTTATGTAGCAAACTATTACCAGAGATATTAGATAAAAAATTTTTTCCCTTCTTACTCTTGAGGTGTTAATTTTGTTTATGCAAAAGTTTTTCAATTTTAGGTAATGAAAAAATGTACTTTATCTTTTATGATTGCCTTTATCCCTCATTTGGTTAAGAATACATCTCCTAGCAATTTGGAACTATGCTCAAAAAGTTATCAATCTGTGCATACCCTTTGACCCAGCAGTGTTTTTATTGGGCCTATATCCCAAAGAGATCTTAGAGAAGGGAAAGGGTCCCACATGTGCAAGAATGTTTGTGGCAGCCCTTTTTGTAGTGGCAAGAAACTGGAAATTGAATGGATGCCCATCAATTGGAGAGTGGCTGAATAAATTATGGTATATGAATGTTATGGAATATTATTGTTCTGTAAGAAACGACCAGCAGGACGATTTCAGAGAGGCCTGGAGAGACTTGCATGAACTGATGCTAAGTGAAATGAGTAAATCCAGCAGATCATTATACACGGCAACAACAATACTATATGATGATCAATTCTGATGGACATGGCTCTCTTCAACAATGAAATGTCTCAAACCAGTTCCAATTGTTCAGTGAAGAAAGCCATATATATCCAGAGAGAGGGATGTGAAATGTGGACCACAACATCACATTTTCATGCTCTCTATTGATGTTTGCTTGCATTGTGTTTCCTTTCTCAGATTTTTTTTTCTTGTAGATACGATTTTTCTTGTACAACAAGATAAGTGTGGAAATATGTATACATATATTCGACTTGTCAAGTATTTTAATATAATTAACATGTAGGGGACTTCCTGCCATCTAGGGGAGGGGAGGGAACTAGGGGGGAAAAATTTGTAACAGAAAGCTTTGTAAGAGTCAATGTTGAAGAACTACCCATACATATGTTTTGCAAATAAAAAGCTTTAATAATAAAAAAAGAATACATCTCCTATCCATAGTTGATAAATTTTTTTTGTTGTGTAATTATAAACATCCAGGTCATTTTGAGTTTTATGCTATATTGTATAAAATGCTGATCTACACCTAATTTTTGCTAGTTTACTTTCCATTTTTCTAAATAGCTATTAGGAGTGACGGAATATTCTTTCATATTATTATTAATATTTTGCAGTTCTGAGAATATTTTGTTCATAGCTTTTGACAATTTGTCGTGGAATGACTTTTGTTATATTTCTATTAGTTGTCCATTTAGATATCTTTTGAATATCAAACCATTCTTTTTCTTAGATTATTTATATTTGAGGGTCTGTCATGCTTAGGTTATTGATTTAAATTACTTTTGATTCTTCTTTATCTAATCTATTTCTTTCATCTCTGTTTCTATTCTTTAATGAGTACCAAATGAAGAAATCATCAAAATCACTTTTTCCTGTTATACTTTCCCCCCCTTATTTTAAGAGTATTTTATTTTTCAATTACATGTAGAGGTAGCTTTCAACATTCATTTTTGTAAGATTTTGAGTTTAAGTTTTTTCTTCTTCCCTCTCTTACTTCTGCCCTCCCTAAGATAACAAGCCATGTGGTATAGATTATATATAAATAATATTTTTTTCGTTTTTATTATTTTTTATTAAAGCTTTTTCTTTTCAAAACATATGCATGGATAATTTTTCAACATTAATCCTTGCAAAACCTTGTGTTCCAATTTCCCTCCCATTTCCCCCAACCCCTTCCCTAGATGGCAAGAAATCCGAAATATGTTAAACATGGTAAAAATATATGTTAAATCTAATATATGCATACATATTTATACAATTATCTTGCTGCACAAGAAAAATCAAATCAAAAAGGGAAAAAAACGAGAAAAAAATGCAAGCAAACAACAACAAGAAGAGTGAAAATGTTATGTTGTGGTCCACATTTCATATCCCTCTCTCTGGGTGTATATGGCCTTCTTCACTGAACAATTAGAACTGGTTTGAATCATCTCATTGTTGAAGAGCGTGTGTCCATCAGAATTGATCATCATATAGTCTTGTTCCTGTATATAATGATCTCCTGGTTCTGCTCATTTCACTCAGCATCAGTTCATGCAAGTCTCTCCAGGCCTCTCAGAAATCATCCTGCTGATTGATGAACAATAATTTTTAATATATTTCTATATAGTCACGTTGGGGAAAAAAAATCAGAACAAAAGGGAAAAACCACGAGAAAGAACAAAACAAAGCAAGAAGATGAAAACAGGAGTGCTATACTTTCATATTTACTCTTGGCTTTGTTGTTTTTTCCATTTACCTTGTGGCAGTGATGTGTGTGCCTGTAATTTTTGGCTCTGCTTACTTTTTTTGGCATAGATTCATATAATTTCCCCCCTTCTTGGTAGCCATTAGATTCATCGCATCTTACAATAACATTCTGTTCTATCAGTGTATCCCAATTTCTTTATCTACTCCCCAATCACTGCCTTTAATCTTAATCCCTTCAGGGCATCTGCTTAACTATGGATGACCAATTGCCAGGGAGGGTACACTCAGGTCTGAGCTGCCCTAAGCATCCACAGGGCTCCCTCCCCAGCTCTCAGAGTCTTTAACTCTGTGGAACTGAAGTGCTCAAGAGCACCAAGGTAATGGATTTGGCTCAGGGATATAGCTCCTAAAACTAGGGTACCAAGAAATGAATTTCCTTTGAAACAAGGCCAGAAAATCAGCCCAGGATTCAAAGGGCCAGGAACCCGCTGTCCCGATTCTGAACCACCCAACCTATGAGTTCATGTAGGAGTTCTTCTATTTCCCCTATTTAGGAAAACTCAACTTTCAACATTTTTCTGTTAAGAACTTTCCAAATTCAGAATTACATCCTTAATGAAGGCTGTGATAGGACAGAGAGGAATGAACAGATGTTTTGTTTTTTCCTTCTGTGTCCAATGCTTAAGACATAATAAGTGTTTAATAAACACGTTAGGTTAGATTGAATGAAATGGATGGAGCAAAATCTGCTTGAAGGCTTAATAAGTTTCACTTGTGAAATCTAGAGGATGCCCAGGACTCCTCCACAGTCCCACTATGTTGAAGACATCTTCGTGCCCCCTTTGTCTACCTTGTATGCAGCAGGAATAGCAAAAAGAGAGAGAGAGAGAGAGAGAGAGAGAGAGAGAGAGAGAGAGAGAGA
>JAJPUD010001605.1:57814-95113 GCA_023553655.1 Myrmecobius fasciatus
AGAGAGAGAGAGAGAGAGAGAGAGAGAGAGAGAGAGAGAGAGAGAGAAGAAGAAGAAGAAGAAGAAGAAGAAGAAGAAGAAGAAGAGGAAGAGTCAGAAAAACAGAGAGAGACAGAGACACAGAGAGAGGGAGAGGGAGAGAAAGACAGAGACAGAGGAAGACAGAGAAAGAGAAAAGGACAGTCAGAAAAACAGAGAGAGAGACAGAGACAGAGACAGAGGGAGAGAGAAAAAGAGAGACAGAGACAGAGAGAGACAGAGAGACAGAGGGGGAGAGAGATACAGAGAGACACACAGAGAGAGACAGAGAGAGAGATGGAAAGAGGGAAAGAGAGAGAAAGAGAGAGACAAACAGACAGGGACAGGGACAGAGACAGAGGGAGAGAGACACAGAGAGAGAGAGAGAGAAGGAGGGGGAGAGGGAGACACAGAGAGAGATACAGAGACAGAGACAGAGACAGAGAGAGAGAGACAGAGACGGAGACAGAGACAGACAGAGGAAGAGAGAGAGACAGAGACAGAGAAAGAGGGAGACAGAGACAGAGAAAGAGGGAGACAGAGACAGAAACAGAGAGACAGAGGGAGAGGGAGACAAAGAGACAGAGACAGAAACAGAGACAGAGAATCACAGATTTAGAACTAGAAAAGAGCTTAAAGGTAATTTATCCTGTTAGAAGAGTTAATAGGATGCTGTGAACTGAAACAGGGCTAGAATAAAACTAGACTTTCCCAGGCAGCCTGAAATCTGTCTCAGCTTCTGATAGTGACGCCAGCACCAGTCCCACTCGGCCACATAAGTGGGCACTGTGGCCCACAGAAAGCCCCAGGGGAGGTTGTGGACGGTCCTCCCACTCAGGACTTCTGTAGAACAAGCTGAGATCTTAGGCATGTACACTATTACAAACGGACTGTGGTTCCTCTAAAAAAATATCCTATGATATCGATTTAAAGCTGGACCACTGAATCCAGCCTCTTCATCTTCCTGAGTTCAAATCCGGCTTCAGACACTTACTGGCTACGTGACTCCAGGCAAATCACTTCACCCTGTTTGCCTCGGTTTCCTCATCTGTAGAATGAACTGCTGAAGGAAATGGCAAACCATTCCTATATCTTCACCAAGAAAAGCCCAAATGGGGTCACAAGGAGTCAGACATGACTAAACAACCACAAACTACAACAAGCTGTACGTAAAGATCTTTGCCAGATTCGACTTCATTTTAAAAATTTTACCTGTGTTTTATTGCTTTTTTATTTTGTTAAATATTTCTCAACTAACTTAATAATTCAATCCAATAACCATTTTAAAGACCCTACTATGTGCCAAGCACTGTGCTAAGCTTTGGGGATATAAAATAAGAAAAAGAAACAGTATTTGTCTTTAGGGAATTTGTAATACATATATTATATGGAAGTGTCCTGGACAAGGGTTGACACCAGCTAGCCCTGCATTAGGGCATCTTGCTCTGTAGAGCTGAGCCCAAGGAAGCAATAGATGGAGGTCAATCCCTTCTCTTGGTCTTTTACTTCCAAATTGTTTGGTCCCCTAGATTTCATGAGTCTTGGACCTTCCATCCACTGTACCACATTCTGCTCTGTCTGGGCCAAGGAGACAAGATCCTTTTCCTTTGAACACTTGGAGACAACTGCCATGCTTTTTGGCAGGTTGCACAATCTTGATTCCTTCAAATAATGCTCATTCAGAAGATTCAGGACCCTCACTATCTTGTTAGGCAATCTTCTAGTTTATCAATGACCTTTTTTTTTTTTTTTTGGCTGAGACAATTGAGGTTAAGTGACTTGCCCAGGTTCACACAGCTAGGGAATGTTAAGTGTCTGAGACTAGATTTGAACTCAGGTCTTCCTGACTTCAGGACTGGTGCTTTATTCACTGCGCCACCTAACTGCCCCAATGACCATTTATTTATTTATTTATTTTTATTAAAGCTTTTTATTTGTATAGCATATGTATGGGTAGTTCCTCAGCATTGATCTTTACAAAGCTTTCCGTTACAAGTTTTACCCCCAGTCCCCTCCCCTCCCCTAAATGGCAGGAAGTCCACTACATGTTATTAATATTAAAATATTTGACAAGTTATGCATGAAAAATTTTATCTACAAGAAAAAAAGAAAATCAGAGAAAGGAAACACAATGCAAGCAAACACCAATAGAGAGCATGAAAATGTGATGTTGTGGTCCACATTTCATATCCCTCTCTCTGGATGTATATGGTTTACTTCACTGAACAATTGGAACTGGTTTGAGACAATTCTTTGTTGCAGAGAGCCACGTCCATCAGAATTGATCATCATCTAGTATTGTTGTTGCCGTGTATAATGATCTCCTGGTTCTGCTCGTTTCACTCAGCATCAGTTCATGCAAGTCCCTCCAGGCCTCTCTGAAATCGTCCTGCTGGTCGTTTCTTACAGAGCAATAATATTCCATAACATTCATATACCATAATTTATTCAGCCACTCTCCAATTGATGGACATCCACTCAGTTTCCAGTTTCTAGCCACTGCAAAAAGGGCTGCCACAAACATTCTTGCACATGTGGGTCTCTTTCCCTCCTCTAAGATCTCTTTGGGATATAGGCCCAGTAGAAACACTGCTGGGTCAAAGGGTATGCACAGTTTGATAACTTTTTGAGCATAGCTCCAAATTGCTCTCCAGAATGGTTGGACCCGTTCACAGTTCCACCAACAATGTATTAGTGTCCCAGATTTCCCACATCCCCTCCAACATTCATCGTTATTTTTTCCTGTCATTTTAGCCAATCTGACAGGTATGTAGTGGTACCTCAGAGTTGTCTTAATTTGCATTTCTCTGATCAATAGTGATTTGGAGCAACTTTTCATATGACTAGAGATGGTTTTAATTTCATCATCTGAAAATTGTCTGTTCATATCCCTTGACCATTTATCTATTGAAGAGTGGCTTGAATTTTTATATATATGAGACAATTCTCTATATATTTTAGAAATGAGGCCTTTATGAGAACCATTGAATGTAAAGATGATTTCCCAATTTGATGCTTCCCTCCTAATCTTGTCTGCATTTGTTTTGTTTGTACAGAAACTTTTTAACTTAATATAATCAAAATTATCTCTCTGGTGTTCAATTAAGAGCTCCAGATCTTCTTTGGACATAAATTTATTCCATCTCCACAGAATGACCTTTTTTAATGTAAAAAAAAAATATAGCAAGTTTCTCTGATAAAGATCTCATCTCCTATATAGGGAACTAAGTGAAATCCATAAAAATAAGAGCTATTCCCCAACTGACAAATGGTCAAGGGACATGAACCAGCAGTTTTTTGTTTTTCTTTAAACAGTATTTTATTTTTCCAAATTCGTGCAAAGATAGTTTTCCACATTCACCTTTGCAAAACCTTGCATTCTCAAATTTTTCTCCTTCTCTCCCTATCAATGTTCTTTGTAAAATGTTGTTTTTAGAACTGAACACAATCCTCCTCCTCAATTCTGCTTTATCTGGGGCAGAGTTCAGTCAGACCAGTATCTCTCTTGCAACCCAAGCTGGCATTACTGGGGGGGGGGCTTCTTGTTCATTCTGCTGATATATTCAGTTTTCAATAGATAAAAAATCTTCAGATGTCTTTCAGAAGAAATATTATTCATTATGCCGCTTCTATCCTATACTTACTCAGTTTTTTTTTTTATCCTAAGTATAAGGCTTTTCATTTTTCCCCAGGACCCTGACTCTCTCTTCCAACTGATTAATTATCTCATTCAGATTTGTGTCATTTGGAAACATTATAAGCATAACACTGACTCATCTGAGTCAATGGGGAAAATATTGAACAGCACAGAGCTCATAACAAATCTCCAAGCACTCCACTATTGGTCTGTCCAAGTTAAGATGACTACACTTTAGACTATATTGGGTTTCTTAACCAGTTCAAAATCTACCCAACTGTACTGTTATCCAGTTCCCATCTCCCAATCTTGTCTGCAAGGATTGCATGAAAGGACTTGTCAAGGGCTGTGCTGAAATTCAGGTTTATTATGTCTATCATCTTCTGCTATATAGTCCAGCAGCCTCACTAGCAAAAGAAATGACACAGGCCGGCATGATTAGCTCTTAGTGATCAGGACTTTTTTTTATGGTCATAAATTATTATTTTTTAAATTTCTCCTCAGATTTTGACAGTAATCAAAATTAAGGTCCCAGGTCTAAAGTTTCAGGACTCTTAGTTTCTCTCTCTTTTTTTTTAAAGGACATTTTGATGATTTTTCAAAAATCATTGATAGCAAAGTAGTCTCATTGACTCATCCTTCCAGTATCATAGAATAGAATTCTATTGTCCTGAAAATTTGGTTTAACATCCAGTCAGCCTGGTCTCTCCAACTGACATCTTCTTGATGGGGGTTACCTGTTACCTGTATGCTCCAAGCTGTTAGATGCTAAGATAAATGCCTATTTGCAAAGGAAATGTTTCAGAGGCTCCTTACCTAAGGCAAAAGTTAACTTCTTTTTGTGATTTTGTTGTTGCTGATGATGATGCTTTGTGTCTAGTGTTCTAAATGATCGCCTGAGAGGAAGAATTCTCTTTGTCATTAAGTAATTAATTGTGTAGATAACATTTCAGGTCGTGTGTAGCTTTGAAGCCTAGAAAACATGGGTTTGGTTTTTATCTCTGATGGGATACTAAGTGAATCTTAGTAGGGAACTAAGTGAACACCATAAAAATAAGAGCTATTCCCCAACTGACAAATGGTCAATGGACATGAACCAGCAGTTTTTTGTTTTTCTTTAAACAATATTTTATTTTTCCAAATTCATGCAAAGATAGTTTTCAACATTCACCTTTGCAAAATCTTGCGTTCCCAAATTTTTCTCCTTCAATGTTTTTTGTAAAATGTGGTTTTTAGAACTGAACACTATCCTCCTCCTCAATTCTGCTCTAGCTGAGGGCAGAATACAGTCAGACCAGCATCTCCCTTGCGATCCAGGCTGGCATTGTGGACAGCTGTGTGGACCCTGAGCAAACCACTTATTCTTTCATTGGTCTGGACAACTCCATGTCTAAATTATGGCAGATTTCTTCACCCTGGATCTTCCTTGGCCAGCAAAATCCCAGGTGCACTTCCCATCGGTTTCAAAATCACCCTCATCCTCTCAAAAAAAAAAAAGATTTCTAAGTTGCCCTCCCCCTTTCAACATGAATTTTAATTCGAAAGGGACCGGAGCAGAATGACATCATCACAAGAGAAGAAGTCTAGCTCAAGGGAAATCCTGCTCAGAAAGACAGTCCCCAGCTTCGGACACTAGCTCTGGGGAAGAGAGCTGGTCTAGAGGGAAGAGCTGGCTTCTTGCCATTTCAGAAGAGGAGGTTCTGAGGTCCAAATGGGGACTTTGCAGACAGCCATCCATGACTTCGGTACATCCTGTATGACTCATTCCATTAAGGTCAGATCAATAGTCCTTGATTAGATTAGCCACTAGATGGCACTCATCCTTGGTGGCTTATGCTTTGGAAGCTGGGTGCTGGGAGAGAGGTTCAGGGATACCCATTTCGGATTATAAAATAATTTCTTGACTAGTTAATTTTTTTCTTAAAAAATAATAAGCTACTTAACAGTTATAAGAATACAAAGCCAATCAGCAGAAGACATTTTAAAAAGGCAAACCACTCAAGAGCTTTACTCTCTAGATTCACTCTATAAATTATCCCATGTTCACCCAAAGTAATATGATTTACCGTTATCGGCGTATGTAGGTTAGCATAAGAGTCCCTTCCAGACCTAATGGCATCTCTGTGCAGCTGCTAAGTAACACAACTCCCCGAGCTAAAAGCTTCAGGACACATGCCTGAGTCTGGAGACCCTAAGGAGGATCTGACAGTGTGCTTCTTAACTATTCATTCACTAGCTTCTTCTAACGGGGAAATTTCCACCTGTTCTGGGAACAAATAGATCTTCTTTTCTATTGGTGAGTGGTGTAGGGGGAGGGAGGGAAACCAATCTAAGCTGGGAAAAGGGGTCATTTTCCTGTTCCCCCTTTGCCATTTGCCATTCAGGAGTCGAAATGCTCCCCTACTTCTGAAAACTGCAGGACCTAGATCAGTGTTGCCCTTTCTGGAAGAGGACTGATGACTTTACAAGGGGGATGTCTTGACTTGCACAATCATCAGCCTGTTTCTCCTCCAGTCATTGACGTCTAGATAAGATTCTGGAGCTGAAGAAACTTTCCTTGTCATCTAGTTCAGTGACCTGATTTTACAAATTAATGATCTAGAGAGAATTAATTATTCATTGCTGCTAGATGTGTCTGGTCTTGCTCAGAAATGGTTGAGATGCTGTTCTTCTCCTAGGATTTAAAGCTGGAGCTGAGATGGAGTCAAGATGTTGGAGTCAAGGCAGGAACTCATCCACCTCTCCCCCTAAGAGCTCCAAGTTCCTTTTGATGATGACTACCCAAGTTTTAGAGCCTCAGAACACACAGAAAGGAGGAGGAGAACAGGTATAGGGAACTCTGAATCAGGATTTAAAACTAGAATGGCCTTTAAAGATTATCTGACCCATCGGTTTTATAGATGAACAAACTGAGGTACAGAAGGGATAAAAAAAATCACACATAGGACAGTGAGGGGGTTGAATTGGGGTATGAACCCAAACCTTCTTATTCCATTGCCAGTCTACCCATCCTACCTCTTTAAATAAAGATTATCAGGTTTGTTTTTTTCTGATTGCAAATTAGCCTGCCTAAAAATCACCCTGTTTTCTTATGGACACATATTAGAAGTCCCAAGAAACACAAATAAAAGCGTTCAATACAGATTGAGCAGATATAATATAGTTATTCTCAGATCAAAGGAAAAGCTGATCAGGGTATTTTAAGACATTGGGAAGTGACTTCAAAAACATCCATGATATAGCTGTGCATGTGACTTATGACATAGAATAGATCAAAATAAAGTTATTTTAAGCAATAAGAGAATGACCTGCTTTCCTTTCTGTGTTCTCCTTTTTGGTATTGGTCGGATTATATCGACAAGGCAAATGAACAGCTTGTGTGAGAGACAATGTGGTAGTGTGGATGGGGAGTTGGTATTGGAGCCATGAGATGGGAATTCATGCTCTAGTCACACATGCAATTTGTGAGTCTTTGAGCAAATAGTTACTTTTTCAGTGGAGTAAACAATTTTTTAAGACTAAGATGCAGTGGATTTTCATGAGTGGAGGAAATTTTTTTATTCGGGAAGCTCCCTGTATTAGGTCCAGTCCTTTATTTTTATTTAAACAAAAGTTTTATTTTAAAAACTTACAGAACCTCATAAAAGTTCTATAGAGATGGCAAATGTTCTCTGCTGTTCCACTGGGATGGCCATTCCTCCCACTCACATGGATGTCAAATCTTCCTTTCACTTAGTGTCTCGGTGACCCTCAAATTCACCATCTGGTGGTAGATTGCCTCTGACCTGGTTAATTCTTGTTTGCAGAGGGAGTGACCGTTCCCATACTCAAACCTCGCCAGTTGGAAGGTCCTCCCAGAGTATGTGGTCTGCTAACAAAGCCTTGGATGATCCCGGGTCCATTCCATGTCAAGCCAAGGCACTGGATTACTACTTAATTGGATACACATCTCCTTGATTACATGTAACATGCATGAAATATAAGAAAGCTTTCTGGTCCTAGGCCTGAGCCAGCACTGTCAGTTCACCCAAGAGCGGCATATGAGGCAAAGGGCACACTCCAGGCAAGGCCTGAGAAGCCTGCTGGGGACTTGCCCAAACCCCCAGTCGGTGAGAGGAACGTCAGCCTGCTTCAGACCTGCTGCCTTGCTGTGACCTGCCTTACCTGTTTCCCTGGTTCCTGACTGCTACCTGCTGCTGCCTTGAAACAGAGCATCGGATTTCTGCTCACCTTCCTCGTTCAGGATACTGAGCTTTGCCCTCTCTCCTATACCGAGGGGCTTCCTAATGGCTGATACTTTGATGGGCTTGACTGCTGTATTCCTGTCTCCCTAAATGTCTAGACTAGATGTCTCCCATGTCTAGATCTTACATTTTCTTTCCTGCTTTGCTTGGCTTTCCATTCTGTTTTTATGATTTCTAATTTGACACACCATGGACCCACCATGACAAATTATTTTTTATTTTTTCTCAATAGTTTTTTGCAAATACATGTAAATACAATTTTCAATGTTCATTTCTGTGAGATTTTGTGTTTCATTTTTTTCTCCTTTTCTCTACCCTCTCTAAAACAGCATGTGATCCAATATACGTTAAATATATACAATTCTCCTAATCATATTTCCATAGTTGTCATGTTGTGCAAGAAAAATCAGATCAGAAGGGGGGGGGAAACATAAGAAAAAGCAAGCAAACACAGAGACAGACAAAGGTAAAAATACTATGTTTTGATCTAGGTTTACTTTCCATAGTTCTGTCTCTGGATGCAGATGGCATTTTCCACCCTAAGCTACCATGACAAAAATTAAGGAAACTGGGCAAAGGTTCTGTTCAGTGAAAATGTTTGAGTAGATGAGGGACATCATGATACTAATGTTGTAGAAAAATTGTTCTGGTAGTTAGGTTCAAGATGGACTGGAGTAGGAATAAGGTAAAGACAAGAAAACCAGCATAAAATTATAAAATCCTGAAATATCAATTAATCAATCAATCAATCACTACTTTTTAAGCACCTGCTATGTACTATGCCCCCCCCCCCAAAAAAAAAGCAAGACAGTCACACTCTCAAGGAGTTTATAATCTAATGAGGAAAACATTATGCAATAAACATATACAAAGACAAATCTGTGTGTGTGTGTGTGTGTGTGTGTGTGTGTGTGTGTGTGTGTGTAAAGCAAAAATGCAAGATAAATAGGAAATAATTAAGAGGAGTTGGGGAAAGTCTCCCATAAAAGATAGGATTTTAGTTGGGGTTTAAAGGAAGCCAGGAAGGTCAATGGATGAAATGGAGGAGGATTCCATCCCCGGCAGGGAAGACACTTTTGTGCAAATGCAAGAGCTGAGAGAGAGAATCCTGGAACAGCCAGGAGGCCAGTGATGGAGAGTTAGGAATAAGAAGACTAGAAAGGGAGAAAGGAGCTGGGTTACCAAGGACTTTGAATGTCAAACACAGCATTTCATACATGAGTAATACATGGTTCTCTGGTTGACTTGGTGTCTGGCTGTGAACTTACTTCTTATCCTCCCAACTAGAGATGATTCAAGGAGATCTTTCTGCCTTTCTTCCAGTCAAAATCTATATTTCCTTTCCCTTTCTCCTAATCTAAGCTGTAAGAGCTGATAATAACGGACATACATTATCTCATTTGGGCCTGATAACAACTTATGCGGTAGGTAGTATGGATATTATTCTTGTTCCCCATCATATTGTTTATGTTTAACATATCAGATTGCTTGCTGTCTTGGGGAGGGAAGAGGGAAGGAAGGAAGGGAGGGAGGAAAATTTGGAACTAATAATCTTACAAAAATGAATGTTGAAAATGATCTTTTGATGTGATTTGAAAAAAAATACTATTAAGTACAAAAAATAAAATAATAAACAAACAAATAAATAAATGAAATTATTCTGTACCATACAGAGAAGAAAACTGAAGCTCAGACACATTATTCAGAACCATTAAAATATTCCATTTAGACTTCCACAGGAGGTTTTTCTGACCTTTTAAGAAAATCTTTATTTTTCTTTCTGTGTAAGATTAAAGTAAAACACTCATCTCCTTTCTTTCCTAAATCTATACAGGACTTGCTAGTTAATAGCTCTCCTAGCTGATTCCCCTTAGCAACACATGGCAACTGATTTTTCTTAGAATTTACCTGAGCTACAGAGTTAAAGTGACCCCAGAGAGCTCCTCCCAAATTCTCCACTTAAGGAGGATACCCAGGGCAGGCAGCTATTAATTTCTCATGTGGTTGCAGCCCTGTGGACTTTTATCATGCCCCTGAGACCCTCTCTTCCCCGACTCATTCCATCACTTTTCAGCTCCTTTTTATGTGTTATTTTTTCCCATTAGGTTGTGAGCTTCTTGAGAACAGGGGATTATTGTTTGCTGGTTTTTCGATCACAGTGCCTGGCACATAGTAGGTGCTTAATGTTTATTGATTAACTAACTGGCAATACTTGGCAAGTAACCTCTTCTAGATTTTATCTAAGCTGCATGCTGAATTTAAAGTGAAAGGGTAAAATCTGGAAGAAGTTAACCGGCTTTTTAAAAAATATATATATTATTCTTAAATCTGTTAGCAGAACCTATGAACTGTGAGAATGGTAGCATGGCCTTGAAACCAGGAAGACCCAGATTCTAGTCCAGCCTTTTATATATACTGGTTGGGTGACCCTGGCAAAGCACTTGACCTGTGATTGCTCTAGGGAATTTTCAAAGGTTATAATTTGTTGGGGAAACTTCCTTATATGAGTGTTCCCTAAACTAATGAAATTAGAGGTTCACTCCCAAGTCAATATTAGCTCTGATACTTGATTTTAAAAAATATTTGTCAAATTTATAAAGCCAGATTTTGTTATATCTTAGAGATAAACTGCTTTCTTGGAGGACAGGCTAATTTTATAATAGAATTTAACACTTAGGAAACTGATTGGCAGATGTGTTTTTCTGAAATGTGTTTCATAAAATGAAGAGTGATTATGATCCATAAGCCAGATGACATGAAATGAATTTTTAAAAGTTAGATATGATAGACTACTGGAGAAAATTGAATGAAAAAAGGAAGGAGTGTACTGGGTTTTTTTGGTTGTTGTTTGTTTTTTGAGTGTATTGTTTTTTAAAAACTGTACATGACACCTTCATAAAAATTGACCACAAATACAGAAAAGCAAAAATATTAAATGCATCCTTCTCAGGTCATGATGCAATAAAAATTACATTCAACTAAGGACTATGGAAACATAGATTAAAAATGAATTGGAAACAAAGTAATCTAATCCTAAATAGTAAGTGGGTCAAAGAACAAATCATAAAAAGAATAAATGATTTTATTAAAGGGAATGACATTGAGACAATGTACCAAAATTTATGGGATGCAGCCACAACATCTTAGGGAAAAATGTATATATTTATTTATATTTATATTAATTTATATATCTAAATATTCATATCACATATAAACATTTATGTCATTACAGAAATAGCAGATCAGTGAGTTAGGCATACATTAAAAAAACCTAGAAAAAGAACAAATTTAAAATCCTCAATTAAATGCCAAATTGGAAATCCTGAAAATCAAAGGAGAGAATAATAAAATGGAAAAGAAGAAACCCATTAAATCAATAAATAAAACCAGGAGGTGACATTGTAAAACAAACAATAAAATAGATAGACCATTGGTTAATTTGATTCTTTTAAATGAAGAAAACGAAATTAGTATAGGAAATGAGAATAAATGCTCCACCACTGAAAATGAAATTAAAGTAATTATTAGGAGCTATTTTGTTCAACTGTACACCAATAAATCTGACAATCTAAGTGAAATGGATAAATATTCACAAAAAATATAAGTTGTTCAGATTAATGAAAGAAGAAATAGAATACTTAAAAAAAAACCCTCTCTTAAAAAAAGAAATTAACAAGCCATCAATGAGTCCCCTAAGAGAAAGGTCTCAGGATTGTGTGGATTTATAAGTGAATTCTACCAAACATTTAAAGAACAATTGATTCCAATATTACATAAGCTATTTCGAAAGATTGGTAAAGAAGGAGTCCTACCAAATTCCTTTTATGAGACAAATATGGTGGTGAGGCAAAAAAAAAAAAAAAGAGAAAGAAAACTATAGATCAATTTCCCCAATGAATGCTGATGCAAAAATTTTAATACTAGCAAGGAGATTTCAGTGACCTATCACAAAGATCATATAATATGGGCAGATGGTATTTATACCAGGAATGCAGAGCTGGTTCAGAATTAGGAAAACTATCAACACAATTGACCATATCAATAAAAAAAATAACAAAAATCAAAAGTTTATCTCAATAGATGCAAAAAAAGTTTTGATGAAATAAGTACACACCTATTAAAAATACTAGAAAGCGTGAATAAATGGGGTTTTTCTTAAAATGATAAATTGTTGTTTTTGTTCAGTTGTGTCTAATTCTTCATGACCCCATTTTAGGGATTTTCTTGGCAAAAGGACTGGATTGGTTTGCCATTTCCTTCTCCAGCTCATTTTACAGATGAGGAAACTGAGGCAAACAGGATTAAGTGACTTGCCCCCGATCACACAGCCAGTAAGTGTCTGAGGCTGGATTTGAACTCAGGAAGATGAGTCTTCCTGACTCCAGGCCCTGCACTTTCTATATTGTGCACCCCCAGCGTCACCACTTTCCCACCGCTTTCCATCCAGCAAAATCGGATTTCCATCTGCAAAACTTTACTTTATATTATTAAAAGTATCCATTTTATCTCCCATGAATCTCCATATTCCTTGTTTGATCATGAACTTTTTTCCTATCCAAAAATATAAATAACTTTTCTATGTTTCTCTAATTTGTTAACCTTTTCTATTCAGATCCTGTATTCATTTAAAGACAATTTTTATATATAAGATACATATGAGGTGCTCTTTGAAATCTAATGGAAGCCTCTTGAGGGAGAGAATTATTTCATTTTCATTTTTGTAACCCCAAAGCCTAGCCAAGTAACTGGCATATGCTTCAAGAATATTTACTACATTGAAATTAATGAACACTAGCTCTGACTATTTTTGGATTATAGAGTTAAAAGATCAATATTTTTCAACGTTATCCTGGGCAATGAATTCATCACCTAGTGGCCATCGTGAAACAATATTTCTTGTTGGGGAAGGGTTAAAAGCTTACAATACTCCATTGTCAAAGAATCAAAATCATAGTTGGCCCAAAGGTCAATGGAGGGGCATATGGTAGGCTGTCAATATTCCTAATAATGGCCTTTATTCAAGATGACCATGCAGGAAATGTGTGACTGGAAAAGGAGGTGGGAATGAAGATGTCAGACAGTCCAAGGGTTACACTTGTAGTCATTAAATATTAAATGACCCTAAAGAAGGTATTCAGTGTATTTAGGCAGACCTTCTCCTGGAGAACACTAGCAAGAATCATATAAGATAAGACATGGATGGATTGGGATACATACTAATGTCCAGATAAATGCAAAAAAGACCCCTAAATCTTATTTATATAAAATCAAATGTGGCGAAACATTTTTGTATTTTTGGAAGTCAGGATTTCCTGTTGAAAAGAAATTTCTTCCAGGGACGATTTGACCAAAAAGCCCCTCGAATTTGGAAAGTATTACGTGTCTGAGACAATTCACTGCATTCTATTAATCCTAGTCAAAGCTTTTTATGTTATTTTAAAGCTTTCATAATCAAGCTTGTCAAAGACATTCTTGAAATGTGTGAATTCTGCATTTGTCCATTAACCATGCTTCTTTAGCTAGCAAAGTGAAAATGTACCATGAAAATAATTTTGTGGAGAAATGTCTATTTCTCCCACCCTGAAGTGGCTTCTACAGCCTTCTTCCATTGAAACCGTGCTATAATGAAGTCCTAAGGGTCAGCACAGATGTAGTCCATTGTAATGAGGTGCTTCTGATAACTAGGCCTTCTTGCTTGGAAAGGATCCAAGTTCAATTTGTTGGGTTATATTGAATTCCATGACATAGTGAGACTTCCATTTATATTACTAATATGATTCATGAAGAACATGGAGAGTGTGAGCATATAGGATTTGCCCTCAGGCAAAACTCTAAGGCAAGTGAGTTTTTTTATTCCCCCAGGTTATTTTATTCTTCATCCTCTATGGAATTAGACCTTCTCATGGAGGGAAGAGAGGGTTGGGAAGGAAGGAGGAGAAACTGGAGTTCAGAATTTTTAAAACAAATGTTAAAAATATTGTTTTACATGTAATTGGGGAAAATAAAATTTTATGGCATTCATCTTTTCTGAAACTCACTTCTCCATTTTAGACATCTATCCATTGATGGCAATGTCCGCATGTCACCCACTGAATTCTCAGGCATCCCCATTATGGCATTTCCTGGTGTCCAACACCTAGCAATTTTGGATGCTATTCCTGATGCCTTTTTGAGTTACTAGCTACATAATTTGATGATTAATTTCTGCTAAAGCTATAGTGGGGTCTACAGCTTAATGTGCTACTAATTCCATACAACATTTGCATTTAATAGACAATTCTTTGCCCTGAAAGAATGAGAACTAATATGGGAATTTCAAATATCACAGCTGGCCAATGGGGTGTTGATGAGCCTTTGTATACTCTTCAAGTAATGGGGCAGGAGTGGCAGTCTAGTGCTTCTGGTAAAGTGTCTGACTTGTAGGAGAGCAAATTCGTTTACCCTCAAATTCAACTATCCCAACCAGACCAAGTTGCCTGATTTCCCTTTAATCCATCTTGTTCATTACAACCTCCTCACCTTTGTTCATATTGTTGAAATCTTTCTTTAAAATTTAACTTTTCACTTGTCCAATTTTTAATCCATTCAAGACCCAATTCAAGATCCACCTTCTTGGTGAACTCTTCCTCAGACACATTGCTCTTATCCTTTTCTGAAGACTTACAAAATTTTTTATTTGAATCAGTCACTATGGCACTTATTCATACATCTTATAATGTTCCCTGATGAGCATAACTGAATATATAGAGCATATATGTATACATCTCATATTTATATGCATATATACATATATATATACAAGATGTCCCCAAATTCTTAGTACAGTTTTAAGCTATTAAAATGTAAATGTGAACATTATCACACTTTTCTAGTATTTACTATGCTCCTTAAAGGCAAGGAGCATGTCTTATATTTGTTTTTTCTAGTCCTTCTAATGCTTACTACAATGGTAATCATCATGGTAGGTACTCATAAATTTTTATGAAATCCATCTCTCTAAAGCATTTCTGTAAACTTTCAAATCTAATATTAAAACATTATTTTACTATGAACTTAGAATCCCTATTCATTTGGAAAGTAGGGCAATTGAGAAATTAGCATTTAAGTCATTATCCTACTACATATACCAAATATTTTCATGTTTTGCTTGATGCACTTTTCTGACTTGTCCAATTACAAGGTGCAATTATTACAATTTCAGTGGGTTTTTTTTCTCACGGCCTTCCTTCCTAACAGCACCTAACCGGGTCGACTAGCCATGCACAGCCAATAGACCAGGTTGGCTAGATTTTCTGCTCTGCAAAAGGAGATCTCCCAGTTCAGAGAGGAAGAAAATCCTATCTCCCTCATTCACATTCTAATTCCTTCACCAGCGGGTCCCTGGTGTAATAGGTTTGGGGCACTAGAGTTACCCTCTATTATTCTTCTGCACCAGAGACAGATTCCTGGTTCTTAATGTCACACCTTAGTTTCTAGTCCTTCCAGAGATTATAGTTTTATCAGTGGACTTTGGTCCCCATGGGTGGGTAACTGCTATCTGCTATCACCAAAATGCCTGTTTCCTTTTCTTATTGCCTATTACTAGACTTATGAGATGCCATGTTTTACCCACTTGCCAAGGCCTCTGAATATCTGGGTATTTCCTGACCTCTCCCCAGACCCCGAAGATCTGTAGGATCAATTCCAGCCTTCCATGATCTGGCTGGATCTTCATCTCCAAGACTCAGTTTTGACCAGTTTTTTCTGGTTTTTCTTTCCCCAGCTGTTCCCCTATTGCAAAGTTGTGTGTGTGTGTTTTTGTGTGTGTGTTTGTGTGTGTGTGTGCATTTTCACACACATATGTGTGTACATATGTGACCAGAACCACAGAGCCAGGAGAAACTCAAGTCAAACCCCCTTATTTTTAGATAGAGAAATTCAAGTACAGAGAGCTGAAAATGACTCATCTGAAGTCATATTTCTAGTTAAGAGTCAGAAGGGAGCTCAGACCTCCTAGCTGCTAATCCAAGATTCCTCCTCTAAACCTCAGCCCTCTTCTCAGAGATCCTTCCTTAGGGTTCTAGGATCCTGGGTTTAGAACTTGAAGGGATCTCAGCACTTTCAGCACTTCACAGGAGAAAATGAGCCCTTAGGTGGTAGTCACAGTGTCAGAAACAGGATTTGATCCTGTGATATGAAAAACAAATCATTTGCTTTTCCATTCCTTAAATGGCTAACCAGGCATAGTTTTTACAATTTAGACAGTGACTATTCCAGGAAGAACTTAATAGATTTAGAGATGTCCCTTTTGATGTGTACAGTGTTTTAATTACATGGGTTATCTTTTCCTGGAGTCTGTATATATAGCATTATTATACCTCTCCAGGTCTCGTGGATTTATGTCTTCTCCCTGCTTCTACCTTCCCTCCAATCTCTCTGCTGACCTCTCATCTGCCTTTCAGACATTTCTCTGGATGTCCAGAAGGCATCTTGAGCCCAATATGTCCAAGATGGACCCCATCTCTTCCTCCAACCCCTCCCCACCTCTGTTGCCATAGGAGCCACACATCCTCCCAAGTCCCTCAAGCTTGGCTCTCCCAGACTCTCCTCCCCCAAGATCCGATCTGTGGCCAAAGCCTGCTGCTTTTACCTTTGCAATGTCTGTCTTTTCTGACACTGCTGCCACTCTAGCTCATAACCTCACCATGGCTGCTGGTGGGTCTCCCCCCCTTCCAAGTCGTCCTCCCTCTAGACACAAAGAGACTTTACTAATAAAGCCTCCCCTGTCCAAGTCCTCCCATCTCCTCCTCCATAAATTCCAGGGACTCCCTGTTATCTACAGGCCCAAACACAAAATCTTCAGTTTAGCTCTCCAAGTCCTTCCTCATTTCCCTGGCTCTCCTCACCCCCAGCTGAGAGTCTCCTTCCATCTTACTCTCTCTGGAGCTTCCCTGGTAAAATGGTCCCTTCCGAGCACTTTCTCTGGCTCATTTTCATTCCTGGAATGCTTTTCCTGCTCACCTCCAGCAACTAGCTTCAAGTCCAAACTAAGTTACAGAAAGCCTTTCCCAGTCCTTGATTCTAGAGCCCTTCCTTTCAAAAGTATTTCCTATTTTTCCTTATATAGCTTGTTTGTATTGTTTCTTCCATTAAACTGGGAAGGGGCTGGGTTTTGCCACTTTTTGCATCTCCAGCACAGTACTGTGGTTAGCGCATAGTAGGTACTTAGTAAATGTTTAATGACTGATCTTTTACATGGGATCAACTTTCAAACTTATTGAACTATTTCTATTTGTGAAAGTGATTCATTTAGCTTTGTATCTTGCACAGGGCCAGGGCCTGGTGCTCAGGAAATATTTATTGAATGAACAACCATAACCCACATTTGTAACATTACACATTTCTATAGTACATAAAAATTTCTAACAACCCTGTAAGATTATCCTTGTGGTATAAAATGAGGACATTGATGTTCAAAGAGTAACTTTTCCATGATTATGTAGTTGTTAAGGGTTAGAGCTGAGATTCAACCAAAGACTTCATATGAGCCCATCTTTCTAAAACATTTATTTTAAGTAGGGGCATTTTATTAAAACAAAACAAAAAATTCTGGATTTTTTTTTTTTGACATCACAGTCATATTTTGATAACATACTTTCTGCTGCTCCCACAGGGAGCCTACCTTTGTAACAAAAGTTAAAAAAACAAACAGTTAAGCAGAACCAAACCAACATGATTCCTTTCTGCCAGCATATGCAATATCCTATACCATAATTCCTTAACTCTATAATGAAACGTGGGAGGTATGTTTCCTCATCTTTTTTCCAGGGTCAAGATTGGTCAATATAAATACATAGTATTTAGGAGAAACCAAGTTTTGAATTTTTGTTAAAATACAAATCTAATATATTGTATATAACTTATATATCTAAACTTTCTACATAATACCAATACAATTGGCCATTACACAGACAGATTTTTAAGGTGTTCAATCTCAGTATAGCAATTAGAAAGAAAAGAAAAAAAATTGCTCTATATGTCTTTGCAGGGAGAAGTGTTCCATATAACAATAACTTTGATTTAATGTGTGTGACTTGTCTAGATAATGAATTTGTTGCTTTTGAAAATATTTAGACATATGTTTTTACCATGTTTAACATATACTGGATTACTTGACTTCTGGAGGAGAGGGTAGGGGCAAGGGGGCAGGGAATTGGAATACAAGGTTTTGCAAGGGTCAATGTTGAAAACTTATCCATATATATGTTTTGAAAATAAAAAGCTTTAATAAAAAAATTTAGAAATTCTTAAATCTGGCTTATGTCAAGGGATACCCAATCAACCTCTCATGACAGAATATTTTGGCACAAACACAATTCAGGGAAGCTTTTGAAGTGAGTGGCTACACTCAATACTCTGTTCTTTATTTAATTCTCCCTAACTTCCCTTGAGCTTTTCAGTTCAAGTTGTTTGTGGTTTAAGTAACATCTCTGTTTTAAGAAACACTTGTATCTATAAATTTAGGTATTTCTAAAGAGAGATAACAAGAATCTTTAAACAACTTGAGTAAAATGCAGAGTGCTTTAGATAATCAAATCCCTAAGATTTATTCTTCCTTTAAATATTCAGAGATGGGCATTAAGGCTGAATTTTTTTTCAAGGAGGAAGGCGATTTGCCTGAGTAACAATGGCAATGGCAACTCTTTTTCTTATGTTCATTGATCTTAGTGTGTTTAGAATTTGAACCTTAATGAGATTCACTTCTTAGGGTTTTTTTCTCCTACTGTACATAAGAAGTGGTATTTATAATTATGCTTTAATTTTATTTATACTAAATGGAGTGTGTATATGTATGTGTACAGGTCTATGTGTCCTCCTAAATAGACACATACATTCCATGTCATTTTCTTCTTCTTGGCTCAATTAAACTCTCTGGGGGTTAATTTTGGTGCCTGAACACATGCAGAACTCCTTGGAATTGAGTAAGTGTTATGTTCCTGTAAGGACTTTCAGAATCGGCCTGTGGCCTATTCCTCGAATTCTTACTTGAATTTCTTTTGCTTAGTTTTCAAAAGATAGTTTCCCGGATCTCTATTCATCTGTACACTGCTCTTTCTCTTTCCCTTTTGTAAATCTGGACCATTCAGACCCGGACCCTTTCCTTGGTTGCCACAAGTTCCGCTCTCCAGCTCCCTGTTGCCTGGCAACGGGTTCTCTGGCTTTTCCTTTCTTTAGTTCACCACCGAATTGCAGATCAAAGCCCCCACATAACTCTGACTTATTTACTAAATGAATATGAGCAGACAGCCTCTTGTTCTATATTACTTATGGGGCTATAAAATATGTCCTGGGTCCTCCAAACACCAGTGAGATACAGATCTCTGGGATTTTATTAAAAGTTTCTTATTGAAATCCACCAACAGGTTTATCTTACCGTTTCTTACTATTCTTTATTTTATATGAACTCCTCCTAATTTTAAAGTTGTCAGCTTTTAAAAATCAGTAAGCTTAACGTGATTTAAAAAAAAAAATCAAATGGGGAAAACGTGTTCACTTTAAATCCAAATTGTAACAAAGAATAATATATATACATATGTACACATAGGCCTTAGTTACCCTTATACTCTACTATAGGAATATTATGGGAACTTTTCCAATCTAGCTTATTTCCTAATGGTGATTTTATGTGTGTGTGTGTTATCAAACAACTTTTTAAAATGCTAATGAGGAAATAATCATGGATGAGTCTACTACCATCAAAAAGGATGGCTGAGAAGACATTAAAACTATTAACCAATATACCTACATTTGCTTTATGAGAAAAATCTACACATATTTTGAAAGTATCCTGGACAGAAATTTAAGAAATTAATAGTCAGGCACTCACAAATAATTTTCTTTGGAAGACCACATCTTTGTAGTCACACAACTGAATGAAAAATAGCCTTTTGTTTTTTATAAGAGGTAAATGTGCTGAGGATTTGTTGGTCTGCAGAGGTAATTCAAAATTCAGAAGACCTGATGACACTTTGGGGAATGGGAAACATTAATACCTCCCCCACAAAAACATAGACACTCCCCCCCCCTTTAAATTTCACTGGCTTAAGAAACTCCCAGTGGGAATTTAACCAATGCAGATCACCACCCACTCTGCAAAACTTAAAAATACTGAAATGACATCTTCCTCAACTAGGAAGTGGGTAAAGTTCCAACAGTTTGTTTTTAAAGAGAGGCCTCAGTGATAAAACATTATAACATTAAAAATTCATCACCTGCCAAATTACCCACTGTCCTGAAAAACTCCTGTTGCTAGGAAAAGATCAAAAAGAATTCTTGAGTCTCTTGGGGGTGGGGAAGGGGGGAAGGGTTGAAGCTCTTGTATTGCTAAAAAAAAAAAAAATCAACAAAGTTTTTAAAATGTACACAGTTTTGAAACACTTTGTTGTGCTGCTTTTGGTTGGGACCCAGAACTAGCTTTGAGATTTTCAATTCATTTTGTCTTTTGAGCCACTAAGCAAGGCAATATATCTTTTCTCCTCACTTAATGTACCAATCCAAGAGACTTAATAGCTAACATTTATACAACCCTTTTTAGGTTTGCAAAGCACTTTACATAGGTAATCTTATTTGACTTAAAAACAATGTCAAGTCCTTTAATGAAAACACCTTGCCCTAACTTCTTATTTGGCTCTGAGAGAAAAATATTATTTTATACAGTGGGGACCCCTTTTACATCTGCGATTGGGTGATAGGCCTGTGAAATATGCTTTACTGGCCAATTCTCAATTGGCATTATCAGACCTTCATTGTATCAAAGATGTATTACATCTTTGTGGTCACATATATCAAGGAAGCTTATATTCCTTGTTTGAGGATCACTTTTAAAGCTATATTGCTTTACCACTTCAAATACTTTTTGACAAAGAATAATTAATCGCAATTAATATATGGCATTTTAAAGTTTACAAACAGCTTCAAGTATTTTATCTCATTCAATCATCACAACTATGTGAAGTAGGTCCTATTATTATTCTCATTTTACTTATGAGGAAATTGAAGCTGTGAGAAGTAATGTCACACAGCTAATAAGTGTCTCAGTTAGGATTTGCACTCAGGTCTTTCTTACTGCAAATTCAATGCCATAATTGTATTGGATTTCACACAACAGCATCTTATCTTTCAGCAGTATTTCATTTAGTCTACAAAAACTACAAAGATATGGTCTTCTGTAAAAATTATTTCTGAGTGCTTGCCTGTTCCTTTGTTATACTTCCTTCAAGGATATTCTCAATATATATGTACATTATTCTCATAAAGCAAATGTAGATATATTGGTTAATAGTTATTAATGTCCTCTCAGTTGCCTTTTGTGGTAGTAGACTCATCCATGATTATTTCCATTCTTTTCAGATCTTCTTCTCCCTGAGATATCTTGTAAAAGGAACCAAATAGGATAATTTACTTTCAGTGTTGGATCAACAGGATTCATTCTCTTGCTAAGGACCTGTTTTCATGCTGCTATGCTTCTTACTTCCATTTTTAAGTGCTGTTTCTACTACCATCTCTGCCATCAGAGACTGGTAGAGTATTTCCACTATCACTAGGAACAAAAATAAATCATTACCGAAGCCCTGATGGATCTCTATTCTGTTTTCTGTCTATTTGCTGTCCTTTTGCCAGATTCATCTATGAATGGTCTTAGGATAGTGTGACTTAGTTGGGTCTTAAGCTAAGCTTTTGGTAGACTGATTTTTTTTTTATCATCACTGCTTTTCATGATTTCATGATGTTGTTTGCAATCTTCCACCATCTTCCTCCTCAAGGGATTTCAAAATGAGTTTGTAATCTAAATTGGAGTCCACCTTGACCACTTTCTCATTGTCGGGATAAGTATTTGTTGTTTAAAGCAATTTCTTGTCCCTTTTGGCCTCCTACTTGTAGTGACTTCTTTAAATTACTTGGGGTTTTTGTTTTTTTGAAGGAAATGATGAAAATCAGAATTTTTTTTCATTTTTTATTTTTCACTATTGATGGCCTATTTGAATAGGTCAGGCTGACATGCTTATATTGTATTGGATGTGTTCTTATCACTACCTTTTCTTTTGATGTTGATTTTATCCATTTTCCTAAGTAATTGATCATGTTAATGATGATTCAATATTGGAATCCAAAAAACTCTCACATCCACATAAAATTGCCTTTCCCCCCTTTTTTTCTTTCTTTTTTAAGTGAACTTTTGATTGCCTAAGCACTTGTTTTTTTGTCCACCTAAGTAACCTTGTAAAATGGGGGTCTGGTGCATGTGTAGATCTCATCAAATGATAAAATTTCTACATGAAAGATGCTAGGGAATTGCTTCTAGGATAATGGTGATGTAAGGAAGTGTCTTTTTTTTCCCCTGAGGCAATTGGGGTTAAATGACTTGCCCAGGGTTACACAGCTAGGGAATGTTAAGTGTCTGAGACCAAATTTGAACTCAGGTTCTCCTGACTTCAGGACTGGTACTCTATCCAATGCACCACCTAGCTGCCTCTTTTTTTTTTTCTATTGTTATACTTTTTTTTTTAAATTTTATTTTATTTGCATAACATATGTGTGGGTAATTCTTCAACAATAACCCTTACATAGCTTTCCGTTACAAATTTTTCCCCCCAACTCCCCACCCCTCCCCTAGATGGCAGGATATCCACTACATGTTAATTATGTTAAAATATTGGCAAATCGAATATATGTATACATATTTCCAAACTTATCATTGTTGTGCAAGAAAAATCTTATCTACACAAACGATATATCAGATAAAGGAAACACAATGTAAGCAAACATCAATCAAAGAGTATGAGAATGTTATGTTGTGGTCCACATTTCACATCCCTCTCTCTGGGTGTATATGGCTTTCTTCAGTGAACAGTTGGAGGTGGTTTGAAACATTTCATTGTTGAAGAGAGCCATGTCCATCAGAATTGATCGTCATATAGTACTGTTGTTGCCGTGTATAATGATCTCCTGGTTCTGCTCATTTCACTCAGCATCAGTTCATGTAAGTCTCTCCAGGCCTCTCTGAAATCATCTTCTAGCTGCCTCTTTTTAAAGAATTTTTTTTATCACAAGTCTTTTGGGATTGTCTTAGATCACTCTATTACTGAGAACAGCTAAGTCATTCATAGTTGCTCATTGCACAATATTGCTGTTACTTTGGTTTCTGCTAATTTTGCTTTGTATCAGTTCATATAAATGAGATTTTTCTGAAAGCATCCTGCTCATCATTTCTTGTAGCACAATAATATTCCATCACAATCATACCACATCTTGTTTAGCAATTCTCCAACTGATGGGCATCCTCTTGATTTCCAATTCTTAGCCACCACAAAAAGGTAGCTGGAATTTTTGACATCTACCAAAAGTCCTGAGTCAACTCTGGTTTTGTTTTAGTGAGCCACAGGAAACTAAGAGTTGAAATGTAGGCCCAGTTTTGTAGCTACAACAGAATCAATACCCCAAGGAGCAGGGAGTGATATACAAGAATAATATTTGGGATCTTTTTCGTGGAAGGATTCATCTAGTAATTTTGCTGCATGTCCATGTGAACTTGATAGGACCAATGAGATTTATAGGCACTGAGCTAAATTTGAGCCTGCTCCTCTAGAGAGCAGGGTGGTATAGAAGAGAATAAGCCCCAAAAGTATGAGAGAAAATGCTTGTACATTTTTTTCTTGGTATATCTTTGAAGTAACTATCTTTTTGTTAAAGCAATTAAATGTTAAGTGCTTAAATATAACCAGGGTGCTAGTTAATGACCCCTAACAATGGGGGTTCATGCTACTAGATTTTATTCAGTTATGTCTGACTTTTTGTAATCCCATTTGGTTTTTAAAGAGTACAAGGCTCAGAATTGCCCACACCTGCAAATAAATGCTTACTTTAAGAAAAGTCACTTTAAAATAATAATAAAGTTCATCTGGAAGAACAAAAGATCAAGAATTGCAAGGGAATTAATGAAAATATGCAAATGAAGGTGGCCTAGCTATACAAGACCTAAAACTATATTATAAAGCAGCAGTCATCAAAACCACTTGATACTGGCTAAGGAATAAAGTGGTGGATCAGTGGAACAGGTTAGGATCATAAGACACAATAGTCAATAACTTTAGTAATCTAACCCAAAGACTCCAGCTTCTGGGATAAGAACTCGTTATTTGACAAAAATTGCTGGGAAAATTTGAAAATAGTATGGCAGAAATTAGGCACTGACCCGAACTTAACACCCTATACCAATAAGGGTTCATGATTTAGACATAAAGGGTGATATTAAAAGCAATTTAAGAGGACAAGGGATAGTCTAACTCTCAGATCCATGGAGAAAGGAAGATGTCATGGCCAAAGAAGAACTAGAGAACATTATAAAATGCAAAATGGATCATTTTGATTACATTAAATTGAAAAGTTTTTGTACAAACAAAACCTAATGCAGCCAAGATTAGAAAGGAAGCAGAAAGCTGTCAAAAAATTTTATAGTCAATGTTTCTGAAAAGGTCTCATTTCTAAACTATATAGAGAATTGACTCAAATTTATAAGAATATAAGTTACTCTCCAATTGATAAATGGTCAAAGGATATGAACAATTTTCAGATGAAATTACAGCTATTTCTAGTCACATAAAAATTCTCTAAATCACTATTAGATAAATGTAAATTAAGATAACTCTGAGTTACTACTTCATACTTTCCAGATTGGTTAAGATGACAGGAAAAATAATGATGAATGTTGGAGAGGATGTGGGAAAACTGGGACACCAATACATTGTTGGTGGAGTTGTGAAATGATTCAACCATTCTGGAGAGCAATCTAGAACTATGCCAAAGGGCTATAAAACTGTGCATACCCTTTGATCCATCAATGTCACTACTGGGCCTATATCCCAAAGAGATCTTAAAAATGGTAAAAGGATCCACATAGGTAAAAATGTTTCTGGCAGCCCATTTTGTAGTGGCAAGGAACTGGAAACTGAGTGGATGCCCATCAATTGGGGAATGGCTAAATAAGTTATGTTATATGAATGTAATGGAATATTATTATTCCACAAGAAATAATGATTAGGCTGATTTCAAAGAGGCCTAGAGAGACCTACATCAACTGATGCTGTGAAGTGACTAGAATCAAGAGAATGCTATACACAGCAACAAGAAGATTATGGGATGATCAACTGTAATAGACTTGATGGTTAAAAGCAATTCGAGGCAATTCCAATAGACTTCTGAAGGAAATTACCACCCACATCTAGAGAGAGAACTATGGAGATTAAATGTAGATCAAAGCACAGTATTTTCACTTTTTTGTTTGTATGGGTTTTTGTCTTTCTCTTGTTTTTCCCCCATTTTATCTGATTTGTCTTGTGCAGCATGACAAATATGGAAATTTGTTTTGAAGAAATGCGCATGTCAAACTATATAAAAATGCTTGCTACTTGGGGAGGAGGCAGGGGAGAGGAGAGGGAGAAAAATTTGGAACACAAGGTTTTGCAAGGGTGAAAACTGAAAACTATCTTTGCATGTTTTTAGAAGAATAAAGTACTATTAAAAATGGAAAAAGAAAAAAGAATAGTCATTTAAAAGCAAGACTCCATCTTATACTAAATATAATTAATTCAAAATTGATATGTTACTTGAATATTTATAATCATACAATAAAAAATTAGTAGATATATACTAAATTTTACACAGCTCTGGCTAGAGGGATGAATTCTCAAGCAAATAAGAGATAGCAGGGATTAAAGAAGACAAACTAGATAACTTTAGATACATGAAATTGAAAAGCTTCTAATTGAACAAAGAAAATGCAGCTAAAAAAAGGAAATTAGTTGACTGGGGAAAAATCTTTGTATCACATATCTCTAATAATAGTTGATAACTAAGAGACTTGGACAACTAACTGAAATATATAAAACCAAAAGCTATTCCAAAATAAGTTCTCAAAGAATCAAAGTTCTCAAAAGATTTGTTGTCTATTAACAAGCCTATATAGGAATGCACCTTATCACTAATAATAAAACAAATGCAAAGCTGTCCCAAAATTTCATTGCACAACTAGCAAAGTGGCAAAGATGATAGGTGATAGTAATTTTTGGTGTTGATATAATTTGGAAAAAATAGGCACACTGAGATATTGTTGGCAAAGCTGTGAATTGATACAACCATTCTGGAAAGCAATTTGGAATTATGTGAATAGAGTGACTAAAATATCCAGACTACCTGATGCAGGTCCTCCACTGCTGAGCCAATACTCCAAGGAGATCAGTGCCAAAAAGAATTGTCCCATGTTCTGGAAAATATTTGTCACAGCACTTTTTTGTGGTAGTTAGGAAATGGTAACAAAATGTACACCCATCACAAACTGTGGTATATGAATGAAATAAAACATTACTGTATTTCAATAACCAATGAAAATGATTAATTCAGAGAAGCATGAAATGACATATAAAAGGTTGCAAAGTAAAGTAAGAATTTGGAAAATGGCATACTCAATGACTACAAACATGTCAACGGAAAGAACAGCAGCAAGACAATTGAACTGAATGCTGCAGAGTTCTAATGACCAATTTTTGTTGTTTAATCAATTAGTCATGTCCTATTCTTCATGACTCTATTTGGGGTTTTCTTGGCAAACTCACTAGAGTGGTTTGCCATTTCTTTTTTTACAAATAAGGAAATTGAGATAAACAGGGTTAAGTGACTTGTCCAGAATCACATAGTTAAGTGTCTCAGGCTGGATTTGAACTCAGGTCCTCCCTACTCTAGAGCTGGCACTCTATCCACCAAGCCATCTAGCTGTCCCATAATGCCAAGATTGGCCCCAAAGAAGATTTATGAAAAGACACTTCTCCTTTCTTCTTTACAGAGGTGGAGGACTATAGTTGTGGAATATCCTGTATAATGTCATGCTTTGTCAAGAGGTTGATCAATACATTGCTGAACTTTTTCTTCTTCTTTTTCTTCTTTATTAGAAGAGATGAATCTCCTGGGAAGGAAGATACAATGATTCATCTAGGTAATGTAAAAACAAAAGACATCAGCAAAATTTATTTTTTTAAAAAAGATTACTCTTTAAATATTCAGCAATATTTATTAGCTATGTCATTCTGGATAAGTCGAAGCTTCTCTAAGGTTTAATTTTTTTCATTTGCAAAATGGAGGGTCAGTTTGGCATGGTGAAGAGTGGGTTGGACTTGGAGTAATTAAGCACCATACTTAAACCTTGATTTTGAATATTTAATAGTTTTGTGTAAGTAAACTATTTAATCTTTGCAAGACTCAGGATTTCATCTATAAAATTGGTATGAAAATAATCTGTAGTACCTACTTCACAGGAATGTTATAAGGATAAAATAAAACCATGAAAACAGAGTGCTTTGTAAGTTTTAAAGTGCCATGAAAATATAAATTATGATCCTTGAACCATGTTAGACTTTAATCTTACTTTCTTTCATGAATACACCTAGAAAACCCACCACATTACTTAAAACAGGATGGATGAAAGCCAATTAAATAAAAATACATCAGATTTTAAAGTTCATTTCTTAAAACACTTTGCAAATAAATTATGGGGTATTTATCATCATCATCATAATTAATAACATTTACATATCACTTACTTTATTCTAGGCACTATGCTAAACTCTTTACAATTATCGTCCCATTTTAAAGATACCTTTAAGCCAAAAGAAGCGGTAGATTCTTACTTCTTCATCAGCTCTAGTATACTATACAATGCTGCCCTAGACATAGAGGGGACCCAAGTTTGAATCCCTTCACACTTCCCAGCTGTGTGACATAGAGCAAGTTACTTCATCCCTTAAGCTTCAGTTTTCTCATCATAAAAGAATAATGGTCCTTGTACTTGACTGGGTTATTATATGAAAAGTACTTTACAAACCATTAAGAGCTATTGTGAGGAGACTGGGGAGGTGGGAGGTTGGGGTGGAGAGAGCAATGTTGTTCACTTGTGTTGCCAGTACCTTCTATAGGATTTTCTTGGCAAAGATACTGGAGGTTAGCCGTTTCTTTCTCCAGTTCATTTTACAGACAAGGAAACTGAGGCAAGTAGAGTTAAGTGTCCAGGGATATATAGCTAACAGGTGTCTGAGACCAGATTTAATCAACCAGCATTTATTAAGTACCTACTACATGCTTACACTATGCTAGGCTGGGATTACAAATTTAGGACAGTTCCTGCCCTCCAGGAACTTCTACTGGGATGCATAACAAGCTGGCACAATGCACACTTTTGCATGTATGTGATCTCAAATTTGATTGACTGACTCACATATACCAGGAAATTCCTACGTATTCAATAACTGGATTAGTCAGTTTCCTTAAAGTAAGGAATGCAAGGTTTTCCTGCTCATAATCAGTTTGACAAACTTGCTATTTTACATATATATATATGTGTGTGTGTGTGTGTATTCATATATATATGTATATATATATATATATATATATGAAATGCATGTCCTGCATATATACTTATAGATACACACACACACACACACACACACACATACACTCTAATTTGACAACTAGGTGATAGTGAATAAAGCATAGTGTCAGAAAGACCTGAGTTTGAATCCTGCCTCAGATATTAGTCATGTGACTCTGGGCAAGTCATTTCCCCTTTCTGTCTCAGCTTCCCCAGATTTAAAGGGAGGATTATAATAGTGCCTACTTCCTAGAGATGGTGTAAGGATCAAGTGAGATGACACCTGTAAAGCTCTTTGCAAACTTCAAAGTGCTACATACTATACTCAATATCATGGATACTGGTGAATCATAGGCTGGTCACATCTGTTATCCCTCACTTTCACAAGATCACCCAATCCTCCATTGATGCAATGGTATCTCAGACCATTTATCATGAGCAAGGTCTGCTAATATGCTGCGGACTGCTTGCACCCACTGTTCATCTTTCTTATTCTTCTCTAGGTCACCAGCATTTGGGTCACCAGATCATGGATACAGAACTGTGACTGCATCTTTGTGGGGAACTGTCAATGTAGAAATGCAGAGCAACTAAATGTTCTTTATTGTGCAGCCTTCACTAAATGCAGACCAACAAGTATCCTGTAACATATAGTCCCAGAGAGTGTTCCATAACACTGATGGTCACATATTGAGCACATCAGGGACAGCACTTGCACCTAGGTCCCTCTGACTCCAAGACTACCCTACTGCTCCCTTGGGATCATGGATTTCAACGTTAAAAGATAAATAATACAAAGTAGCCTGGGTGTTAGTGCCAAATGAGTGGGACAGATAGGCTAACAGTGCAACAGGAGACCAGAAGATGAAATTACAGTGGTCAAGAGTGGTCAGAGAAGATTTTGCAGAGAGAAGATGAAGCAGGGCCTTAAAGAAAAGGTAACACATGGAGGAAAGAGTAGAGTATAACAGAGAACTGGTTGAGCAAATGAGTGAAGGTCAAAATGTACCTTAAGGTTGAGCAATCTCTTCCCACTACTAGATTGAAGTCACTCTGTCAAAGGTTATCAGTAACCTTATTCTAACCCAATCCAAAAGTATTTTTCTTAGTCTTTATTTTCAGTAATAATTTTTTTTTCTGGAGCATCTGACACTATCCCCTTCTTCTTTGAAATTTCCAGGGCCAATCTCAAGGTCAAAGTCAAGAGAAAATTTCCAAGCTCTTGTTTCCTTTTTCCATGCATCTCTTTGCATGTTCTGTGTGACCTGCCTCTTGAATGTCTTTAAGCCTGGAAGGTGAGTCGATATTTAACTTATTATGAATACTCAGGGCCCCTATATACCTTGAATCTTAGGCAGGGAGCAGGAGGATATAAGGAATCTACCTCAGAAATGCCCTCATTTGGGGCAGCTAGTGGTATCGTGGATAACTCACCAGCCCTGAATTCCAGAGGACCCAAGTTCAAATGTGGCCTCAGACACTTAATACTCCCTAGCTGTGTGACCCTGGGCAAGTCACTTAATCTCAATTGACTCAGGAAAAAAAAACAAAAAAACAAAACCCAAAGAAATGCTCTCATTTAATACTGATTTTTTTTCCTACTAATCCAATCCTCTAACCTTGGAAAAGCTGCTGCAGTATACAGTCAGTGAAGAAGAAAAGGATTGCTATGTATCAAGGAGGGGACATTTGAAAGAAGATAATATGAATTTGTAGAAGACCCAGTAGTTTTCAGCTGACTGAGTTCTTCTGTCCCAAGCTGCTTCTATGTGGCCTCTGACCCAGGTTGCTCTGGTCCTATTTGGATTCCTAGAATTGTATATACATGGAACACTGAGAAAATACACACACTACCTGGTTCCAAGAACCCTGCTTCTAGTTCCAAGGAGAGACGCATCATATCCATTAGTGACTTCCTGTTGAGAGGTACAAAGGATATCCTCTGTAGGTCAGCCATGGCTGTCTTGATGGAATGTATAGTCAAGATGTGATGGAGACCCTGCTTGGGACTAATGAAACTTATCAACTGCTCCCAATTTCTGCTGATATATATAGGAGCTAAGGCTGCAATTAGAAGAAATCTGGTATCTATCATTAATACCTTTGGGGAACAGAGAGCATTTTCATCTTTTCCTTCATTTGAAGGGGATGACCTTGGAAAAGAGGGCTATCACTAGCTTATTGGTGGAAGTCTGAGTGTAAATGTGGCCTCTTGGACTATACTTTATGATATCAAAAGGATGGACTCCTAACAAAGGAAAGAGCATATCCTATTAAAATTGTGAGAAATATGTTTTGCAGAAGATTCACAGATCTGACCAAAAATGCTTTAAAACTGAAATGTGTTCCTCTTTTCACTGAAGAGTTGGGGTACCATGGGAAAGCAATATGGAATATACTATCAGGCACATTTTGTGTTGAATAGTTTGGCTCAAATAGTTTTTAAAAATAAGAATCTTTGCTCACTGCATAAGGGAAGTGGAGAGCAGTTAGAATCCTACCTCTGGCATGTATTAGCTGTGTGACTCTAGGCAAGAAGCTTAACTCTCTCTGCCTTATTTTCCTCAACTGTGAAATGAATATAATTTCACCTATCAGGATAACTGTGAGAATCAGATGAGATTTTGTTTGTAAAATGCTTAGCCATCTATTTCTTTCCTTCCTTCCTTCTTCCCTTCCTTCCTCCTTTCCTTTCTCCTGCCTTCCTCCCTCCCTCTCTTCCTTCTCTCCCTCTTTTTTCTTCCCATTTTCCTTCCTTCCTTGCTTCCTCCCTCCCTCCGTTCCATCCTTTCTTCTTATCCTTCCTTCCTCTCTTTCTTCCTCCCTTCTTCCTTCCTCTTCCATTCCTTCCTTCATCCTTCCTTTCTTTCCTCCCTCTTTACCTCTTCCTTTTCCCTCTCTCCTTCCCTCCCTCCCTTCCTTTCTTCCTTCCATCTTCCCCTCCTTCCTTCTTTCAATTGGAAACGGAATGGTTATAGTATAAAAGCAAAGATATCAACAAAACTTTAAAAACTGAAACTTGTAAGGAGAGGAAAATATTCAAAGCAATAATCTAGATACTGTCAAATCTGAAAGGTATGATATAAGGAAGATGGTGTTGAAAGTGCCCAATTATCATCAAATGAAATTAACAGGAAATGGGATCCTGGCAAGAGATAGAGAACGTTTCAGGAAGACAAGGAAGAATGTGCCTAGCCTGGGCAATAGATTCAATGACATGATCAAGGGACCTTTAAACAGAAAACTTCCTTGTATTATACCAGCCTTGCAATATAGGTATAAAATCAACTTGGTCACAAGTAGATAAGCCTTTTATTGCAGTGCTATTTCCTGTTTATTTTTAAATTTTCATTTGTGATTTTTTGCATCTATGATTAAAATGACACTGGCTTTTAAATTTTGGGGGGAGCAATGTGCTTATCAGGATTTTTGGATTAACAACTTACTTGTCTCATAAAATGACTATAGAGCCTGTGTGCTGGGTAAGATAGAGTCCCTTCCCCAAAAGTTCAATACCTGGCTTATATTTCTCCACCACAATACTTGGTCCTTTCCCATTTTGGTGCAGAGGGAAAATGCTAAATTTATAACTAGAGGACCTGGTTTGAATTTTGACTATGCCATTTCCTATGTGACCTTAGACAAATTACTTAGCTCTTTTTGCATCTCAGTTTCCTCATCCATAAAATCAGGTGTCAGATCTTCCAGGTAGAAATTTATGAACCAATATGCCCCTTTTCAAACCTTCAATGTGCATATTGTTGTCTTCTCAAACACTTTCACTCCTCAGTTTATCATCTTCATTTCCTATTACCTAAATCTTCAGTCTATCTCAATCACTGGTGAGGATGGTCACAGTGAACTCCTGTACACCTAGTAGACTATCTCTTTGATACTGAACTCTGAGATTCATCTTTTTTTAAATCATAAACTCCTATGCTACCATCAGTCCTTCTATCTCCCTTTTAATCTATATATTTTTTTGTCCTGACTAGGAGGCTGTCTTTCCACCCTTTCCTGTTTTCCCATTCTATCACTCCTGCTGTGATGCCCAGGATTTATTAAGTGTTTCCTAGGTGCTAGGCCTTGGGCTAGGCCTGAGCCTGAGGGTGGTTATCCCACTAGTACACTATCTTTTACTCTTGAATGCCTTGCTCTTTGTCCTGTTGCTGCTCATTCCAAGTCAACCCTCACCTTTATATTAATCCCACCCTAGTCTTCTCCACTATTACTCAAGTGTTACTGATCACTAATGGAGACAGTCATCATTCTGACTGGGTTCTCTACAAATTCATATCATCTGCTTTCAATGTGCCCTCATTAGTACATAGCAATTCTTCATTAACATGCACTGCAGTAGCTACTCCAAACTTTCTCTTCTTGCCTCAACTTCCTTTACCTCTTCCCTAGCCAAAGAGAACATCAACTCCATAACCAGGAAAAGAGGTGAGCCAGGGTGAACTCCACCTTTTTCTCACCCTCCAAATCCCTCAACATCACAAGTATACCATATGACACTCTTAAGTTTGCAGGGTGCCTTAATCCATGGTATCATTTGATCTTCACAACAATCTTGGGAGGTTCATTATCCGGAGGCTGAGTGAGGTTAACTGGATTGCCCAGGGTCAAATGGCTAATAAGCAACTGCACAGTTCTCAAACTCAGGGCACTCATATTGCTTTGTCTACCTGTTAAGACATAGTCAGTGTGGGGCAGCAAGGTGGCACAGTGGATAGAGCATCAGTCCTGACGTCAGGAAGACCTGAGTTCAAATCTGATCTCAGACACTTAACATTCCCTAGCTGTGTGACCCTGGGCAAGTCACTTCACCTCAATTGCCTCAGCAAAAAGCAAAAAGCAAAAACAGAACAAACAAAAAAACCCCTGCACTGTTCTGCATGGTTGTAAACCAGACAGCAAACTCCATTACTTTTTCATTTTCCAGAAGACTCTTTTGTCATCTCCTGTCCACAATCATATATACCTTGTGGGAAATGGAGTACTTATCCTCTTCCAAGAAGCATTCATACATGAGTAGTAGTAGTTGTCCTGGGAAATAGTCCTGTCACACCTATGCCTATCACATTCAACCTGGTTGCTGAAAAAGCTAACTCAATCTTGAGGCAAGTTAATAGAAACACAATATGCCACTTATGGAAAATAAAAGTATTCTGTTCTGGCCAGACCAAATTTTAAGTATTGTATTCAGTTTTAAATGCCATAGTATAGAAAGAAAATAAAAATATATTGATAAACTAGAGAAAGGTAAGGTGTACTAATTTCTGTGTGGATACATGAATTAAAAAGCTTACTGTCTTCTAAGTGTTGGAACTATAAATTAAAAAAAGACAAGACTATTCTCAGAGTACACACTTGGAGGAGGCCACGTGTGTAAGAAGGCTTCAAGGTACAACAGATAGAAAAGTTCTGTGACTTTGAGAATATGATGGCAAAGCTCATAATGGTAATGACTCTTTTTTTAATATCACATCTGCTAATAAAACCATCTGTTTTGCTGTTGAACTATTTGATAGTACTAAGGAACTTTGGGTGGGAAGAAATTTTTTTTTTTTCCTGAGTCTTCAGTTGCTATGTCTGCTGCTAAGAAGACAGGGATTGCAGCACCTATAGAAGCAATTGCCAGATAATAAATGTGGCACTAGTATTCCCAAAGTTCTCAGCAAACCTGCATATTAATGGTAATCACATAAACTGTTCCTCTTGAACATGAGACACTAAGCTGGAAGTATCAATGGTCATTTGGGTGGGGTCAGAGGAATTGCTACTATTATTTGGACTCAATTCTGGGCTTTCTCTAATTAGACCCTTAGTTGAGGTGATAGCTGAGGTGGTGGCAGTGGTTTAACTTTCCTGGCACTTGCTACTTTCTTCTTCAGGGTGCCTAGCTACTTCACCTAAACTAGCATATGTGGCCTGTCAGCTGCAGTTGGTGGGATGACTGGCCCCCTTTTCACAAGTGTTGCTTTCCTGGATTATGACCACAAAGGCAGTACTTGAAGGGATCTGGGAGGGAAGAGAGGGTTGCTTTTCCTAGGGTAGCAGCTGGTCAGCAGTTGGTATTGGGGGTGGACTGAATGGGTCCCTTTTCTGCAGAAGCCTCTGCCTTTGATAAGAATTTAGGCAATCTGGATAGAGACTCCTCAGGGGGGTTTGGGAGGCACTGCTAATCTCAGTGCTCTTGGGACCAGGGTCCTGGACTATCTTAATTGGTATCAGAGGATCACTGAAATGGTGACAGTGGTTGGGTTTATTCATTGTTTGAAGTGTCATCTACTCTCATTTTCTGGGGCTATCTGGATGCAAGGTCTCTCTAATCTACCTGCACCCATAAATGTATATATACATACATACATACATATCACAGTCTTTTAGAGGTCTCTAATCTTATCTGAACTTTTTTTTTTTTCAATCTTCCCTAATATCTATAAGTGCTCTTTAGGCTGGAACTTTATTGAATAAATAAGTGAATGATTCCCAACTCTGTCATTTACTGATTGTGTGACTATAAAACTCCTTTATACCTTCTGGGCTTTAAATGGCCTCTCTAGTGTACCTCACATGCTTCTTAGTTTTCTTGTAAGGGTCAGGAAATGTAGCAAAAGAACTTCAAAAACTATTTAATACCATAAAAGTTTGAGACTTTTCTGGTAGAAAAAGCATGGTGTCAAGGAAGGAGAACTATTTTTTTGAATCAGGAGACATGGTTCTGGATTACAGCTCTATTATTTATTAGTTGTTATCATAAGAAACTTTTGCCACTTATAAAATGGGGATAAATATTTGCACTAACTCAAAGACTTGTCATATGCAAAATATTCCTTAAATTTGTAGCGGCCATATCAAAGTTTTTATGCCAGTGTTCATATACAGCCACATAGAGGCTGCTTTGCAGTTTCCCATACAATATTTCAAGTGATTATGCATTCCCTGGACAGGTGTGATAGAAAAGCCTGAGGCTTGCAATAGTTTCTTCTAACCCTCAACACACCCATTTTCTAAATGTCATCATAGCAGGAATTTTTAGGGAGTAGTACTATCGTAATCGACACCACTGCTATTGGCTAATTTCTGAGACTTCCAATGCTGGTAAAATGTAATCTTCGGCACTGACAAAAAAAAAATGGGTTTTGCTATCATCATTTGTTTGCCGGTGAAAGTTGGAACACCTTGTAATTTTCGGGAAAAAGCGTGGGAATTCCAATCGGGCGTCTTTTCCTTCGGTGTGGCCCGTTTTCCCGGGGTGCCTTAAATACAGCCGGCCCTGGGATCTCTGGCCAAGGAAGGCTGCTGGCGGGCCCGCTGTCCTTCTCGGGAGGCAGGCGATCCCGTCTCAGCACTTTGGGTTCAGACACTCCGCGCATACAAGGTATAGGGATCCCGCTACCCCTCCCCCACCAGCGTCTGAGGGGAGGAAAGGAGAGGACCAGCCTCCATCTCCATTTTTGGAAGAAAAAAAAGTGTCAGGAGGCCAGTGGGGTAGGGTGAGCGGGACATGGGCAGGCTGACATCCGCGTGCGGCCCAAAAGTCATTTGCATCCCTAGTGGCCTTTGGTAATTCTCGGGTTGTGAGGGACCGTAGTATGGATCGGGCTGCCTCGCTCCAGGGGCGGCTTCCCTCCCCCCAAGCACAAGCCCCTTAATGCGGCCCAGTTGCTTCCTCCTCTCCCCCTTCCCGAGCCGCTCACCAGCCCAGAGCCTCCTGGCCCTCCCGCCCTTTCTTACACGCACCTCGCACAGTCACACGCCCCTCCCCCCATTTCGCCCTTCCCCTTCACCCTTGACCCAGGCTTTCGGCCTGTGCTTTCTCCCCACCCCCCAGCCCTTTAACAGCCCTTTCCCTCCCCTTCGCCCATGGCGCATGCTCCATGATGCAACCGGCCCCAGCATCCCAGGCCTCAGGCCTCACGGCCTCCTGGTGGCCAGCTAACGGCGGTGGAGGGAGGGGACAATTCGCTAAGGGAGTTTCAGCCCAGCTTATCTCCCTTCCCTCCCCCTCGTCCGTCCATCCACTGGGAGCTGGGGGTGGGGTGTGACCGTGGCGAGGGGGAGTAGCTCTTCCGGCCGCCCGTGCGTCCGCTCTGCCTGGGGCTGAGGAGCGGGCCTAGCCGGGCTCCGCTGGGCCCAACTTGTGGCCTGTCTTCACTCCCCCCCACTCAGCCTCACTCCCACTCCAGCCCAGGCACCGCCTCTTCCGCCGGCCCCTGCAGGGTCTCCTTCCGTGCGGCGGCGGGCTGTACGTCAGCGCTCCCCCGCTCGCCGCCACACACCACCCTCCTCCTCCTCCTCCTCCTCCTCTTCTCCTCCTCCTCTCCTCCTCCTCCTCTTCCTCCTCCTCCGCCCTCGCCCCCTCCCTCCTTCTGGCAGCAGCAGAAGCAGCAGCAGCGGGAGGAGCAGCAGCAGCAGCAGCGGCAGCACCAACAGCAGCAGCAGCACCACCACTACCAGCAGCAGCAGCAGCAGCAGCAGCGGCGGCGGCGGCAGATCCCTCCCCAACCATGGCCCTGTGAGGCAGCAGCACATGGCGGCCGCAGCAGCCATGAGCGCCCCCCCGACTCATACAACTCCCCCCTAGACACCGCCGCCTGCCCGGCTCAGCCCCCCGACGACCCACCAGCCACCCACCCAGCCCAGCCCGCCCGCCCACCAGCCAACCGCCTCCAGCCGCCGCCGCCGCCGCCGCCGCCAAGGAAACCTCCGGCTCCTCACTCATCCTCCCCCGCCCCATTTACCAGCCGCCGCCGCCGCCACCACCGGAGACCGAAGGGGGGAGCTCCCGGGGAGGGAGGGAGGGAGGGAAGGAAGGGGACGGACACCAGCCAGTCCAGCCGAGCCGCCGCCGCCGCTGCCGCTGCCGCCCGCCGGGCTGAGGGAGAGGAGCGGGCGAGGGGAGGGGGAAGGGCAGCCTCCGCCAGGGACCTCCGCCCGCC
>JAJPUD010001605.1:95513-126741 GCA_023553655.1 Myrmecobius fasciatus
GCCCAGCAGATCGTCAGCCACGTCCAGAACAAGGGGACCCCGCCGCCCAAGGTCTGGTTCCTGCCGCCCGTCTGCATGGCCCACTGCATCCGACTGGCCCTCATCCGCTTCCACATCAAGGTAAGGGCCCCCCGCCCCGGGGGGGCCCCTTCCCTGCCCCCACGCCCGCCCCTCCCCCACGCCTGGCACCAGCGCCCCCTCCGGCTAGGCTCCGGGCACCCCCCACCCCGCCTCGCTCCCCTGGCATCACAGCGCCCCCTCCTCTCCCCGGGCATCTGTGCTCCATTGGCTTGCTTCGCCTCTCCCTTGCCAGGCTCCCCCTTGTTCCTTGGCATCCGAGCGCCCCCTCTCAACTCCCCTGGCATCGCCCCCGCCCTGGCCATGCCAACGACGTTGGCTCAGTGGTACCCACCCAGTCTGAGAGGGAACCCCTGCTCTCGAAACGAGAAATGGATTTAATTGGCCCGAACGCCCGGGGCGGGGCGGGGGGGGGGGTCTTCCGGGCTCCCCGGAGTCGAGCTGGTGGGGTTTGGGAAATCGCACTCCTTTCCCTCCTTCCCGGATCCGCAAAATGTCGTCCGAAATCGGTGGTGCTGGGGGCGGGGAGAGGGAAAGGAGACCGTGCCCCGGGGGACGGGGATTTCGACCGAAAGTTTGCTGCGCTGGGCCTTGGGGGAGAGGAGGCCGTGAGCCGGGGCCCCGGGAAGTTCGAGCCCAGGGCGGAGGGACCAGAAGGGAGGGCGCCTCCTGGAGAGAGTCCTGGAGAGAGTCCTGGAGCGCCCGGGCCGCCTCCCTCCTTCTGGGGGCCTTTTTCCCCCATTGCATTGCAAATTAGGGCTTTCTCTCTGCAACTTTCTTTTTTCCTGGGGATTGTGATGTTGAATTTTTAGTCGGACTTTTTTATATCCAGGATTTGGGGAGGTTTGGAGGGACTTGGTAAAAATAGCTTCAGAGCGAAATTGAGTGCATTTTGGTGACATCAATGCTAATAAATCTCAACTCCCTTCCCCTCATGTGTGTATATGTGTGTATGTGTGTATGTATGTGTATGTTTTGAACCCTTTTCACCTAGGATCGAGTTCTGTAGTAGTTTTCTAACAGCAACAGGTTCTATGTTAAAGAATAAAGAGAAGGCATACCAAAGCCATACATAGTATAAAAGCTAAAATTATATTTAATTTGGAAAAGTGGCTCATTAAATTGGCCGACCTTGGGGGCAAAAAAAAAAAAGTAATTTTAGAACTCTCAAAAAGATCCCAGAATCATATTGCTGAGTTTAACGTTTTTTCTATTCAGAATAAGTTTTTAAGCCCAGACTTATCTTGTCGAATATTTATAAGTTGTGAATCATTCGATAATATTTAGTCACTTTTGTCGGTTTATGGCATTAACGTGAGAGCTTGCAGGTGAAACTGGAAAGTATATTTTATATGCTTGATAGGAAAGGATCGTGTGAAGCAAAGATTTTGAAAGTAGGAGACATACATAGGAATGTGTCAAATCCTTTCCCGGTCTAGCCCAGGCCTTGTTCCGTGACCTTAGGGGCTGGGCGCTGATGAATGCTTAGAGTTGATGGCCATAGGGCTTCTCATTGTGCTCCGGCCCTCCCGGACTGCGCCAAGAACTGGTGCCGTCCAATTTTGTTTTGGGGGCATTTTAAAAGGGGACATGAGCCTCCTCTTTTGGTTTTGTTTGGGGAGTTCGTCTGAGGCCATTCTGAGGTTCATTCACAACTCCACTGCCAACGTCGTGGCCATTCTTTTATGTCTGCCTGAAACTGAACTTGAAGTTTGAGGGATTTTTCACTACTCAGAATAAGTGCTTCCATAAAATCCAAGGAGAGTTCTGACTGAACTGTTAAGCGGAAGTCCCACCTCCAGTCATAATGCTATTGGAGAAAATGTTTTTTTGAGTCTGTGGGTCGATGTATCCTGAGAGGTGATTGGCTCAAGGGAATAGGAAATGTACAGTGTATCACTGCTGTTCATAAGTTCCTTTGAGAGGGAAGAACTGTTGTTTTGAGTGTCTGAATTTGAGGTTGGGGCTTCGTGTGACGGCAGTCAAGGCAGCAGGTCAGATGTGACCATTATGCCAGAAGAAAATATAAAACTATCAAAACATGATTTTTCAATTGGTTATTATTGTTAATTTTTACTTTAATGTAAAATCCCTTTCCTCATTTTTACCTGGGAAAGCCATTGAAATTTTTCATGAATGTTAAAACTTTTGTCTTTTCTTGTACTTCATTAGAGTAGCATTACTTTGTCTTTTACCTGGTATACTCCTGAATTGTGAAAATGATTTATTTATCTTTGTATCTGTTCCCAGTGCCCTGGATGAAGTATTGTTCAGAGTGGATAGACATCTACTTAATTGTGGAAATATTGTTAAATGCCTGTTAAATTAACAAGTGATGTTTGAAAAGTAAGAGTGTTTCACACAGATCACCAAACATTGTAAAAAAAATATTATTGGTAAACTTAAACACTAAAAATCTTTATTAATTATGCAGATAAACAGAGTAACTGATCACTTATCTAGGAATCCCATCTGTCTGAAACAAAGTTGATAAAAGACTTTTAAGTAGTCAAAAGAGCTCTTCACTAGAGTGATCATGTCTGATTTCATAGGAGAACCTCTCAGTCTCTTACCCAGATCCTATTTATTTTTCTTACCCATTTATTGTATGGAGTAGAAGAGTGCGCTCCTTGAGAACAGTGATTTTCAAATTGACTTGTATACCTAGCACCTTCACAGTACTAATCAAAGGTAACAGGTACTTAATAAGATTTATTATCTGATTTTCCAGATCTCAAAAAGCTCAGCTCAATTTCCCCCTTCTTCATGTAATACATTTCCTTATGCTTCTAACTTTTAGTGCTTTTCCCAGTTACTTTGATTGTAATTTATCTTTACTTTAACCCCTTCTTAATAGAAATGTTGGCTCCTGGAGGGGTGTGACTGTTTTGCTTGATGTGGCACATAGCTAATAAATATATACTGATCGGTGTTAGGAGAATCTGATATGTTCCCTCACACCCCTGCAAAGAAAGGGATGGAGAGAAGCCTGGTTATTATAATTGCTTAGTATTCAATTTTTTGTTTAAGAAGGAAAGGAAGTATATGACACATTTTAGAGAGGTTTCCACTAAAATTGGTTTTTATACATATTCTGGTACTTAGAAGTAAATTTTATTCTTTTGGAAAATGTATTTAGATTTGGGCCTGGATCCCTTCTAGCTGTGTGACCTTGGCCAAGTCACTTAAGCTTTGTTTGCTTCAGTAAAATGAAGATAAAAATAGTACCTTCCTCTGAGGGTTTTTGTGAAAATAAAAGGAGATGATATTTTGTAAAGCACTTCGCAAATCTTAAAACTCTGTAAAATACTATCTCTCATGGTAAATAAGATCTTAGCAAAATTGAAATGTGCTAATTTATTGACTCAAATGAAAGACTTAAGGGTTTGTTTTTTTGGGTTTTTTTTCCCCCCCCTTAAAACTGTTCAGGTTTTGAGTATCCATCTGTGATGACCATGCCCCTTCGTCCTCTTAGACTTGGCCAGGGCCCCTATAGCATCCATGTAGAGAATACCCATGGCCCATTTTTTTTGTTTGTTTTGAGGTTCTCCTTGGATCTAAAAATTTAGAGTTAAGATATAATTAAAAAAACTGACAATGCCAGGGAGGTTCCAGATGCAGTATTGTGGAAGACACAAAGTGAACAGAACAAACCTGATCCCTGCTTTCATGGAACTTTCAGACTAATGGGAAATAAGATGTCCAAACAAATAAGCCAACACAAAAGAGTTTAATAAGAAATTGCGAAGTGAAGTTAATTTAGAAAGATAGCTTAATTGTGTTGCCTTTCTCTGATTCTTTTTTTTTTTTCTTGTAGATAGGATTTTTCTTGCATAACTTCTCAAGCATTTCAACATTATTAACATGTAGTGGACTTCCTGCCATCTAGGGGAGGGGAGGGGACTGGGGGTAAAATTTGTAATGGAAAGCTTTGTAAAGATCAATGTTGGAGAACTCCCCATACATATGTTATACAAATAAAAAGCTTTAATTAAAAAAAATAAAAATAAATAAATAGAAAGATAGCTTAGTTCCTCACTGAAAGTAGCCAGAGAAAAATGTCTCATCCTAGCTGCTCTCACTTTAAAATTGCAAGATTTCTAGCAAGGTTGGTTGAACTTGTAGAACTCCATAAAAATCAGACTTCCTCACAAGAACATAGTATTTCTGGAAGATAATTTTCTCTGCGGTCCCAGATTCCCTTCCCTCCTCCCCCATTTATTTGTGACTCCTACTGTACCTTTTTGGGCCTGACGTCCTTATCATTAAATGAGGGGATGGATTAGATTTTGTATTAAAGTCCCCTCCAGCTCCAAGTACTATTTGTTTTATGAGGAATTGAAAGTCATCAGCTATATCTGTTTACACTATTAAAAAGCCCTATATGAATTTGGCATTAGTTAATGTCATCAAAAATGCTCCGAATGCCTTGAGCTTCTTAATAACCTATAAAATTTGAATGGCTTGTTTTTATTTAGGCACTTGGGTATTAAGTTATCTTGAAATCCTCTTGTATAAATGTTGTCTTCAAGCTACATGCTTCCAAACCTGATTTGTAGGTGAGACAGTTTTAAAGTGTGATATTGTCAAACTTTATATTGAATTTCTCTTGTACATTAAGTAACATTTATGCTTTGTGTCTTTAAGTCAAAGGATATGAGATTGTATGAACTAATGGTAAAAATACTACATATTACTTTTGTTTTGATGTGACTTTACTAGCAAAAGTTCATTATTAAATAATACCATTTCTTGTGATACTTTTAGAACATAGGGAATTGGTTCTAGAATTGATTGACCCTATTCTACATCTGAGTAAACAGAAATTTACTTTTTTTAGTAACTTTTCTTAACTGAACTACATGAACCATTTAAAGGTATATTTATATAAAAATTGTCATTTAAAATTTTGAATATCTGTAGTCATTGAAAATGAGTTACATTTTTCAAAGTCTAAAGTAATTTGACCCCATTTTTATACTTGCTAATAAGTTTAGTTACTTACAGGGTCAGAATAAATACTTTGCTTAAATTTGATTCTCTTTCCTCAGGATTGGAACTCTAAAAACATTATTGATATAAGTTTAATAAATTTGTATTTTTGTTTTTTTTTTTTCTGAAGTGTTTAGTAAACAATTTAGGAAGATTGGAGCAGGTTTTGATGATTAATCTTTGTAAGTCTATCAGAAACATTTTGTGAAACTAAGGTCCCTGTTCATTTATTTTTCTCTTTTTAAAAATATTTTTCAATTACATGTAAAGACAATTTTTAAAATTTTGACAATAATTTATTTTAATGGTACAAAAGCTTTTTTTATACTCACCAAAAATAATATCTTTAATGATAATAATTTAATTGAATATGACTCAGAATTTTTTTTTGTTTAACACTTTGTGATAAATCAATGCAAAGAATTGGTTCCATTTATTTCAATACTTGATTTTAGTTGCTATTACCCCACAAAAATATGATTTACAATGATTCCTAGATTCACACAGAAGTGTGTTATTTGCTTGAACTTACTAAATCATGGTACTTATTTTTTTATGCTTTGAGAACTTCTTTTTTTGCTTCTTAATTTTTTATAATAGTTTTTTTTATTTTCAAAATACATGCAAAAATAGTTTTCAACAAATTCACCCTTGCAAAACCTTATGTTCCAAATTTTTCTCCTTCCCTTTCCCCTATCCCTCTTCTCCTAGACAGCAGGTAATCTAGTATAAGTTACGAAAATACTACGTTGTGATCTATATTCATTCCCCACAGTACTTTTTCTGGATGCAGATGGTTCTCTCCATCACAAGTCTATTGGAATTGGCCTTGTTGAAAAGAGCCACCCACATTCATCACAGTTGATCATCTCATAATCTTTTTGTTGCTATGTACAATGTTTTCTTAGCATCAGTTCATGAAAGTCTCTCCAGGCAGAAGAATAATATTCTATATTTTTCCTATATCCTAAATTACTCAACTGTTCTCCAACTGATGGGTATCCACTCAGTTTCCCAGTTGCTGCTACAGAAAGGGCTGCTACAGACATTGCACATATGGGTCCTTTTCCCTTTTTTAATGATCTCTTTGAGACAAGCCAAGTAGAGACACTGCTGGATCAAAGGGTATGCATAGTTTTTTTTTTTTTATTGAAGTTTTTTATTTTCAAAACATGCAAAGATAATTTTTTCAACATTGACCTTTGAAAAACTTTGTGTTCCCATTTTCTTCCCTTCCCTCCCCCTTAGATGGCATGTAATCCAATATGTTAGACATGATATGTTTATCATATGTTAGATTCAAAATAGGCATATATATTTATATAATTATCTTGCTGCACACAGTTTGATAACCCTTTGGGCATAATTCCAAATTGCTCTCTAGAATGGTTGGATCACTTAACAACTCCACTAACAATGTATTAGTGTCCCAGATTTTCTACATCTCCAACATTTAAAATTATAAAACACAATTTTAAACTTTTTTTTTTTTTTTTTTTTTTAAGATTTTGAGTTCTGAATTCTCTCCCTCTTTTTCTTCCTCTCTTCCTAGGGTAGGCTTACACAATTTTATATTAGTTATAAATCTGTGTAAAACATGTTTTCATAATAATTCTGTTGTGAAAGAAGACAAAAAAAGAAGAAAAAAACCATGAAAGAAATAAAGTGAAAAATAGTATGTTTTGATCTATATTCAGACTCCTACCAGTTCTTTCTCCTGAGGGAAGAAGTCATTTTTCATCATGACTCCTTTGGAATTGCTTGAGAATATTACTGAGAATAGCGAAGTCATTCAGAGTTGTTCCTTCTGTAGTATTGCTATTACTATGTACAATATTCTCGTCTTCTTTTTTCACTTTGTATCAATTTATGTTAATCTTTCTAGATATTTCTGAAATTATCCTGCTTATCGTTTCTTAGAGCACAGTAGTATTCCATCACAATTATATACCACAGCTTCTTCTGCCATTCCACAGTTGATGGGCATCCCCTTAATCTCCAATTCTTTGGCACCACAAAAGAGCTACTATATAAATATTTTTGTACAAATAGATTCTCTTCCTTTAGTAGATCCTTTAAATACTTTGGGGATACAGATTTAGTAGTGCTATTGCTAGGGCAAAGGTTATGCACAATTTGATATAGCCTTTGGGGCATAGTTTCAAATTATTTTCCAGAATAATTGAATCTCTTCTCAAACTCCACCAGTAATATAGTAGTATCTCAATTTTCCCACATTTATTCCAACAATTATCATTTTCCTTTTATATAACCCTAGTCAATTTGAGGTGATTAGTGCATTTCTCTAATCAGTAGTGATTTGGAGCATTTTTTTTCACATGATTATATAAATAGTTTTGATTTCTTATGAAAACTGCCTGTTTATATCCTTTGGTCATTTCATTTCTTCTTGAGAATATCATTCAATTCTCCTTGAAAAATAAGGCTTTTATCAGAGACATTTGTTGTAATTCCTGCTTATGTTCTTCAGAATTACATAAATGTTTTAGTTTCTCTGAGAACTCATTGCCCACAATTTAAGAAATCCTAAAAATTTGACTTTAGCTAAACCTATTTACAATGCATATATCACAGGAACTTTGTAAGTAGCATTCAGTCTGAGTTGATTGGATTTTTTTCTCAGTTATCACTTCAATGCTTCAGTTTCTCAATCTATAAAATGAGAAAGTTGGATGAGGTTAACTTCAATGGAATTATATAGTTCCAAAGGATTCTGTGATTATCCATTAAATATCTACTCTTATTCTTTATGGCATAAAAGTGATATGGTCTCTAACCTTTTTTCTAGTCAAATGCAAGCTGGTCCTATCAAACTAAGAGAGTGTGTTCTGTTGGTGGCATTGTGTCTGTCTATTGGGAGGACAACACCAGAGCATTTAGAGACTCCAGTCGTCAAAATTGCCATGAAAATGATTGGTAAAGAGTAGAGTGTTAGTAGTTCAGTGTTAGTAGCTGTTCGGTGTTAGTAGCTGTACTCATGAGAAGATCTTTTAAAATATACATATATATTAGTAGTATTTTATTTTTTTCAATTATATGTAAAGGTGGTTTTCAACTTTCAGTTTTGTAAGATTTCTAGTTTTACATGAGAAGCTCTTTTTGAAGAATTGGGATCATATAGTAAATAAGGACAGATATTCTAGGAAGACAGTCAGGAAAGCATAGGATAAGGAATGATTTGTAGTATGTCCAGCCTTTGGTATTATACTTTGTTCAACTGTGAACAAGAAAGTTATTTAACCTCTTAGTATCCAGAATAACTCTTTAAAAAAAAAAGTCTCATATTTTATTTTTACTACTGCAGAGTCCTGCTTATCCATTGTTATTAATTTTCCATGAACAAACATTCTGGAAAATTAATCTGGCCTTCCAGTACTCTTCTCCATGGAGGGCAAAAACAAAAAGAAAAAAAAAATGATGTCCTTAATAGATAGCTGTATAGTCTGTTTTAACAAAACCAATTTTCACATTAACTGTGTCCAAAATTCATCATCCTTCTATCAGTAACTTGTTTCATCTTCATTCTTTTAGATTTCTAATTTAGCATTGCTTTGATTAGCATTTTTAACTCTTTCAAAAAGTTCTTTTCCTCTACATTATTTTTATTGTTTAAATTGTTCTTGTTCTACTCACTTTACTATGCATCATTTCATAGAGATCTTATCTCAGTGCCCTCTGAAATGAATCATTTCTTTTTTCTTTTTTTTCTTTTGAGTATTTTAAAAAATAATTAGTTTTTAACATTATAAGATTTTGATTTTCATTTTTCCCTCCTCACTCCCCAAGACAGCAATCAGTTTGATATAGGTTATACATGTGCAGTCATATTAAGCATATTTCCACATTAGTCATGTTGTGAAAGAAGAATCAGAATAAAAGGGGAAAACCATGAAAAAGAAAAAACAACCAAAAAAAGTGGAAATAATATGCTTTCATCCAAATTCAGATTGAATAATGTTCTTTCTCCAAATGTGGATAGCATCTTAAGTCTAAAGTGTTAGATCTTTGTATTTCTAAGAAATGCAAGATCTAAGTTTGATCATTTATTTCTTATAGCACAGTAACATATCACCTAATGACGTGAACATACCACAAGGTTTTTTGTTGTTTTGTTTTTTACCATTCTGCGATAGAGGATACACTTTCAGTTTCCAATTTTTTGAAAAGAGCTGCTCCAAATATTTTTATACATATAGATCCCCTTCCTCTTTCCTTTGGGTATAGACCTAATATCAGTATAGTTGGGTCAAAGGTTATGTTTAATTAGGTCATTTTCTGGTTACAGTTCTAAATTGTTTTCCAGAATGACTGGACTACTTCATTGATTCACTAATAAACTAGCATACCTGTTTTCCCAAAGCCGGTCTACCATTTGTAATTTTCCTCTTTTCTAATCTGACAGGTATGAGATAAAACCTTAGTTGTTTTAATTTGCATTTCTAATTATTAGTGAGTTAGAGAATTTTTCCATATAATTGTTAATAAATTGAGTTTTTTTTTTCTTTGAACATTTTTTTGTTCTTTTGAACACTCTGATCTTTTATTTTTTGGGAAATGGCTTTTATTTGTGTTTGAATTAGTTTCTTATGTATCTTGAATATGACACTTAGAGAAATTTGCAGCAAATATTTTTTTCCCATTTATTTCTAATACTTAATAATAATCTTCGGTAATGACTTCATTCTCACAGATGAAGAAACTGAGACCCAGAGAGTTTGGCACTTATCTAGAGTGACTTGGGAAGTAAATTGGAAAGCTAGAATGTGAACCCATGTCCTTAAGATGGCAAATGAGTTAATATATGTAAAACAGCTTTCCAAACTGTATAGTGCTAAATAAATGCTATCATTACCACCACCATTTTTCCCCGTCATGTACCAGACTGTTTCTGCTATGGTTTTCCTTACTTTTAAAAAATGCTGAATTTATGGTATTTTCAATTATTTTTATTTAATTTTGCTTTCTTCTCCCCTTCCCCTTATTCCTATATTCCTCTTAGTTAAATTAAGATGCATAAAAATTGTTCATGTCGTGTATTTGTCAAGAATTACTAATGTTTTTGCTTTTAATAAAATAAAATAAATTTAATAAAATATTCAAAAATATTTTAGTTAAAACATTTGTATTGACACAATACAATTCTGTGTTTGCATAAATATGTTTATGGTTAAAATTCATGCCGGTTGTCTCTATATTGTAATGTTTCTGTTTATTCACTTCCATGTTCTATAATTATGCAGTTTTATAAAAATATTCTACAGTATAGCACATTATTGACCCAAATTCTGTCATGTACATGATAAATTTAACATGAAACAAGTATAAAAACCTAAATATTTGTGACTGAAGGTTAGTTTAAAAGTTATATCACTCACAATTAAGACTTGATTTCAGTGTTGTTTTGCCTTCAGACCAACTATAAATTAATTTTAACTAAATTGTAGTCGCAATGAAATTTATTTTTAAGGTATTTTGTCATTGTCTGCTGCTACTAATTTTCATGGACAGGAAGCATCTTCTCTATTGGGGCACTGTTCTATTTTCTGAGGATTCAGAAACAGATGGGAAGAGTTGCTGCTGTCAGCAACAGTGCTCTGCTTCAGAGAATAGATCTGACAATGGCAGACCCTAGACTTTGGATGAATCTGTAAAGTATATAAGTCAGAGAGAAAGGAGGCTTACTCTGGATTCCTGTGTTCTACCTTCTCCACTTCAGACTGGACATTTCCAGGTACCATCCCTAGAACACTGATTTTAACTTTAAGGGATTGAGTGGTCCTCTGTGAGTTAGGATGATGACTGTTATTTAGAAATGCAGGACTTTGGGACCCATAATTACGTATGTTGGTGAAGTGGTCTTAGAATGAATAAAATTATTTAATAATATATTTGAAGTATAGGTGACACAGGGAATAAAGCATTAACTTGGAATTTAGGAAGAATTGTGTTTGAATCCTGCTTTAGATACTTACCAGCAGTGTGACCCTAGGCAAAGTCACTTAACCTACTTCAACTTCAGTTTTTTTTTATCTTTGCAAAATGGGACTGATAATAGCACTTTCCTCATAGGACTGCTCTGAGATTCAAATAAGAATATAAAGCATTTTGCCTAAAAGTGGCATATAAATTCTACTTATTATTACTATCATTAGTCTTAAGTTTAGTATAGGGCCAGTATGATTAGTGTGTCAGCATTGGAGAGGAGTTATGGATTCTAAGTCTGTAAAGTATCAACACCACCATCATCATAGTTAGCATTTATATAGCAAGTTAAGGTTTACAAAGCATTTTACAAATAATCTCCTTTTATCCTCATTACAATCCTCAAAGGTGAGTGCTTTTATTATTCACACTTTATAGAAGAGGAAATTGAGATTTAGGGAGCTTAAGTGACTGGCCCTCTGTCCCACAGTGTCTGAAATAAGTTTAAACTCAGGTCACCCCAGTTACAGGTCTGGGATTATCTGTTTCAACACCTAACTGCTAAAAGATGATTTATGTCACTTTATACTTAATATACCAAGTAAGTATAGTACTCAACACGAATAGTAAAATTTTCTTATGATTTTAATAGTGATGCTTTTTTTTGTTTTAATTTCATTTGTTCAGTTGTAGACTGACTTTTCATGACCCCATAGACCCCTTAGCATGCCAGGACTGTCCATGGGGTTTTCTTGACAGATGCTGTAGTGCTTTGCTATTTCTTTCTCTAGTGGATTAAGGCAGAGGTTTACTTCATACAGCTTCTAAGTGTCTGAGACCAAATTTGATCCCAAGCCTTTAATTTTAGCACTAAAGTAATATTAGTTTTTGAGGAATAAATATGAAGAGAGGCTCCTTTGGTTGTGAACTTTGTCTCCCAGAGAAGGTGTGTTTCACATTTAAACATATCACTAATAAAGACCATGGCATATGTAAATTGATTACTATAAAATCTTCCTCCTGAGATTGACTTTTTATATGTTAACATTGAAGGGGATTGGGGGTGGAGGGGAGACGGACAACGGGACGACAAAGAACTGCACTGGAAACTGGTTGTCAGTTATTAGTACCTACTTAAGAGTGAGTAAGCTCTGTTAGCCATTTATCTCCTTTTAGAAATAGGATTATAGGTCAAAGCCTGAATTTTTGTATAGAATAATGGATGTTTATTTGTATTTAATGTAGATTTAGGCCTTCTGCATATGGCAGCTCTCTAAAGGGGATACATTCTATTAGTCCCTAAATTTGGAACAGCCCTACTGAAAATAAAAAAAAAAAAACAAAACATGTGCATAGGTATAAGAGCAGTCTTTACAACAACCCATTGTATGGTGGGTACTTTAATATAAAAATGCAGTCCCTCTTTTCACACAGCTTACATGTATTTGAATGTACTTTCCTTACTCTGTGCCAGTCAACAATCACACTAACTGGCTGTAAATGTAAATTCCTTCAGGATGGGGACTATATTTGCCCTCTTTATTTGTATCTCTGGTGCCTAACTCAATGTCTGGTAAAATAATAAGCACTTATTAAGTTCTTGTTGACTGACTACTGGAGTGTTTTTCTTTTGGAGGGTTGAAAGTTCTAAATTTAGTTTAGGTTTCAGTTATTTTTAAGCATTGGTTACTAATTATGCTTACAAAGTTCTTAAGGTGTATTTGAGAGTCTTCTGTAAGGTCTGGATCCTTTGAAAAGGTAGAAGCTTCTTTCTTTCATCATGTTCCCAAGAGTGAGGAAGCCACAAATGTTATCCCATCAGATCTTCTAATGTGGGGCAGAGGAAAAAGAAGGAAGAAGAATCAGTGAATTCTTGCTCAGGGTTACTGAGGAGACTCTTGGTCAGTGTGATGGTAATAACAGAGAGGATCTGTTATCTGTCCGAGACATGTATCTGCTGCATAAGAGAACTTTCAAAGACTTAACTTGAAAGTGATTTGTATGGACACAAATGACACATTGAGAAGGAACCTAAAAAATATTGGCAGTGATTTAGTATGTCTTGAGCAAGAAACTGAGACAGAGGCACAAGTTTTTTTCTCCCTTTTTGTCCCCAGTGAAAGAAAGGGAAGAAGAGAAGAAAAATTGTTTTGGGAAGTGAACAACTGCTTATCTGAGAGTAGGATTTGGTTTTCTGGCTCAAATTTTACAATGGTGTGGACAGATTTCCTGGCCAGAGAGAGTTTACATTTAACAAAGGTCAGTAAAGAATGTTACTGTCAGGTGTCATAGGATTTAAGCTAAAATACTCATATAGAAGAGTGAAAAGACTGCCTTTGGTATATCCCTCATAGTTTTAGATGTTAAGAATAGTTTCAGAGAAATTACAGGAATCAGAATTAGCCGGGATATCGATAACTTCACAGAAGACAAAATCAAAGAAAAATGCGCTTGAGTATATAAGTATCCAAAGTTTAGGGAACAAATGGAAGGAAATAGAGGTTGTATACCACAAGAGGGCACATTTGACTGAACACATATCACTGAGGCTTGGTGGAATGATTCTTATGATTGGACTATGGTTCTGGATGAGTATACTTTACTTTCAAGAAACTGGATAGGTAAAAGAGGGTAGAGAGCATATCTGGCATGCACATTGAGAAGATAAATTCAAGTGAGGAAGTCCAAGTGCCAGAGGGACCAAATAAGAGAAAAGAATTGGGAAGGTCAAGTGGAAGGAGAGGAACAGAAATGACTATTATTGGTATACTCTACAGACTCTTTGGTCCAAAAGGGAAATTAAATGATTTTGGGAGACAGATCACAAGTCTGACCCAGAGGTGTGATGTGATAGAGAATTTTAATGATCTAAATCTCTATTGGAGCAGACTCTCTTTCTCCCTAATACTATATTTTGTCTTGAACTCCCATGTCCTTACAACTGTTCCCTACCTCAGGGAAGAACAGAAGAGCAGATAACTTTTCAACTTTCCTTAGTGACAATTTCATCCTTTAAAAGGTGGAGGAACTAACAAAGGGAAATTTTATTTTGGATCTGATTCTCATGATTAAGAGGCACAGATGTCTAGGGTATAAATAATGAGACAGACAGAGGGTGTGTGTGTGTGTGTGAGAGAGAGAGAGACAGAGACGAGAAAATTTGTGCTAGAAAAATAGGAAATTTAGGTATAGTCACATAGTTTGACATGGTAGCACTAATAAGTCATTCATTGAGCATTTATTATGTTCTTACTATATGCCAGGCACCTTATTAATTATTGGGAATGCCACTATAAGCAAAAATATAGTCTCTGCTCTCAAAGAATTTGCATTCTAATAGGGAAAAACAACACATAAAAGAATTTGAAGAGTTTGATGGGTAGAGAAGAGACCCTTAAGTAAGTAAAATGCAGTCAGAAACAGATCCAGGAGAAGAATGCAAGTTGATTGGGAATCCTTTATCAAAAGAGATATTTCCAGAGGAATTCATCATTGGAAAAAGAGTTTCCTAGGAGTGGAGAATGTACCAAGGTGAATGGATCACAGGGGGCTAATGGAACTTCCAAGAGAAGAAGGCAACTGAATGGGCGCAAAGTCCAAAGAGTTAGGATACCTGGGAGAGGAGAATAAAATAATCCTTAATTTGGGGAGAGTATGATTCTCTGAAATCAGATGACTCAAGAGAAGTAAACTGAGGAGGAATTAGAGGAGTTTAAGAATGAAATTCCCAAAATATAAGAGGAAACAATTACAGTGTGGAAGAAAGTGGGATTTGTTCTTAGTTTTTAATGTGGATATATGGGAAACCAACTTGCATAGATTTTAGAAAGAAATGTACCGGAGACAGAACCAAAATGAAGTAATAGATAATTAATATGAGCGTGGCATAGTCCTTTAAAAATGGTATCAGGCCAAATGATCTGAGGCTGACTGGAGGAACCTAAGGGTAATGCAAAAGGTGATTTGTTTTTTTTAACTCTTAGGAATAAGAAGAGGATCAAGGAATAAAATCTTTTCGTGGAGTAGATGAGGTGATGAACTGCTCAGTTATTTTCTAAATCTCTACTTTGCAAAGGAGAATGACTTTTATTTAGAGAATTTCAGAATAAAAATGATTAATAGAGAATTTCTACCTAAGATAAGAGATTTAGTAGGAAGGCACCCAGCTGCTTTGAATGAATTAATTTACCTCACCCAGAGGAACTGTGTATCTCAATCGTCTGGTCTTGAAAGATCTGACAGATGAAATGGTTGAGCTACTGTTGATGACACTTGCAAGGTCAAGGGAAACCAGATTGAAGAAGAGTAGTCTAATTTTTTAAAATGGGATAAAAAAAAGGCAATAACTAAGTTCCTTAAGGCCAGTGAACTTGACAAAGAGCTATGATGTCATCAAGAATAAATCCTATGGGACAGCTAGGTGGCTCAGTGGATAGAGCACCAGCCCTGAATAAACGAGGACCTGAGTTCAAATCTGGCCTCAGATACTAACACTGCCTAGCTGTGTGACCCTGGGCAAGTCACTTAACCTCAATTGCCTCAGCAAAAAAAAAAAATAGTAGTATTTAGGAGCAGCTAGGTGTCTGTTCTATCAAACAGCCTTTTCTTTCTTTCTTTCTTTTTTTTTTTTTACATGATTATTAAACTCACAGATGAAAGAATACTGTGAATATAATTTACCTTGATTTACAAACTGTTCTTGTGGAGAAAATATAGAGAGATGGCTTAGCCAATACAATTAGATTCAGAACCAGTTGGATGGCCAGACCCTTCTTAGTTTAGTATCAGTTTGTCAGGAATATTGCAGGGTTCTATGCTTGGTTCTTGGATAAACACATTCATGGAATGCTAATCAGTTTTGCATATAACATCAAGTTGGGGGGAGGAGAGTAACTGTGAAGTGTTATGAAAATACTCAAATACTTCCATGGAAGGTCATGGAAGTATTTAAAGACTAGAGTAGCTTAATTAATAAGATGAAGTTCGGTAGAGGTAAGTCTTGTACTTGAATCGGGGAAAAAAAAATCAGCTTAAGTGTGTGTAGAGAGCTGTTTTGGAAAAGTTGGAGGCTTTTGTGAACAAGCATAATGGCAATCTGTAGTATAATATGGTGGTTAAACAGGCTTAATGTAATTTTCCACTGCTTTCAGGAACTTATATATATAGCTTATGGATGACTAGGAAAATGATAATGCTATTTCCATACATCCTCTGAAGTATAATTTTCAATTCTGGGCACCCTAGCTTAAGGAGATCATTGATATGGAGTGTATTGGAGGTTAGCAGCTGGATGGTTGAGGGGCCTCGAGTACTCAACATAAGAGGGTGATTTGAAGGAGTTGTACATGTTTAACTTGGGGGGGGGGTGAGAGGGACAAGATTGTTGTGTTCAGTATTTGAAGAGTTGTCATATGAAAGAGGAATTAAATTTGTTTTTCTTGGCCATAGAGGGCAGAACCTAGGTACAGTGGGTACTTGTTGCAAAGAAGTAAACTTAGATTAGATGTTTTAGAGCTGTCCAAAAGCAAATTGAACCTCTTCTGGAAGTAGAGGATTTCTCTTTCTTTGGAGATCTTAAAGCAGAGGTTTGACCACTTATTTTCTTATTTTAGTTACATTGTATTCAGTTTTTGGTTCTTTCTACTTCAGTTGTAATGGTCATTGTAACTTTTTCTGCTTAATTAACCCTGGCTCTTCATGTAAGTCTTGCTATGCTTGAATTCTTTGTATTCATTGTTTCTTATTGCACTGTAATATTCTATTACATTTGTTTGTGCCAATTTGTTTGACCTTCTCCTAGTTTTGGGCTGTTTTTTTTTTTTTTTCTCAATACTCTCTTTTTCCCTCCCCTCTTTTATTTATTTATTTTAGTTAAAGCTTTTTATTTGCAAAACATAGGCATGGGTAATTTTTCAGCATTGACCCTTGCAAAACTTTCTGTTCCAAATTTTTCCCTCCTTCCCCTCACCCCTTCCCCTAGATGGCAAGTAGTCCGATACATGTTAAATATGTTAAAATATATGATAAATCCTATCTATATCTTTATTTATATATATATATGTATATATACACAGACACAAATTTATAATTATCTTGCTGCACAAGAAAAATCGGAGCTAATAAGAAAAAAAAAAAAACCTGAGAAGGAAAACAAAATGCAAGTAAACATCATCAGAAAGCATGAAAGTGCAATGTTGTGGTCCACATTCAGTTCCCGCAGGCCTCTGGGTGTAGATGGCTCTCTTCATCACTGAAGAATTGGAACTGGTTAGAGCCACGTCCATCACAATTGATCATCGTATAGTCTTATTGTTGCCATGTATAATAATCTCCTGGTTCTGCTCATTTCACTCAGCATCAGTTCATGCAACTCTCCAGGCCTCTCTGAAATCCTCCTGTTGGTCGTTTCTCACAGAACAATAATATTCCATAACATTCATATACCATAATTTATTCAGCCATTCTCTAATTGATGGGCATCCATTCAGTTTCCAGTTTCTAGCCACTACAAAAAGGGCTGCCACAAACATTCTTGCACACATGAGTCCTTTTCCTTCCTTTAAGATCTCTTTGGGATATAGGCCCAATAGAAACACTGCTAGGTCAAAGGGTATGCAGTTTGATAACTTTTTGAGCATAGCTCCAAATTGCTCTCCAGAATGGCTGGATCCGTTCACAGTTCCACCAGCATTGTATCAGTGTCCCAGTTTTCCCATATCTCCTCCAACATTCATCATTATCTTTTCCTGTCATCTTAGCCAATCTGCCAGGTGTGTAGTGATGTCTCAGAGTTGTCTTAATTTGCATTTCTCTGATCAATAGTGATTTCGAGCACCTTTTCATATGACCAGAAATTGTTTTAATTTCTTCATCTGAAAATTGTCTATTCAAAACCCAGCTTTTGGGATAAGAATTCACTATTTGACAAAAACTGCTGGGAAAATTGGAAACTAATATGGCAGAAACTAGGCATTGACCCACACTTAACACTGTATACCAAGATAAGGTCGAAATGGATTCTTGATCTAGACATAATCATATTATAAACAAATTAGAAGAACATAGGATAGTTTACCTCTCAGATCTGTGGAGGAGGAAGGAATTTATGACCAAAGAAGAACTAGAGATCGTTATTGAACACAAAATAGATAATTTTGATTATATTAACTTTAAAAGTTTTTGTACAAACAAAACTAATGCAGACAAGATTAGAAGGGAAACAATAAACTGGGAAAATATTTTTACATTCAAAGGTTCTGATAAAGGCCTCATTTCTAAAATATATAGAGAATTAACTCAAATTTATAAGAATTCAAGCCGTTCCCCAGTTGTGATGTGGTCTCAGCACTCTCTTATTGTCATAACAAATGTTACTATGATTAATTTGATATGTATGAAACCTTCGGTAATATCTGTTGACCTCTTTGTGGTCTTGTTTCTTCCAGTAGATTCTCTGTCACTTTCAGTCACTTTTAAAGCATAGTTGCAAGCTGCTTTTCAGAAAGCAGTGGTTGAACCAATTCACAGATCTCCATAAAAAATGTATTAATCTTCATATCGTTCCAAAATACCCCCTCAAAATATCATCTTTGCCAACTTTCTTTGTATGAAAGTGGCATGTCAGAATTGTTTTGATGTGTTCATTTCTTAGTGTTTTGCATAATTTTTTCTAAAGCAGGGCTTCTTAACTTTTTTTTTTTTTAAATCAGTAGATCTTTCTGGTAGTCTGTTAAAACCTACAGCTTCCTGAAAATAATTTTCTGTTACCTCCATTCATAATTGAATGAGGGCTAAATCTGAGAACTTTATATTCATATTCTTTGGTCACTTAATGAGGAATGACTCTTGTATGTCAAACCTCTCTCAGAGATATTTGGTGCAAAGATTTTTCTCCCTAATTATAATTTCCTGTATCCTAATTGCATTGAATTAATTTTGTTAAGGCCAAAATTTTTCAATTTTATGTAATCACAATTATCTGTCTTCTGTTTTGAGATATTTCTCTTTTGTGTTTGGTTAAGAGCTTGGCCCTTAGCCATAGCTATAAAGGACACTTGATTTGGATCTCTTCTGATTTTTTTTAGTATTCTTTTTTTTATTCCATTTGCTTATTATTTTGAGCTCATTGTGGTATTTTAAGTTGTTGGCCTAATTGTAATTTGTGCCACACTTGGTTTTTGGTCCCACTAGTTTTTGGTCTCATAGCCTAGTCTTTATTCTTATTCTTTTTGACCAGATTGACCACCTCTCAAATTACTCATTCCCTGGCTTCTCTGATATTCTTCTCAGTATCCTTTGCTACATTGTCATCAAATTCTCACTTTCTAGGCTTAGGTACCTCCCATGGCTTAATCCAGAGTTGACTTTTGTCTTTAGATATATCTTTTGGTGATCTCATTGACTCCCATGGGTGCTGATGTCTCTCTTTTTTCTCCTTATCTATTCCTTGATCTGACATTATAAAGACCTCTTACACTGTTGCTTTAGCCTCTAGCTTTATTTCATTTTACTCTCTTTTATGTAGTTTGTTCCAGTCAAATTTGGCTTACTTACTTTTCCCCTGGTCAATATAATTTTTTTTCTCCATGCATTTATATAAGCTGACTACCATCTTTGAAATACACTCCTTCAGGACTCGTAGTTATGAAAACCAACTCACATCAGGAATGGGTTCAATAGGCAAAACTACATATATACCATGAAGGGTATAGCACCTTCCAGAATCTATAAAGAAATGAAGGGAGGGATAGGTGGATGGGGAAGCAAAGGGTGAGGGAAGAAGACAAGGGAGGGATCCCTGAGTGGGAGAGATTAAGTAATAGTTAAGTAATAAACCAAGTTATGGAGCAGAATTTAATGAAAGACTCAACAGGGATAGGAAAGAAGTTGGGGGGGGGAGTGGGGAATGAAAGGGGGGGAAAGAATAAATTTTAAAAGGTGTGCAGCAGAGAACAAAAGAACATTTTACAAGGAAGAAAAGATGAATACTCATGAATATAATTTCTTCTAATATATACTTTCTTAAATTGCTATTTGTTATATATTTTGAATCTTCCCTAATGTTCTGCTGGGCATATGATAATGTTCTCTTTTCTTTTAATTTTGTTTTGTATTGCTTTTCTGTTTTTCTTTTTTCTTACTCTGTTTCTTCAAATAAAATAAATTTTTGGAGAAAAAAAAGAAATATACTCCTTCATTGCTGCATGTAGAATCCTTAAAGATAATGAAGTATAAGCAGAATGTAGGACTTACATTCTAGAATAAGATTCTATTCAGGGTAAGGATAGGTCTTGACTGGTGTTTTTTTTTAGCTATACACATGGACAAGTCATTTTAGAGATAGTACTTGTAATATTTCGCAGGATTGTTAGGATCAAATGATGAAGGTAAATGTATGCAGAACTGTTTGTAGCTCTTTTATATTATAGATGTCATCTAATATATTTGTCATCTTAGCTTTTCTTCATTCCCCAGTTGCTCCTTCAAATTATCTTTGGTTTACATGTATTATAATTTTCTGTTAATTCTTTGAGGACAATGACTTCTTTGTTGTTGTATCTGTTTTAATATTTTGTAAATATCAGATACTTTATGTTGATTGGAAATTGACACATACAGAGGTAAAATGGCTATGATTAGTTTATGGAAATAACTTTGCTTGTGACTAGCTACTAGAAAAAAGTTTTGGACAGTGTTAATAAGAATACTTGAAACATATCAGCAATTTCACATTTTTTGGTAGGAAAAGGAAAGGTACATAAGAATATTCTGCTGTCTTCCATGATGATTCTTATATCAATCTGATTTTTTTTTTAAATAAAAGAAGTTACCTGTATCATAATAACTGAGAACTAAAGCATGTTGAAATTTAATTTCATTTATAAAGTAGAATACTAGCCTTGTAAAGCTACTGGTGGTATAGTTAAACTCAAGAATAACCATAGTCTAGTTCACATCATCACAATTTTAGAACTACTTAAATTAATATTACTCAGTCACTTGTTTTACAGATGAGGAAACTAAGGTTGAATGAAATTGAGTGACTTAAATTGGTAAGGAAGAGTAGAATCAATCTTTGAACCCAGGTCTACCGACTCCAAATCAGTTCTATTACATTGTTCTATCATATTGTCTCCCATTCAAAATGCAAATAATTTCATTTCTATAATATTTAGATCAAAGGTAGAAAGAATTGTTCTTTATTGCCTCTTTTTAAAATTGAGAAAATGTATATTAGATTACTTTTTTTAAAAAAAATTAAGTTTTCTCTTTCATTTCTCTGGGAATGGCTTAAAACTGATGTTCTAAAACCATTGCATCTGATTGATAAATTATAAAACTCGGTAAATTGGTTATCTGGAATCTCAAACTTTGGTTTTTATCTTTACAAATACATCTTGTGCCAGATGTAATGCACATCTGTAATTCCTGCTTCCTAGGACACAAGTGGATCACTTGAACCTGGGAATTCTTGGCTGTCGTAGATCTGAAAGTGATATGGCTTCCGTCCTAATTCTGACATAAATATGATGAGCCTTCTGGAGCAAGGTAGTCAGTAGGTGGCCCAAAGAGGGACAAACTGGCCCAGGTTAGAAATGGAACGCGTCAAAGTTTCTGTGTTGATCATTAATGGGATCAGCCCTGTAATTAGCTATTGGATTTCCAGCTTGGGTTATATAGGGATACATAGTTTCAACCTTCAACCCCATCCCCATCCCTATCCCCATCCCCATCCCCCAAAAGACTTTGAGAAAACAGACCTAGAGTTAAATGTTGCTGTAAGCCAAGGGTAGGGAACTTTTTCCCTAATAAGTATTACATGCAAGTAAAAAGCAATTTAAACCCTTGGGATGAATTGAATTGCATATCATTTTGACCCTTAAAACACTCCTTTTCCTAAAAGAAAAACTAGTCACTTTTTTAAGGTTGAAAGGGCTAGAGAAATGGAAAAGAAACATTCAAGAAATAAGAGTAGGGGAAACCAAGGGGAGAAATCTGTATCAAGAAAGGGAAAGAGAAATTAAATTTAGGACAGAGGATCATGGAAAATAAGAAGCAGGTGGGAAAGTATAAGAGAAAAGAGACTGGTAGAGCAACTTGACATTTTATCCCCAAATTAAACGTTTTAGCGAATCAGATTTGAAAATAACACTACTTATAGCATACTCTCTTTTTTTCATATCTGAATAAACCTTAGTAGATTTTCTTGACGGTTACTAGAAAGGATCTGTTGAAGAAAAGCAAATTTTAAATGGAATTGGTCTACCCAAGGGTTTTATGTACCTTATTTGCCATTTTTTTTCTCATGTGACTTTTAAAAAAAGATTTTCCTGCAGTAGCCTTTCTGAGATTTCACTTACATTATTTTGTTTTATTTTATTTTTAGGGCCTATTATTATTTTTTTTTGTCTTTAATTTTTAATCTTACTGAATGAAGTATTTTTAAAGTAATCTTAAAGGTTTCATCCCGAGGTGGTTTTTTTTCTTTAATCATCTTATGAATACAATATTCTTATTTGTGAATTTTTAAAGCAAATTTGTGTAGTCTCAAAGTTATTGCCATAATGAGCTTCTTAATTTAAATTGGGCCAAGGACTAGAGGTTCCCTACTTTTGTTTTAAGCAAACTTGAATGTGAAAGTGTGTATTCACAAAACTAAATTAGAGGATGATTCAGCTTTTTAGAAAAGAAGTTTTACTTTACAAATTGACTATTTCATGTCAGGCACTCTACCTAAGCATTGTTGTAATAGATAGGAAGAATTTTATTGCTTAAGAGCCTTCAAAGAGCTTAGTTGGAAACAAGACACAATTATATGGAAAGTTTAATGATACAATAGATGTCATGAGAAAATGTGATTAATTGGCATGTGTGTGTTCTACATGGTATGTTTTAGGAAGTCAGAATAGAGCGAAAATTACTGTTGAATGTGTGTGGAGTGGTCTAGGAAGGTTTTATGGAGAAGAGCTGTAAATTGGATCTTTGAAATGAGTAAGTTACAGGTGAGAGAAAAGAAATGGTGGCATTTTCAATAAATGAGGAAAAGTGCTAAGGTAGAAAATTGTAAAGGATGATCAAATGATAAAAGACTGAATAGAAAATCTGAAAAGTTAAGTGGAGAAAAATCTAGAAATATTTAACTATTATTCTCCCTGATACTTGATTTATCCACATTTTGAAGTCTGCATCTATGTGTCCATATTTTACATTTCCTTTCAAAGAAATTTTCTTTGTGTAGTGGAAAGAACACTGGACCCAAATCAGGAGAGCTAACCCTAGTCTGGCTTTGTCACTAATTAGTTTGTGACTTTGGAAAGGGAACTAATTCTTTGGATAATAGTTTTTTCCCTTAAGCATTTATTTCACTTTGGTACTTGTCTAATTATTAGGGTATTAGTTATTCATATATAACATTCATTCATTTTGCTTAAGGAATGGGAGTGTAGAAAGAGTGTTTTTCAGAAACCATTAATCTTGGAATATTTAAAAGATGCAAAATTTGCCACAATTGGAACCAGTGCTCATTAAAGACTAGGAAATATTAAAGATCTGATTTGTTTGGTTACAGTTTTCCTCCTATGCATCTATATCTCCATAGACACTGGACTCTCTATCAGCTGAAGAATAAGCTTTTTATTTGATTTTTTTTTAAAGGAAAGATTTAAAAAGCAACTATCTTAGCATTATGAAGAAAATCTTTTGAACCTTGTAGATCTCCTGAGAGGGACTTGGTTGACCCCAAGAGGTCTGTGGATCATATCTTGAAAATCATTATCTTACATTGTTCTTTTATGATATTACTTATTTTGAGTATAGCAACATCATTATCATCATTGCCAGCATTCATTCATATAGTCCTCAATAGGTGTTAGGCCCTGCACTAAGCACTTTATAAATATTATCTTATTTGATTCTCAAAACAACTTTGGAAGATCAGTGCTATTATTGTCTCCATTTTACAATTAAGGAAACAGAAGCAGACATAAGTCCATTGATATGTCCAACATCACCTAGCTAGTAAGTGTAAGAAGCACAATGAGAACAATTTTTCATTTTCACTAGAAACTTGTTTTTCTTGTAAATATGTTGTTTAAACATCTAATAAAGTCTTCCTGATGCTTTATAGTCATGAATGGAGATGACTGTGCCATCAAAGGCTACCAGGTTAAGAAGGCAATGGATAAGTATTCTTACAAATCTATGACAAGCCAAGTGACTGTATGGCTATCTTCCTATTACCAGTAGGTCTAAACCCAAAAGCTCAACCCCAAGGTTGACAACACAGAGAAAATTTTCAGCAACGACTCTCAGATACCATTTTTTCTCAGTGGAGGGAACTAGTGAAATTACAGATTTTTAAAGTATTTAGACATGTTATTGAAAAAGAATTACTGATTATCACAGTATGATAAAGGATTATAGTTCTTACAGGGCAAGATTTTTTTTAATTAAACATTTTATTTTTCCTAGTTATATGTAAAACAATTGTTTAACATTTGTTTTTAAAACTTTTGAGTTCCAGATTCTTTCCCTTCCTCTCTCACTACCCTCCTACCTCCCCATTGAGAAGACACATTTGAAGTTTATGCAAAGCATTTCCGTAAAAGGCATGTTGTGAAAGAAAACATGACCCCCCCCCAAAAAAAAAATAAAGTTTTAAAAATGCTTCATTCAATATTCAGATACAATCAGTTCTTTCTGTGGGTATGGATAGCATTTTTTATCATAAGTCTTTCAGAATTGTCTTGGATCATGTATCTCTGAGAACAGCCAAGTCTGTTCACAGCTGATCATCTTAGTGTTGTTACTTTGTACACAGAATATTTCACTTTGCATGAGCTCATGGAAGCTTTTCCAGGTTTTTCTGAGAGCATCCTGCTTATCATTTCTTATATAGTACAAGAGTATTCCATCATAATCGCATACCACAATTCAGCATTTCCCAATTGATGGGCATCCCCTCCATTTCCAATTTTTTGTCCTGAGACAAGAGCTATATATTTTTGGACAAATAGTTCCTTAGTTTTTTTGTTTTTGTTTTTTAATCTCTTTTGGGATATACACCTACTAGTAGTATTGTTAGATTAAAGGATATGGATGGTTTTATAGCTTTTGGGGCATAGTTCCAAATTGTTCTACAGAATGGTTGTATCAGTTCACAATTCCACCAACAGTGCATCAATGTCTCATTTGTCCCATATCCCTTCCAATATTTGTTGTTTTCCTTTTCTGGCCAATCTAATAATTGTAAGGTAGTACCTTAGAATTGATTTAATTTGCACTTCTTCCATCAGTAGTAAATTACAGTATTTTTTTTTTCATATGACTATAAATAGCTTGATTATCTCATCTGAAAACTATTCATATTTTTTGATTATTTATCAATTGGGGAATGACTTTTTTATTTATATAAATTTGACTCACTTCCCTATATACATTTGAGAAATGAGGCCTTTATCAGAGAAACTTGCTTCAAAATTCTTACTATTGCTAACTGTATTCTCTATTCTCTCTCTCCTTTCACCCTCTCCCTTCTGAAAAGTGTTTTGCTTCTAACTGCCCCCTCCACCAATATTCCCTTTCTTCTATCACCCTTCTCCTCTTCTCCGATCTCCTACCCCTCCTACTTTCCTGCAGGGTAAGATAGATTTCTATACCTAATTGAGTATGTATGTATTCTCTCTGAGCCACATCTGATGAGAGTAAAATTAATTTCCCTCTCCCTTTCCTCATCTTCTTCCCTTTCACTGTAAAAATTTTTTCTTGCCTCTTTTGTGGCAGATAATTTATACCATTCCACCTCTCTCCCTTTCCCTTTCTCCCAGTATATTCCTTTCTTAACCCTTAATTTAATTTTTTTTGTCTAATCTCTTCATTTTCAACTCACACGTGTGCCCTTGGTCAATATATACTCCTCCTTACTGCCCTAATAAAGAAAATGTTCTTATGAGTTACAAGTATCATACTGATTACCTTCTTATGCTTTTGCTTCTTGCATTTGAAAGTCATATTTTCTGTTCAGCTCTGGTGTTTTCATCATGAATGCTTGAAAGTCCTCCATTTCATTGGATGTCCTTTTTTTCCCCTGAAGGATTATACTCAATTTTACTGGATAGTTAATTATTGGTTGTAATCCTAGTTCCTTTGTACTTCAGAGTATTATATTCCAAAGGGCAAAATATTTTCTAGTAAGATGAATGGGAAATGAGATTCTCCAAGAGGAATATTTGCCTTATAATAAAGTTTGCTTTATTGGTTGAGTAAGGTCTCATTTGTACTTAATAGTCTTTAAGTCTACAAAAGGAGTTCTTAACCTGCGGGCCATGAACTGATATTTTTATATGTATTTATAGGCTTTACAGTACTGCCAAAGAGAGCTAAGATACAATGAAGGCTAAGGCTAAGAACCTCTGCTCCATTCCTGTCCTACAGTCTTTCCCCAAGTATTTTTCCATTCACCTGAATCTATTATAAAACTTGAATCCCTTAAGAAATGCACTTGTATCATCAAAGCTCTTGTTGGAGTACTTAGTGAATAAAATTTCTGAAAATCATCCCTTCTCATACTTGTGGTTTGATACTTTCTTGGATCTGTAGTTATTGGTCTAAGTCTCTTCATCTCATGGTTCAGATCAATTCTTGTTTACCCCCTCTCCTAAATCCTTCATTAAGTGTCTATACAACATTCAGGGAATCTTCTTTGCAGCACAAATGTGGTCTCAACTCATACCCTGGCTTCTTTGCTAAGGTATCTCTAGGAAAGGAGACTTCTTAACCTTCTAGGTAGAATAAATTCTTAAAAGGTGCAATGTATAATTTAGGTGAATTTTCTCAGGGATTGCATCTGTGTTGTGTTTTTTCCTTGTCACTGAAATTTCGGGGTTTTTTGGTTAGGCTATTTAGTAGAACGTTAAGAAGCTGATTTTTGATTATATATTTAATATGGTATTTAATTTTTTGAAGTAGTTTTGATTTATAAATTATGCACATCAAGCATGTAATAAATAATAGTTGGCTGCATATTGTTATGCAGTAACTGTATTTAGATGATGAGACTTTATGATTCTATACCATAAATGAAGAGTCAAAACTGGGTGGAAAGATAGAAAAAAACAAGTCCTATTTTTAGCCCTCATGTAATATGACATACACTGTAACTATAGAATTTTTTACAAATATCTTTGGTGGCTTAGGCTGCAATATTACATGCCTTTAGAAAGCTTCACAGACATAAAATAGATGACTTGAGAGTATTCATGCATGTGCCTCTCCATTTCCCAACATTAGTCATTTTCCCTTTTTCCTTCTCCTCTTTCTTCCTTTCAAGAAATCTAAGTGAAATTTGGGATGAGATGGTAGTTTGTTTTCAAGGAATCCTTCTATTTGAAACTTTATAACAGAACTTGTTAAATCACACTGTAATATGGTATATGCTGACCAGAAGATAATTTAAATCAGTTTCTTATAATAGGATGTTTACTAGAAAACTAAGAAGCTGTCTTTTGAATATATCTTTATGTTAAAATATTTCGTTTCTTTGAAGTGGTTCTTAGCCATGGCAGAGATTCTTTACCTTTTCTTCTATCTTCGAGCCCTTGGGCATTCTGAAAGCTAATTTGTAATGTTCAGTGTAATGTTTAGAGATACAGAAAGCAAAAACACCTAGGATTACAGAAGAAACCAATTATAATCCAGTTTTTAATATTTTAAAAACAAGATTCGTGGATACTAGCTAAAGAACTGTTGCCTTAAGGACTTAGCAATTGGTGACCTGATTACTGTGATCCTTTTGACAATTTGAGATACTTGAATATACGAATGACCTTAAGAATGCTCAGATTCTTTAAAAATAATTATATCACTGATTCTTTTTTTGTAAGAGATCATTGTTTCTATTTAACCTTACATTTGATGCTTTTTTCCCCCATTTACATAGGTTGCACAGAGCATTGAGGATCATCATCAAGAAGTAATTGCTTTCTGCAGAGAAAATGGTTTCCATGGCTTGGTGGCATATGACTCTGATTATGCGTTGTGCAACATCCCCTACTATTTCAGTGCCCATGCCCTAAAACTGAGCCGTAATGGGAAAAGTCTCACAACAAGCCAATATCTGATGCATGAAGTTGCCAAGCAACTGGACCTGAATCCAAATCGTTTTCCTATTTTTGCTGCTCTATTAGGTAGGTGGAGTGGTGAGAAAAGTTTATATATATTATGTAGGATTTTAGTTTGCCAACATCAAGAGTAGCAATTTTACTTAAGTTAATGCAAGAATTGTGAGGTTAAGTTGTTTAAAGACCCTTATTTAGGTGCTTCCTGACTTTTTAACATTGTTGTATTATGTAAGTAGCTGCCATAGATATCTAGAAGATAGCTGTATCTCATGTGCTTATCTAATCTTTCCTTTAGATTGAAAGAAAAGTTAATTTTCCAGATAGAAATTTAAACTTTGGCTCTTTGTGTGTCTGGGTAGACAAAAAGGCCATGATCTTATTTTCAGACATTTTAATAATTTAAGGACTAATAAATGAGTTAATAGATGATCCTCAGCTTGAAAATAGGTAAAATATGCCTTAAATAGTAATAATAATAATAATAATTTTTTAAAGCTATGAGCTGGCTGTTTAATAATGTGGGCTAAAGTTTTTGTTCATGTATGTTATCATGTATGTTACATGATACAGGTATGTTCATGTATCAAGCATTATTGATGTAGGCATGCATACAATGTAGGTATTGCAGTTATCCCATTTTTATTTTGGTGATGAGAATTTTAAATTAACAAATAACTCTGCCACTTTGCCTTCTAAAAACTGTGTTTATCAGTTGATATTAACCAGAAATGACAGAAGTGAATATTTCTGTTGTATGAATCTTGCCTGGTTAAGTATTAAAACATGTTTTATTTTAAACAAAATGCCCAGTAAAATATTTATTGAATTGAATTGGACCACTTCAGTGGAAAGTGAAATGTTTTATGTATATTTGTTCTAAACATAAATTTTGTAAATGTTTACTCTAAAACAGGGAAATATTGAACAAAAGTTAGCTTTTTCTTAATGGCTTAGAGTCATCATTATGAATATTAATTGACTACCCTGTAGTAACAGTGATATACTTCAGGGATCCTGAGGTATGTAGAACTATAGCTTCTACACTAAATGGCTCTTTATTGCTTTTGTGTTTGATTTTTTTTTTAATCTACTTGTTTACATATGCACATATTTTCTTTTCCTTTTTCTTTCCTTTTTTTTTTTTTTTTTGGCTATCAATTGTCATTTTTTATGCGGTCAGTGCACCATCCTTTAACAGCATTCCTAATTTGATTTCTAATTTGTTGTGGCCCAGAAAGTTATGTTTAATAGAAGTAAATAGAATTTGAGTGAGGACCTGAACCATAGTTTTCACTTATAATTTTGTTGTATATTTTTGGTATTTCTCTGTTTTTTTGGAACTTTGTCAAAAATCATGAAACACATAGTTGAAATGATCAGATAAAGCTGATGTTAATTTTCGAAGTTATGCTTTTATTATTGTTTTAGGTCAGTAGCTAATAAACAAGCTACTCAGAGTTTATTAGTAGTTTATTATGAATTCTTTTACTTCCATATCCATAGACAGGCTAGGAGCCTGGGGGTTGAGGTGGGAGTATTGAATTTGCAAGAGAGCCCTATGACATTAGCTTTTTAGAGAAGAAATTATTGTTGTCTACTTAGCACTTTATGGAATATTTAAGATTTTATTGCATTACAACCAACTAAATGCATAAAATTCTTCTCATAAATCACCTTTGTTGGCCTTATTTCACTTAATCTTTTACTAGCCACTTAAAAACTAAAGTTTATAGGTGGGGTTATTTGTGGCCTGATTTTGATATACTTTTCATGATTTTTCAAAGACGAATGTTTCTTGTTAGACATGGTTTATCTTTTAGGGCATATTGAATTGAAAATTTTAATTTCTTTTGTTGTTTGGTCATAAGTACTGTGTGTTGTGATACAGTCAAATTGAATTTATTTTTGCAAATAGCAGACGGAACACTACCTCTTTAAAAAGTTTAAACTTCAATGCAAACAAATTATAAGTTTTGGCTGGGTTGTATAGTAGGAGAATAGGTTTCTCATCTTTTATTTAAATCAGTGATAAAGTGGTTACTTTGTGCCAGTTCTATGCTGGGCACTGCAGATAGAATTATAAAGAAAAAGTACCCTCTACTCAATAGTGAGCTTACATTCTAATGGGGAAGATAATATAAATGTGATGGTAATAATACATATATTTGCAAAATAGTTGAAAACAAGGTAGTTTGTGGGAAGGAGGTTTCTAAAAATTGAAAGGATTATGAAATGATTTATGCAAAAGATTCTGTTTGAGCTGAATCTTAGAAAAAGAGAGGAAGTCTGTGAGGTAAATAGTGAGGGATGGGAAGTGAGGAGAATGACTTAGTACAAAGGATTGGAGATGGGACATGGATTGTCCCAAGGGAGGAACAGAGAAAAGGCTCTTCAACTTTGTTACAGTGCGAGAAAGGGATTAATATCTAATGAGGTAGGAGAAATAGGTTATGATACTTCTATCTAGCTTTAAAGGCTTGACAGAAGTTTGTAGTTTTTTCCTAGGGACAATAGGAAGCCTCTGGAGTTAATTGATTATGGGAATCCCGTGGTCAAATCTGCACTTAAGGATAATTATTTTGCCAACAGTGTGTAGAATAGACTAGAGTGTGGAAAAGCTTAAGAGACAGGGATACCAGTTAGAAATTTATTACAATAATCTAAGCCAGAGCTGTACAATAATCTAAGCCTGAGGTGATAAGGGCCTGAGCTATATTGGTGGTTGTATCATTGGAGAGAAGGAGTTAAATGAAACAGTTATGAAGGTTAAAATGGCATTATCAGATGAGATAATAATTGTGCTTGGCACATAGTCATAGTAAACATTATATAAATGTTAGCTTTCCTTATTATTAGGCAATTATTATTAGCCAGTATTAGCAGAAGGAGATAGAGAATGCCATTGAGATTATGAACATGAGAGGCAGCTAGATGGCTCAGTAGATAGAGTACCTTCACTGGAGTCAAGAAGACCTGAGCTCAAATCTGGTCTCAGACAATTAACACTTACTAGCTGTGTGACCCTGGGCAAATCACTTAACCGCAATTGCCGAGAGAGAGAGAGAGAGAGAGAGAGAGAGAGAGAGAGAGAGAGAGAG
>JAJPUD010001605.1:141742-204288 GCA_023553655.1 Myrmecobius fasciatus
GTGCCCCCATAATATGTAATTCTTTTGAGAATTGTTTACATCTTTTGAACACTTTTCCATTTTTATTATTATTTTCAATTCATGTAAAATAAGAGCTGGCACATCATTTATATGACACTTGAGTACACTTTTTTTCTGAACTTTCATCTTCAAATTCTAGCATACTAGCACTTTTAGAAATTCTCTTCTTAAAGTAAAACTGAACAAAGACAAGGAAATGATCTCACCTGTGATGTGACAACTAGGTGGTACAGTAGACAGAACACCAGGCTTAGGGCAACTACTCTTTCTGAATTCAAATGGGATGTCAGACCCATAACTAGCAGTGTGATGCTGAGCAAGTCACTTAACCTTGATAGACTTGGTTTCCTCATCTGTCTGATGAACTAGAGAAGGAATTGGGAAACCACCAGTATCTTGCCAAGAAAACCCCAAACAGAATTATATAGAGTCAGGCACAACTGAAATGATTAAATGACAGCAATTATTTGACTTCGGGTCACACAAATTAGAAGAATTCCTATGAATCTTTCTCTTGCTTAAATATTATTTTTATCAAGTTTTCCTTAATTCTTTCAATAAAAATAAATTAGACACACGCATTTGTTTGTAGAATTTCTAGTCAGCAAAAATCTCTCTTCTCCCTCTCCTACTCCAATCTCCTCCTACTTGGGGACTGTTCTTAATTCCTTAAGATCCTTAAGTCAAAGTGATTTCTCCACTACTTACATTTAGGGTTTGCCTTATATTATAGTCAGTTATATACAAATTTCTTTATCCATCCTATTACATTAGACTATAAGATCCCTAAGGAAAGGATGATGTACTTTTTCCACCTCCATCTCACACCCTGCCTAAACCAACCAATTGGGCAATGTATATTACACACACATACTAGTTCCTAGCAAACTTGCTGAAACATAATAAAGCCTTATTAATTAACAAACCTTAGTATCCTAGAATACAGACACAGTCCACAGAGCAAGATTCTAGGCTAGGAAAACCTAGGCTCAAACTCCACTTCTGACTCAGTGGCTGGGGGACTCTGAGCAAATTTCTTTCTTTTTTTTTTTAAATTTAATTTAGTTTTATTTTTTTATTAATACTTTTTAGTTGCAAAACATATGTATGAGTAATTCTTCAACATTAACCCTTACAAAGCTTTCTGTTACAAATTTTTCCCCCCTACTCCCCACCCTTCCCCTAGATGGCAGAATATCCACTACATGTTAATTATGTTAATATTAAGGCTTTTTATTTGCAAAACATAGGCATGGGTAATTTTTCAACATTTAACCTTGCAAAGCTTTCTGTTCCAAATTTTTCTCTCCTTCCCCCCATCCCCTCCCTTAGATGGCAGGTAGTCCAATACATGTTAATGTTAACTATGTTAAAATATATGACAAATCCTATGTGTATACATATTTATACAGTTATCTTGCTGCACAAGAAAAATCAGATCTAGTAAGAAGAAAAAAACAATCCAAGAAGGAAAACAAAATGCAAGTAAACATCAACAGAAAGCATGAAAATGCTATGTTGTGGTCCACACTCAGATCCCACAGGCCTCTCCCTGGGTGTATATGGCTTTCTTCATCACTGAACAATTGGAACTGGTTTGAAACATCTCATTGTTGAAGAGAATCATGTCCATCAGAATTGATCATCATATAGTCTTGTTGTTGCTGTGTATAATGATCTCCTGGTTCTTAGTGAACCTTAGCAACTATCTAAAATCATGGTTTATAGAATTCAATAATGAATAAAAATATTGAATAAAAAAAGTGAACCAGAATTACTCTCCTGATAAAATCCACCGGAACAAAACCAAAATAAACTCCAGACACGGCAACAAATAATCAGTAAGAAATTAAATACCACATTAAATAAACAGAAGAGAGAACTGAAAGATATAAGTATTTGAATTCTTAAAAGTGTTATCACTTTCACAATTCTCAGAAATTCGCCTTGTTTTTCTTTGAAAATTTTGGTCCTTTTCATATATAGTTCCTTTGGAATAAAGGAAAAACTACAATTTGGATTTGTTCTCTTAATATTTCGTTTTTATTCAAGTAGCGTGTTGACTTCTAATTTTGTTAACCTCTCACCATCATGCTTTGCGTTATTTTATATTCTTTAAGTATGTAAAAATAAATGTTATCTTGTATCTTAGAATTCTCGTTCCGTACAAGAGATTGCATTAGATTCCTTAGGGGCAAAGTCTGTTATTTGTGTCTAGTGAAGTCTCTCCTGGCACAGGGGTAATTCATAAATATGTGAAAAGGTGAGGAAGAATCAACAGATCTTAGCAATTGAATGAGTATAAGTGGTAAATAAAATAAAGATTCTTCTCAGTATACAAACCTGAGGGATTAGAGGCAAATGAAGAAAATGGATGAGGGAAGGGTTTTGGAGAGGTGATGGAGACATCTTTAAACTTGGTGAATTTGAGTTGTAAATGGGGACATACTGGTCTAGCATTTGGATGCATATAGCTGTGCAAGAATTAAAAGTAGGAAATAAAACATGTGGGAGACATCCACATAGAAGCTAAGATATTTAAGCTCTGTCTTTAAGGGATAGAACTTAAAGAGAAGAGGTTAAAAACCAAGATTTGAGGAACTACCTGTGTGTGGGAAGCGGGGGGAAAAAAAGGAATCAATAAACTCTTATTAAGTACATGCTGTGTTCTAGGTTTTATGCTTAGATGCTCTTAGTACAAAGATAATAAGGAAGTACTCATAGTTCACTGAGTGGTATTGTAATGAGGAATACTATGTGGAGGCGTGTTAATTATTTGCAGAATAAATACAAACGATTAGGAAATTAGGATATTAGTTTAGGAAGAATAGGAAAAGTTTCATCTATAGGATGGTATTTGAGACCAATTTTAAAGGAGGTGAGGGACTTTGAATTGAAGATTAGGAAAGGAACACATTCCAGACAAGAGGGGCAACCAAAGCAAAGGCATAGAGATGGAAGATGTGTTGTGTTGAAGGAACCAGTTAAATAACTAAAATTAGAAGTTGAAGAATTGGGAAAATATCTAAAAGGACAGTGTTATGGAAGGTAAGGAAAATGGTCTGTCAAAACAGTTATCAGTCTCTAATATTGTTTAAAAAAAAAAAATTTGAAGTTCGCATGGCCTGAAGAAAGTATATTGTTTGATGATTGACCTAGATCATTAAAGACCTTGAATTTTTTTTGATAGATTAGTGGAAATGAACTGACGCCAAGTTTCATTGAGTTGATTGAGAAGTATAGAGAATATATGTACCATACATTCTAGAAGTTTTACAATGAAAGGAAGAGGGAAAAATAAGATGATTGTTTCAGGAAGTTATAAAGATCAATACAGTGGAAGGTTGGGATGTTCTTTTGGTATGTGTATGTTTTTGTTGTTGTTTGTTTCTTTGTTTATATATGTATATATATATGTATATATGTTAATGGGATAGAAGGAGACAAACTTATTTTTAGGCAAATTGAAAGGTGCCAGTTGTACAATCCTGGTCTACTTTTCTCATAGAATCTTGATATAGAACCATATTGACAGATCTCAAAGGAGAGTTTCTATTTCTAAGTCTTGATTAAAATAAAATGGGTATAAAGAACTATTTTTTGGTGGGAATAAAATATGTTCTATTTAGAATATTCTTTTGATCAGTTGTATGTATACATTGGGTCCTTTTTTATAATAAACTTCATAGATATCCTTTCTGTCAGATATAGTAGGAGAAAATTTATAAAATTAAGATTTTGTAGTTCTTTAAGAACTGTGTGACCACGGGAAAATTTTACCTCTCAATGCTCAAACTAAGACCACCCCACCTCCCCCCACACACACACACCACACAGAGGAAATTGTTCCCTCTGATTAGGGAGGATACTTTTGTCATTTTATAAATAAAAGAATCAATTGTAATAAAATGCTGTCTTCAAATATTGGAAGAACTGTCTTCTAGCAAATGGCTTCTGTGTGACTTTAAAAGGTAGAAGTAGGAGCCATAGGTGGAATTTATAGGAAGGCAGATCCGAAGTTTAATATAAGGAATATCTTCACCACTGTTTGACTGGCTCAACAACGAATGTGATGAGACATCTCATTAAAGACATTTGGGTTAGATGACTTGGTTGGAAATGTAGAGAAGATTTTTATCAATTATAAATGTGGAGTCAAGAGCAGCCACAACTGAATAACAACCAACAAGTAGGGAAGTTGATGGCTTCTTTGGACTGTTCCAGTTCTTAAGATTCTGTAATTCTTTATTAACAGTGACCCATTGTGATTGAGCAACTGTTCTTGTGTGACATTTCCATTTATTTTTGCTTTAATAGTATATTTTAAAATGAGATTTATAAATCAGATAGTAACTGTCATATGCTCTTTTCCATTCTTAAGTTAAATTGGGCTTTTGTGAGTACCTTGGTATAGGAATCTTCCTTGTTAAGCTCCTATTTCTTTGTCATCATTGTCTGTTCCCATGTCCCATTTCTGACACTAACTAGCTTTGTGTCCTTGGATAAGTCACTTGACTGTTGTTGGTCTCCTATTTTCTTATCTAAAATGAAAGTTTTGGACTAAATCACCTCCATGATCTATTCCAGCTCTAAATCTTACGTTAGTGAGACCTTTCCTAATTCCCCCAATAAAACTACTACTACTACTACTATTTATTTTTTTTATTTTTCCTGAGGTAATTGGGTTAAGTAACTTGCCCAGGGTGACACAGCTAGGAAGTGTTAAGTATCTGAGACAGATTTGAACTCAGGTTCTTCTGACTTCAGGATTGGTGCTCTATCCACTGCACCACCTAGCTGCCCTACTATTATTTTCTTTATGTATTTTGTAATTTACCTATGTGCATGTTGCATGCTCACCACCCCTACTAGAATATAAATTACTTAAAGGACAGGAATTATTGTACTGGTCTTTTTATATCCGTTGCTCATAGCAAGCACATAGAATAATAAATGATTATTATATTGGATAAATGATCCTATGAATCTCAGACATGACTTGACAGATGTGGTAAAGCTTAAACATTCATGTTAATGAATGGAATTAAATGTATAAGTGATCTAAAATTTACTTACTATTTTAGAATGTATTGTATTTTTCTTTTTGGATGTAATGCCTTGAACATCATTGGTACTTAATAAATGCTTGTTGAATGAATGAATGAGTCAGTTTACTTTTCTTTAGCATGTAAATTAAGCAGTAGGCAAACGTGGAAATGAAGTTATAGAATTTACAATGAATGTGGATAATTGACAATAACATAATGTTTTTTTCTTTGGCATTCAGAACCACTTATTCGATCATCCAAATAATTAACAAAAATAATAATGCATGTGCTTATTTGTTAATAGTGTTAAATTTGTTTAAGTGACTGGCATTACTGATAGTGACATTCAGATTCAAATAGCCAGGGCAAAATGAGCAATGTTGGCAAAAATGTCAAATGAAATTAAGCAGAGCATTTATATTATGAAGTTCAATTCAGACAATTTAGATATTCTGATTAGGGATTTAAAGTAACTTCAAAAATATGTCTAAACATTTACAATGCCAAATTAACATGACAAAAGTTGTAGTGGACAACAAAGATAAAACTGAAATAGTAATGCAGTGTTCATTAGAAAAATAAGACAAATATTAAAAAGGTAATTCATTGTTGAAATGCATTTAGAGTTGGTTGACACAGTCTAAATCTGTTGTCCAGTTTTGGATGCAACAATAGAAATATGATGTAGAAGAAGACTTGAATACAGTCTTGAGGTTCCACTATGGTTGAAAAATAAGGAAGTGGGGAAAGAATGTTGAAGATGGGGAATTAGATGTAACAAATTTGAGTGGATCTTTTGTGTGTAAAAGTAGATCCCTATTTCTATATTGCAATCCCTATCTGATTAGCAAAAGACTGGACTTAATGGCCTTCAGTGGTGCTTTTAAAGTGTAACTACATATAGAGAATGTTGCTTAAAAAAATGAGGCTACATAGTGATTTGCCACTAAAGTTGTTGCATAAGCAAGTTAAAACTAACTTGTAAGTATGTACTCTGCATTCAAATTAACAGCTGAAGTATTTTGAGATGAGATGCGATTTTCCTTGATATCGCTTAAGTTTATTGCAGTTTCTTCAACTTTGCCTTTCCTAACATCTTTGAGGGTGAAGCTGAGAAACGCATTAAAAGAATTTGCTCAAAAGGAAAGCTGTCTTTTTTAAAAAAGAAAGAAAATAGGCTTCTAATTCTTTGAAATCCATAATAAGAGAAGAAAACCCTGACAGATAATTAGTTTGATTGTTAAAAAATGTTTTTGAGACAAGGCAAGGACAAATTATTTTAACCCTCCTTTGCAGTTACTGCTGTAATGGAATGTTCCAAATGCTGTTTTAGTGCTTCTTTGAATACGAAGATTCAGCAACATAAGGTAATGTCACTTTTTGTGGGTGTGGGAAAGTCATAGTGGTTTTTGCTAGTTGAGTGATTTGATTGGTTAGTATATCTTTAATTTAGGAAAAAAAGATATTATTGTGGAACAGTTCCTGTCTTTGTCACATGGAAACATTTTGATTATGGGCAGGATTAATGACTGAAGATAGATTTGGAAGTATCTGGTGTGATTAATTTAGAGGTATAGAGTTTCACAGGTTCTGTTACTTAGCTTATATCTAATATTTTATTATAAAAAAAAACATAGGATTTTTTTTCTTAGTAACTCTAGGGATCATTAGATATGCTGTGAAAGATGTTGTCTAGCAATTGAAGAAATTGGGGAATACTGATAAAACTCATTTGAATGCCAGGGCTAAATTCTTGAATATATTTCCAAAATTTTTCTAAGTTAAATCTTTCTATATATCTAGCTCTTTGAAGGCAGGGACTGTTTTGTTTTGTTTTTTGTCTTTGTATCCCTAGTATCTTGTGTAGTGCCTTGCATAGAATAGATACTTTATATTTATAAAATGATTGCACCAAGACAATTTGTTATTAAAAGGAATCCTTTAAAAAAAATTCTCAATTCTATTCCCTTACCTTTTTGTTATTAGCATTTTCAAGTATATCTATAAAACTTGCATAACTAACACTGCATTGAAATTATTTTTATGCAGTCCTTTATTCCACATTCAAACTCTCCAAAATTTTATGGTACAATACTATTATCTCCTATGGAAAGGCAAAGGAAAAATTTGACCACATCCAGAGGTTAGCATCCAGAAGAGGCCTCTGGATCTCTGAGCTCAGTACTCTGTCCACCAAATTGTATGGTATACATGACTGGACCATTTCTGTACAGCTTAGCATATGGAAAAATTAGCTTTAGCTTTGGAAAATTTTAGGCTAAAACCCATCTACAAATTATGTGGGTTGTTTGGTCATTATTATAAGAATTTCACTTTCAATTGCTAATAAAATTACAATTCTACTACATATCTTTCTGCAGACTTTTTCTATATTCAGAGATGTCTCATTTTAAATACTATTACTTGAATTCTCATTAATGATATGAATCCTTGATACCTTTTGTTTCTAGTCATAAATCATAACTTCTCAAAATGAAAGAAGCAGAAAAGGTCATTTTAAAGTATCTATCATAAAGCTATAGTTCTGCATAAAATTGTAATATTTGAATTAGGTTCTGAATTTGATTTTATTAAAATATTGTGAACTGCCCAAAAGATGAAAGGGCTTTCATTCTGGATTGTACTTTATCATGATGATACTGTGGTTTTACTGAAATTTGTTTGTATATATTAGAATAATGGATTTAATATTGACAATATTTGATTCAATATGAAGTAGTATTGAAAAATAGAAATGCCATTAATGATATTGTTGTAACATTTGAGATTTGTAATAAACATTCATAAATTTAATCTTGTAGAATTTTATTTTGAAATAGTATTGGTCATAGTATATTTTAATCTTAAGTGACTGTTTAATAATGGAAATGCTGAATGTTATTGATAGACTGGTTGTACAAATAACATGTGCATTGAAGTCATTCAGGGATGTATAATTTTGTTAAGAGTGGTATTCTCTTCATAAATAAAGCTCATGATCCATTTTCTATAACTTACTATAATCTCCTTACAACTACTTACTAGATAATTTTGCTATCTTCTCAAAACTCATGTCTTCACAGGTTCCTTTTGGAACTTAAGTAAGCTGATCATGAACAACTGGCAATCCATCACCAGACATGTCCAATTTGGTACAATTTGCCAGAGTATACAACCTAGAATAGCTTTGGAGAAGCTAGGGTTATCTTCACACTACCATCACACAAGATGAAATTCAGTGTAGGAAATGCTTGGAAAATTGGAGTCTTAATTTATGTTTTTTCTCTTCAGTAGATAAGGCAGAATGTCAACTCAACTCAACCCGTTAGGAGGCTTTTGAAAAAACTTGTCTTTAAGAAAACATCTGGCAGTGGAAACTAAAAGAGAATGTTTTAAGATTTTAAGATATTGTTGCTGCATAGCCATTTGTACTATTTTATTGCTGGCCAAAATGTTTGTGTTAATGAATATCTGTAAAGCATCCTCAAAGTTATAAATTGTTCATTAAATATATCAGTACTCAATATATAGACTAGCTTTGTGAAAACTTACACATAAAGAAAAAATAATTGAAGCCAGACGAGAGGAATGATGTGAGAACATTCATAGGAAGGGAAAAGATGAGATCAGCCACTTGCTATTCAAGGACCTTTTACTTACTTGGAACCCAGGTAGATAATACTTTTGGAAAAAACTTAGATCTGCCAAGAAAGTCTATATGCTTGCTTGAATATATATAGGACAATATATATATGACAGCATATATGTGTTGTCATATATATACATATATATCACAACAAAGTTAGTTGATTTATTTAGATCTTTGAAAAGATCTTGGTAAAATCCTGCAACAGCTTAGAATTTGACTTAGATGAAGATGAGATTGTTTAAATTGCCCTCCAAAGATGATTATTATAAGGAATTAATATTTCAGAACAAAATTAAAAAAATAATATCCAAAGGAACTGTCTATTTTTTTTAAAGTACATACACTAACTTTATGTTCTTTGCTAAAGGATGGTATTTTGTTATGTGAGCAATATAGTATTCTTTGGAAAGTAGAAAATATTCTAATTTTATATTGTTATAGCTTAGCTAATTTTTGTGTCTAATTAGGTTTTAAGAAGATTATTATTGATCATACATATGATTGTAAATCCATATTATTAAATTAAATAATTTCCCCGTAGAACAAATAATATTGCAAGGAGAAAAGTCAAATCAATAAGCATTTATTGTGCACCTGCTATGTCTAGGTACAGCATTAAATGCTGGGGAGTCAAAAAGAAAAATAAAACATATTGTTCCTGCTAGAAATTTATATCTGTAAGGATATTTTTAAATTTTGGTCGATGTCCTATAGTAACATCTTGGATTGACCTTAAAAAAAAAAAAGAAAGAAAGAAAAGTGGTATCTAATATCAACTGTATTTTCTATGGAGTAGGCTGAAAAATAATATTGGAATCAAGAGACCTGGTTCACACTTCTTACCTGGCTCAAGTCAACTAATTCTTCCCTGAGCCTCAGTTTGTTGATCTGTAAATTGAAGGGATTTTCCTAAATAATCTCAAGCTCTAAATTCTATGATTGTTCTCTTATCAGTAGAAATATATTTTATATCTGATTTTTTATGTTTTTAGAACATTGTCTTACTAATGTGTAAGTTATATGGTAGCTGGGAAAGGAAACCTTTTCAATTTCCTTTGTTATGTTTGACTAGACAACAAATAGTAATGTTACTACTCAACTTTGTTCGCTCCTGTGTTTTAGACATCCTTATCAGTCTTGCCAGAGAAGTCAATCAATTTCCAGATCAATTCCAAGCCTTTTCACTTTCTCTATCAAATGCTGAGACCCTTCTTCAGCAGTTCATGCCCTCCCTCTGCAAGTCAGAAGCTGAAAAAGGGGAAGATTTAGGGAAGCAGAGGGGTGTGTGTGTGTGTGTGTGTGTGTGTGTGTGTGTGCGCGCGACGCGCGCATGTATACTTGTGTTGGGAGGGCAACTTGAAAGTGTATGCCAATTTGATAAAATTTCTTTATTTGTTTAAAATTCCAATTTTGATTTGCTCTATAGATTGAGTAACTTCTTTATTTTTCCAGCTGCAATTGTGTTTTCTGGAAGTGGATGTCCTATCATGAAATTCCAAAGCATGTATTTTGGTGATAGAGAATGAATTTGATAAACTCAGAAGTTGGCTGATTTGTGGCTACAGTAATAACTTTATTCAGTAAAAGGTCACACCAAAAGGCATAACTGATCACTCTCACAAATGAGAATTAGGAGGCTGGTTAGCCCTGTGAGCCATAATTTTGTTTTTTTAACATTCTTAGTTTCTTGAAATCTGATATTTTAATTTAGTCTGTATATTTGTAGTTTTTCATACTCAATGACTGATAATCATTTTAAACCCAGAGAATGTAACCTCTTTTAGGTCAAGGACTACTTAGTTTTTTGTTTACATAGTAGGACTTAATACATGTTTGCTGAATTAAAAGCCATGAATATTCTAATGTTATGTGATTTTATTCATTTGGGATTCACCATTGTGTGCTAAATTTTTTACAGGCATACCTCATAAAGTCTAAAAATAATTAATAACTGTTGCCCTTTAATTATTTTTACAAAATATATTGAGGTTCTAAAGTCTCTTGAAATATTTGTTTTTTCTTTAGTAGTATAGTAGTTTCTAATTTAATTCTAATTGGTTAGAAAGAATTAAATATTTGAATAAATTGGAGAGGATGGAGGAATTTCAGGAAGAAATACCTTGGGTAAAGAAATAGATAATTCATAGTTTTAGATCTTTCCCTCTTATTGCACAAATATCTGAGTGTATTATTCTTACTGTAGCAAGTTATACTGATAGTTACAGTTTAAAGTTTTAAGACCTATCAATTTAAAAAAAATTAAGCTCTATGTTCATTTTATTTGTTTTTTTTTTTTTTTTTTTTTTGATCTGTAATCCTTATTGCTTTCTCTGAGCAAAAGCAAAACTACTTGGATAATTCAGCTTGGAGAAGATGTAGGTGAGGGGTGAGTTATTCCCAATCTTAAGATTTTGAAGAAATGATGGTGACTAGTTGGTTATGTTTTACTGTCCACAGAAATGAAGTGATTAAACCCACTTAAATTAGAAATTCTCATTTCTATGGAGAAGAATTGACATTTGTTAAAAAATCAGAAGGAAGGTATCAAAGCAAGTTACACAGGATTATTAGACTCCAGAAATTTTTATTCTAAAAAACTGATTATGGATCTTTTATAGATGAGGATTAGGTGAAATGCAGAAATGAATAGGCTCTGCTTACAATTTCATGGGTTTTTTTTGAAAATTGAAATCATTTGTTTGACAGATTAATCATAATGTGCAATCTTAAATATTTAAAAGAATGTTATAGTTAGCAGTTGTAGGCAGTTTAAAGAATTGGTGGCATACAACTATGATTATAGACTATCCAATTTTATGCATTGGATGCAAACAATAGTTTTTTTTAATGAGGGGAATATAGTTTTCAGGAGAAAAACAATTCTTCTATTTTAAGAAAACTAATTTTATAGAATAAAAGACATAAAGAAATAAACACATTTCTGGGTTGGCTTTGACTAGTTTTAGTTTGCTTTTTTAAAAAATAGAATTTCAGAAAATTCTATGTTTACTGGCATCTGTATCTTCTGGGTGAAAGGGGACAAATAAATACATATGTAATCACTATTATGTACAAAAAAAGTGGGTTTTTTTTATGGCTTTCTGTAATCTTCAGGGGTAATAGAAACTTAGACTAAAAATGAGAGAGAGAGAGTGAGAGAGTGAGAGTGTGTGTGTGCACATACACAATATTTCAGAAAAATTCTAATCATGAGTACTATATAGACATATAGTACCTTAGCCCTGAAAGGGTTCTGCTTTTATCAGTAAGGAAACTTAAGGCCTAGAAAGATTAATTGACTTGTCCAGGCCACATTCCTAGTTAGTTTCAGATTTAGCACTAGAAAATATACCTAATTGGCTGCCTTTTCTCCCCTGCTGGGATACCCTCAAGGAACTGATATTAGTACTTTTTGATCTAGCTGTAAATAATAGGAAGAAAGTTATGCACAAAAATGTAAAGGTGTTTGTGTAATTTCTTTTATTTTTATTTGTATTGATTTTAGGGCACTTTCAACTCTGGAGCAAGGCACTAGGTTTTTTTTTTTGTTGTTGTTGTTGTTTGTTGTTGTTGTTTAATCACTAGTACTTGTAGACTAGAAATGTAATTTCTGAAAACATCAAGAACAACATTTAGATATGAAATTCACGATAGTGGAATTTCACCAATACCAAAATCAAATGACCTCTTAAGTTTAGTGGTATATCCAGTAGTGTTGGACATATGTCTGAGATAAGATGAATCATAAACTTTATTTAGTGGTAATGTAGGGTTTGAAATAATCTCAGTGCTAAGAACTTTTAGGTAGAATCACAACTGGGGGTGGTGATGCTGGTAGAGATCTTAAAATGTAACTCATAGTATTAATAAATCATCAGACCCTTAGTTATTAATTTAGATCACAGTTAAGTATTTTTTGACCCATTTGTTTACATACTTGTTTATTTTCCTAGGTACGGGCTCACCAGCTAGTTTTACCACCTTGTGATGTAGTGATCAAAGCTGTTGCTGACTACGTTCGTAATATTCAGGATACCACTGATTTGGATGCCATAGCTAAAGATGTTTTTCAGCATTCACAGGTAAAACAGCTTGAATGTGGTTTACCTTAGGCATCTGCTAGCTTTTTGGTTCAGTTCTTGAATAGTCTTGCTGTGTGTGGGTGTGTACGTGGGGAGGGGCGGAGAAAGAAGAAAAGGAAGAGGGAGAGGAAGGGAATAAAGACATATTTAGGAATGACAAGGTCATCTGGTCCTACTTCCTCATTTTGAAATTGATAAACTTAGTTATATATTTGTAAAGACAAGTAGTAAATGGCAGAATCATGGTTTTAACCCATGTACTATAAATCTACTGTCCTTTCCACCATACACTAAGCATGTAAGAAAATCACTTTCTAGAACCTTATGTAATCCACATAAGAAAGCTCTGGAACCAGTTGGAGGGGCTACTACTGTGTATCTTTCCAGTTAGTTAGGCTTGTGTAAATTTGGCTTTTTATCTTTCTCCCTCCCCCTCAAAGTAAGAACTGAAGTAAGTTGGCACTAGAATATTGAATTTTAGTAACATAAGAGATTCCACTCCACTTTTACCCTGTACTCCAAACACTTGGGCAAATATTTTCATTGATGTTTCTTGTATTGAGCCTCATGTATCAAATAGGAAGATAGGGAGGAAGTACCTCAAATATTTAAGTGGTTGTACAAGTTGATAATAGAACTGCTAATAACAATACCTCTTTTCTAAGTCTTATGTTAGTTTAACCATATTACTTAAAAATAGTACTAGATAGTGTTTTTCCTAAATACCTTTTGCTTTTTCTTAAGTAACTTAGAATATTTTTAAACTTCTAAGCTAACATTAAAAAAAAAATCTTTAGAAGTCCAAGAGAGTTTTTTTTTTAATGTAATCGATTAGAGGCGTAATGGTTTTAAGAAGATTTTTTTATTATTATTATTTCTATTTCAGTCTAGAACAGATGACAAAGTTACTCGATTTAAGAGAGCAGTTGGATATTATTCAGCGACTAGTAAGCCTATGCCATTTCATCCACAACATTACTTAGGTAAGTAAACAAGAGTTCTGAATGAAAATTATTGATAGCATATTTCAATCCTTTAAAAATATTTTCTCATATGCTCCACTCCCTCTTTTTTTCATTAACCTTCATTTAAATTTCATGATTCTATGAACTTAAAATGCTGAAATTCATTCCTAAATTTGGCATAATTCCCAGTGCAGATTGAGGATAAGTATTCTTTAAAGGGGAAGGAAGGCAAGGAAAGTGAGCATGTATATAGCTGAATTCCTGATAACTTTTGGAGATTGGTGTTGGTGAACTATAGGGTATGTCAATAAAGAAATCTGCCTTCTCTCCTTGTAAAGTTTTTTTAAGTGGACTAAAAGTGATATGGGGCTGAAAGGATTTCCTTAGTTGAGTAGTATGTAGAGTGCCCCATCTATCACCAGGGTGCTGTCAATAAATGTGAGTGCTTGGATATTATGGGATTGGAAGGTGCTGGGGTGCCGAACCCCACATGTTCTTGCCTCCTTTTCCCAGATTCTGCCCTTTCCTCGTTGGCCAGAAGGAAGGAAGCTGTGGGTAACAAAGACTTTTTAGTGAGCCGCAGTGTTAGAGATAAATGCGTGATGATGTGAATAGTGTTCTTCCCAGAAAACAACATTGGAAAATATCTCCTTGGGTAATTAGTTTGAGAATTCTGTCTCTGTGAAGTTGCAGAGTAATTGAAGGAATATAAAAAAGGAAACTGAGGCGTAATAGAGAAGACAACTTTCCCAGGATCACCTGGTTAATTAGTGGTAGTACTGGGATACAAGCCCATTTATGCTAACTGGCCTCTTGTTCTTTCCCAAAGCTATATCTTTACTAAAAGAGAAACTGGATTCCTGCTTTGAAGGTAGTTAAGGTCAATAGTTTAACATCTAAATATTTGGAGCAGTGTGGAATTGAGAATACTTCTGAAGGAAGGAAAGCTTCAAAAGAAGAAGGGGAAAAGCTACCACAGAAAGATCTTAGTAATGTTCTATGTTCAGGATTGGTAGATTCTGATATAATTCTAGTTTTCTTAGGAAAAACTACACAGAAGTTATTTGTATGCTTAATTTTAGAGTAGATTTTTAATGTCTTGTAATGTTTCAGTTCAGTAACTTCTTTTGTGCTTAACAGAATAAAATATATTGGGCACTATCCTTTTGCTTAGTCTTTTACTAAACCATAAGGTAGTTGACAGTAGTAGGCAATAAGTGATATTAAGACTAAAGTAGTTCAGAGAAAGAGAAATCAGTATCTTTCCTTAATTATTGCTTCCTGTTATCTTATATTCTTTTATCTCTTCTGTTATTCTTGCATTATTCAAGAATTCTAACTAAGTTACCATGGATTTTGAATAAATGTTGTGTCAAAGGGTAGAAAATTGACTTAAAGATAAGAAAGGATAGGGAGAAAAATCTACTCTAAACGGGACAGTTTTCAAGTAGTGTTTGTTCTTCAGTGCTATATCCTTGGCCTGGGTCATATACTAACATTTTTCTAAGGAATAATAAGAAAATAAGAGTACAATTAAATAGCTGTATGTTTGCAGGTTGTAGGCCAAAAGAAATGGTAAGTTTATATTTAAAGACAAGAATGACTGAACACAGTCAACAAAAGATGGAGCAGATGCTCTTCATCTTAAACAAGGATACAGTCATAAATTGCAAAAAAAAATTGAACTTTGCACATTATCAATTATAAATCTGAAAGTTCCTTAGTGTTATAGTTAATTTGTAAGAAATCATTCTTTTCTGCCACTGTGTGGTAGAAATAAGAGGTATAATAAATAATAGGTATTAGAAATAAGTTGGGAAGCATGATTTTGTTATATAAAACAGATTATGTGCAGTTCTGACCTTAATAAAAGAAAGATGTGAGGAGAATTGAATTTCAGTAAAGAAAACACAGTTCCATATGTGAATGGATTAGAAAGATGTAAGTTTCTTATTTACCAACTAAAAATTTATAGCTAAGAAAGAGTGTTGCAAAAGTTTGTTTTTAGGATTGTGATAGATGTATATTTATGCAACCTAAGGTAAACATTAGAAGGGGGCAACAGTGTAAATGGAAAGAACAGCCAACATTAGACAATTGAAACAATGTTTCCAAATTACAGAGCCTAACCCTGGCTCCCAAGAAGTACTATTAAAACATAACTTTTGATGTATTGGTTGGTTTTGCTGATTTTTTTTTCCCCTAATAAAAATTGTTGTATGAGAGGAAAAAAAGAAAGTTTAGGTAATATAACTACAAAAAAAAATTTATTTTATAAAGTTGGGCACTCATAGAACCTTGAAAAAGAGTTATAGAAGTGAAGTCTCCTGCAAGAAATCTTTCCCAAACCTTAATTTTAGTACCTGAAATCACCCCCATTTTATCCTGCCTATATCTTGTTTGAACACAGTTGTTTTCATGTTGTCTCTTTTATTGCACTGGGACTTTCTTGAGAACAGGGTCTGGTTTTTTTGTCTTTACTTTGTCTCCTCAGCCTTAGCACAATAGGGCACAAAATAGTCTTCCTGAATGCTTGATGGCTGACTTATTACAAGATTTTATAAACTGTAGATAGCAAACATATGTGATTGATTAAGATATGCAGAATATAACCAAATCTAAGAAGCATTCCAGTAGATTTATGAATGGATAATTGTCTTGAAAATTAAGAATGATTAATTTTTTCAACATGACATAAAATCAACTATCATACTCTTTGTTGTTTTCTGTTACTCCTATTAACTCCTCTGATCCAGTACATAGTATTTCATTTATTCTCATGTGTGCTTACTATGTACTGTGTATTTACTAAACTAGAGCTCACATTCAGCTTTTGTTGGAATTATCTTTCAACTTCCTAATGCTGTAATCTAGAGTGACATATGAGAAGTCTAGTATAGATAAGTTAAATTCGTATAGTTTTTCAAATTCACTTAAAAATGTGAGCTTTTCCCCTGGCTAGGTATTTTTTAAGAGCAAGATTTAGGTGTTAACATAAATGGGTGGTGTCATTATCACTATTATTTCTTTTACTTCTATTTAGTGTAGTGATAAGCACTACATTGCTTAAAAATGTTAAGGCGAAAAAACAAGGAAATTTCAAGTTCATCTATTTGATTTTCTGGTGTATTTTCTGTATTGACTATAGCAAGAATCATTTCTACAGCACCCAAATTATACCCTCCTCCCCTTCCATCTATCTTTTACCTCTCAGCAGTGAGCTTACCTTTTAAGTTATTGAGAAAATTAAAGCTATATCATGTGCAAACTCCTAAATAGAACCCAGAGAAAAGGACTTTAGAAACTTTTCTCAGCTATTTCTGGATATATTCAGTTTATCCTTTCTTCAATATCTCCCTTTACATCTGATGAAGGGCTTATTATTTTATAAGGCAACACATTCCATTTTCAAAAGACCTTATAGTAAACTGAAATTTATCTCTTTGCAGCATCCATCTACTCATTGGTTCTAGTTCTGTTCTTTGGACATAAAAAAAAAAAATGCCTACTATAGACAGAATTGGTTAATGGCGTAATGATCATGGGAACCTGGGGAGACGTAACTATTCCATCCTAGATTGCAGGATAGAGAAAAGCAAGAAAAGGTTTGATAGATACCCTATATATTTGGAGAGAATAGATTACAAACTGTTTAGAAAAAGGATAGAGACGACATTTTATGGACTAAACTGTCCATTAGAATGGTCATAGAAAGACCCTCCCAGGAATGAAATTCTGAATTGAAACAGTGTTAATAAGGAGGAAGAGAAACAGTTTTTTTGGAGAAACTAATTCATTAAATCAACTTAACGTTTTTTTGTGTGTGTGTGTGTGTTTGTTTGTTTTTTTAAAGGTCTAGAGGATAGATGCAGGTAATGAAAAGTGAATGCAAAAAAGTGACATGGCCCAGGAAAAGTAGAATCAAGAAAGTTCAAACACAACAAGCCTTGGCTGTCATGGAAAGCAAATGACAGTGAAACAGATTTTGTTAATAGCCATATTGTCATAGTTCTTTGTCAAGAGGGAAGGTTCCATGTACTAGGAGGTGGATGGGAAGCCATCGTGATGTAAATACAAAAAGCAACAATGAAATATGGATTTCGTTTAAAGAAAGTAGTGATCAGAAAACCAGGGTGACTTCTTTTAGAAATACACACTGTAGTCCAGATGTGGTCTGAACCAGGCAGAGTACAATAGATTCTTTTATTTCCTCATTTTTTAATCTTTTCATGTAGGCTCCAATTATAGTAGCTTTCTTTGCTGCTATAATCACCCTGTTGACCTTTATTAAACTTGCATTCTACTAAAGTCCTGATGTTTTCAGATGAGTTATTGTCCCAGCCATTCCACTTGCCCCATTTTGTACTTTGTGAAATTTAACCCTGTGTAAGAAGTTACACATGGAGGCAACTTGTTGTTTGTTCTTAAAGAGGACTAGTGACATTTGGAGGGTGAGACAGAGCTGTGCAAAGTCATTAGCTTCACTCTCTTCTCTAGGGTTATCCAAGTCCAGTGACAAGACATAGGTCAGAATGATTGACGATGGCCCCACTGAAGGCTCAGTCATTAGAGTACTGGGCCTAGAGTCAGGAACACCTGAATTCAAATCCAGTCGATGCTTCCTAACTATTAGTTAAGCAAGTCACTGAACATCTAATTGCTTGATAAAATAGATTCACTGGAGAAGGAAATGGCAAGTCACTCCACTATCTTTGCCAAGAAAATTCCAAATGGGGTCATTAACGTTGAACATAACTGAAATGACAATGACAGCAACTAAGAATTTAACATTTGCCTTTATTAAGTTTCATCATGTTTGATCCAGCTTAATATTCTATACAGAATTTTAGGAAGAATCCCTGTTTAAGGAGCTTTGTAAAGATTAGTCTTCAGAAAAGAAGAGGTCAGAGAAATAGGAATAAGACCCTCAAGAAGACAATATCATGAAGCTCAGAGGAGCAGTGACTTCTGGAAGCACAGGATTGTCTCTAACATAAATGTTTGAGTGACATGGAAGATGAAGCCAGGGAGAAAAGAGAAAGATTATGAGAATAATGGCTGCTGGCTTTGATGATACCATTTATTTTATATGATCTTGGAGAGAATGGTTTTTATTGAATAGTAGAAACAGAACCCAGCTTGCAAGGGGTTAAGAAGTGAGTGGATAATAAGAAAATGTTACCCTACTATTGCTAATCGCTAGATAGTTTCAATATGAACAAAGGCAGAATAAGTTTACTGATACTAATTTTTTATTAGAAAATGTTCTGTTTGGAAATATGTTGCCACTTAAAAGGATTCAATTTTTGTTTCATATGCTATGTAAAAATAAGCATTACATAATCATCCATTTCAAAATCTTCATTACTTTACATATCCACAGATGATAGAAGCCCATTTTTAACAAATTTGAGTAACTAGGACTACAGTATAATAGTAAGAAATTTGTAGATATCTCTAATCACCGTATCCATTGACTTTCTTAAATAGTATTTTATTTTTTCAAATACACATAAAGATAGTTTTCAACATTCATTTCTATAAAACTTTGTGTTCTAAATTTTTCTGCCTCCTGCCTTTACCTCTCTTTCCCCACAACAGTAAGTAATCTGATAACCTACTTCAAGACCTTCAAAACAGTTCTGGGCCACTTCTTCCCTCTATATGTTGTTTTTTCATATTAGAATGCAGACCATGATACCTGGCATATAGCAAGCACATAATAAATGGTCACTTGACTTCTAACCTAAAATCTCCAAATACATATTGGACATCTTAAAACTGAGATTCTGTATACATTTTAATCTCAACACATCAAAAACAAACTCATTATCTTTCCCCAGAAACTGTTATTTCACTTTGCATCATGATGTGGAAGTCTTTCCATGTTTCTTGATATTCAGTCATAGTTGTTGTTTTTCACCACTCAGTAATAAATATTCCATTACATGCTTGTTTAACAGTTTAGCCATTCCGCAGTAAGTGAGCATCTTCTTTGTTTCCAACTCTTTGGTACCCCAAAAAGTGTTGCTATAAATATTTTGGCGTATATAGTCTTTCTTTTTTTGCAGGTGATTTCTTGAGTTATACACCTCAAAATGGGATCTCTATGAGTCAAGGGATGTGGGCATTTTAGCCATTTTAACATCAAACTGTAAAACAGTCTTCATGAAACTATGAATTCAAAGACATTCTTCCTCATTGCTTTTAGCATCAGATACAAATTCCTTTTTCGTGGTCTGTCTCCAAACTCCAGTTTTATCTTGTTTTCTTCTTTCAAAGTACTCAACGTTTCAGCCAGACAAGGTACTTGTTTGCCATTCATAACATTCCATCGCTTGCCTCTCTTTCTGAAATAGACTTCCTTTTTTCCCCTCTACCACTTGGATTCTCTCATTCCATTCACGATTGAAGGCCTTTTCTAATTACCCCCTTAGCTGTTTAGCCCTTCCTGTAGTACTTTCTAACTAAATACTGATTCTCCTTAGAAGACTTTAAATTCCTTGTGGTGGAGACAATTAATTTTATATTTGTATCCTCTAACACCTGGCACTGAATGCATAATTATTGAATTGAACTGGATTTTTAAGGTTAAATTCTTATAAAATTTGGAAGCAGTGTTTCAGGATAAAAGGTAATACATCCATTATATTGCTGTGAGATTTCAAAGAATGTAGATTTTATTTGATTTTTAAAAGAATAAATTAATTTTTTAAACTATATTGATTTTTAGAGGTCTAGATGTTAAACCAATTCATGTGACTTGTTTTAAATATAATGAGTAATAAAAATCCATAGTAAATTTTTAGTTTGGATATTCTTCTCTAAAATACTTTCATAAACAGAAATTTAAGTATGTAATTTTTTTTAATGCAGACCGGTTAAAGTGTACTCTTCTGATATTAGGAAAAATAATTCACAGTGCAGTTTGTGTAATGTTTTCTCTTTGCATTTTTATCTAGTCATCAAGAATTTTTGAAAATCAACTGTTGAGGTTGTTTTCACTACATGCTACATCTAACTGACCTTAAAATTTACTTTGAGAGAGGGTATTTTCTTTCTACAAAAACTTGAAGAGGGACAGCTAGGTGATGCAGTGGATAGAGTACCAGCCCTGAATATAGGAGGACCTGATGTCAAATCTGGGCTCAGATACTTAACACTTCCTAACTGTGTGACCTTGGACAAGTCACTTAACCCCAATTGTCCAAGGGAGGTGGGGACTTGAAGAAAAGATTTTGATTCTAATTACTTTATATTTAAAATTAATATACAGTAGAAAAATATATTTAGTGCAGCAAAGTCTAGAACATTAGTTTTCTTTGTTGATCTTAAAAAGAATTTGAGCCTTCTCTTACCTCTGGAACTTTGTGTTAATGCATTTTTCCATTCTTTCTGCTGTGCATGAAAGGTGATTGTTGGGAAAGAGGGAGGAGGGAATTTTGTTCGAATTTTTTCCCTTACTTTTTGGTGAGAATTTTCAGAAATCCCTTCCTTTATCCCTGTAGAGAAGTAAATTTTAATGAAGCCAAGGATGCAAAACTGCTAAACTAACCTTCCTGGAGAGAAATAGTGCCAAGGGGGGAAGAGAGTGCCAAGTGAGTACAGGTGTGTTCTACTTTGGAAAAATATGAACTTTACATAAAAGATGAATTAGGAATGTATTCATATTACTAATGGATTCACCAAATGGGTTCCTTGATATATAGAGCTCAAGCAGTGATAGTGCATTTAAGTATTATATTTGGAAATCATTTAGTATTTGACCAGATTTTGAAAAATAAGATTTACTAGAACTACAAGAAAATTTAGAAATCTTCTATTTCAATCCCTTCATTTTATATGTAAGGTAACTGAGAAAAAAGAAGTTGTGATTTTCTAGAAGTCATGGCATTTTATTAGTGACAAAGCCCTAATAACCTTTTTGGTCACTATTCTAATAATCTTTCTACTTTCTCAAACTTTTTAATTCCAGGACCTCTTTATATTCTTAATTATTATGGAAGAACTCAATGAGATTTGGTCATTATAGGTTATTATATTTATTGATATTTACCATATTTGAGATTAAAACAAATAATTTGTATGTTTTGTCACTTCATCTTAAAATACACTTACATGTTAACATAAATGTCATTTTTTATGAAAATATTTTCTAAAACAAATAATTTATCAAGGTGTGGCACCATTTTACAGTTTTCTAACTCTCTTTAATGTCCAACTTAATAGAAGACAGCTGAATAATCATTTATTTCTGCATTTCATTTGTTATGATCTATTGTTTTGGTTGAAGTATTGGGAGAAAATCTTGGCCTCACAAAAATAAATAATGCGAAAAGAACAGGAGTATTATAAAAAGCAAGTTATACCTTACAGTTATTACAAAAGTAGTTTTGACTTCATGGGCCCCATTGAAAGGACCCAAAGGGGCTTACAGACCACTTCCTCTTAACTCCAGTTCGGAAGGGAGCTCTTTAATATGTAATCATAGGACCATTGCTCTCTTCTTGGGATGTTGCCTTATAAGCCATCTGATTCACCCCCATCATTTAATAGTCAAGGAAATTAAGGGCTTACTAGGGGAAATGTCTTGTACAAGATCACATAGGAAGTAAACCTCCATCTTCAAATCAAATATTCTTTCCAATATGCCACACTACCTCTTAGATTTGATACTTGTAAAGTAATGATGAGGAAGAAAGTTAATATTTATATTTTACTTACTATATGTCAGGTTATGTGCACTTTACAATTATTTTTTCATTTGATTCTCACAATGACCCTGAATGGTAGGTGCTGTTATTATCCCCCTTTTTACAGATGAGGAATCTGAAGCAAACAGTGATTAAATAACTTGCCCAGGTACACACAATTAGTAAGTATCTCAGGCCAAATTTGAACTCAGATTTTCCTGACTTCTAGCATCCATTGGACTCGTATCTAGCAGCTTGGTACAAAAAGCAATGCTTTATTGCAGGGGTGGGGAACATCCAACTTGCGGACCATAGAAGGCCCATGTAATCATTTGGTCTGGTCCCTTCCAAGGCAACATAGGCAATGATGAGCTGAAAGCTAAATTTAGCAACCTCCCACTGCTTGAGTTTTTAAGTTAATAATTTTGTATGGCCTGTGAATGTTGTTATGTATCCAAATCATCCTTGACAGAAAAAAGGTTCATTACACCTGCTCTCTTGGGATATTAAGTACCTACTGGACCTTTTTTTTTTTTTTTAACTTAAAGATGGGAGGCAGTGAAGGCAGGTAAAAATTACTCTAAATTCTTGAATCTTTTCATTCAGTTTTGCATGCTTCCAAAGGAACCTGACGGTGAAGCTATTGCCAAAGAATTTTCAGTATGCTAACATTTTTCTCTAGGGTAAGAATATTTATTTCAGGGGTGATTTATTTAAGGGGAGTTAAACCACAGGAATTGATAATATTGGTATCTATATAATTTCATGACTTGGAATGAACATCTCTAGACTCCTAGTCATTGAGATAAGACATTTATGTTAGTCAAATATTTATTCAGCTTTATTGTGTGCTTAATGTATGTAGTATACAGAGCTAGCCAATGGGTATATATAATGTTAGATAAATTATGATGCCCAAGGGATAACATCTCCAAGGGATAAGAAAGCAGAAATTGTTAGTCTCACGACTGGAATTATGAAATTTTTAAGGCAGCACCCCTAAAATAAACAGGGACCAAAAGGAACTTTTCTTGTTATTTTCAAGTTATACCAAAAATTTAAAATAAAAAAGGGTTTTTCTAAATTTGTTTCAAAATCTTTGTTTTTAGCACTTGTGAAGCTTTAATGTCTGGTAAATATGCAGTTTTAAAATATCAAACACATCTGGAAATTTTGCCCTTTTATTAAAATTTAATGTAGAAAATTATATTATTTATCTTAATTTATGTAGATAATTACCAGAGTTAGTGAGTTATGGTATTATATCAGCAAATTATGTTCTGGTGTCAGAATGACCCAAAACCCAATGTCTTTGATATTTGCATTATCAAACTTGAAATGAAAAAATAGTTACTTGCTGAGCATTGCCCTTTAGTTTTACTTGTTAGTCTTCAAGGTGAAACACAAATTAAATTCTCCTTTCTCTATACCCTGATATAGGAAGTTCCTTCCTTCCTCCCTCCTTCTTTTTCTCCCTCCCTCCTTCCCTTCCTCCCTTTCTCCCTCCCTCCCTTTTTTCCTCCCTTTCTCCCTCCCTCCCTCCTTTCCTCTCTTACTCCTTCCCTCTTTCCTTCCCTCTTTCCTTCTTTCCCTTTCTTCCCTCCTTCCCTCCTTCCCTCTCTCCTTCCTTCCTTACTTCTTAAAGCTTTTTATTTTCAACACATAATGCATGGATAGTTTTTCAGCATTAATCCTTGCAAAACCTTGTGTTCCAGTTTTTTCCCCATCCCCTCCTCTAGATGGCAAGTAATTCAGTATATGCTAAACATGGTAAAAATATATGTTAAACCCAATATATGCATACATATTTATACAATTATTTTACTGAACAAGAAAAATCAAAAAGGAAAAAAAAATGAGAAAAAAAATACAAGCAAACAACAACTGAAAGAGTGAAAATGCTATGTAGTGATCCACACTCAGTTCCCACAGTCCTCTCTCTGGGTATAGTTGGCTCTCTTCATAACAAAATCATTGGAACTGGTCTGAATCTTCTCATTATTGAAAAGAGCCACATCCATCTGAATTAATCATCATATAATCTTGTGTACAGTGATTTCCTCATTCTGCTCATTTCACTTAACATCAGTTCATGCAAGTCTCTCCAGGCCTCTCTGAAATCATCCTACGGATAGTTTCTTATAGAACAATAATGTTCCATAACATTCATATACCATAACTTATTCAGCCATTCTCCAATTGATGGGCATCCATTCAGTTTCCAGTTTCTTGCCACTACAAAAAGGGCTGCCACAAACATTTTTGCACATGTGGGTCCCTTTCCATCCTTTAAGATCTCTTTGGGATACAAGCCAAGTAGAAACACTGCTGGGTCAAAGGGTGTGCAGTTTGATAGCCCTTTGGACATTGTCTAAATTATGAAATTTGTTTTCAGTTTGTCTTCTGATATTTGTAGGCCACATAATTAAATCGTTGACATAATTTTTTTTCTACAGTCTCATTTTTGTTTTTGTTTTTGTTTTTTTATTTTATTTTTTTAATTTTATTTTATTTGCATAACATATGTGTGGGTAATTCTTCAACAATAACCCTTACATAGCTTTCCGTTACAAATTTTTCCCCCCAACTCCCCACCCCTCCCCTAGATGGCAGGATATCCACTACATGTTAATTATGTTAAAATATTGGCAAATCGAATATATGTATACATATTTCCAAACTTATCATTGTTGTGCAAGAAAAATCTTATCTACACAAACGATATATCAGATAAAGGAAACACAATGTAAGCAAACATCAATCAAGGAGTATGAGAATGTTATGTTGTGGTCCACATTTCGCATCCCTCTCTCTGGGTGTATATGGCTTTCTTCAGTGAACAATTGGAGGTGGTTTGAAACATTTCATTGTTGAAGAGAGCCATGTCCATCAGAATTGATCGTCATATAGTATACAGTCTCATTTTTGATATGAAACAAAACTTTAGTTGTCCTGTGGGAGCAGGTGTAGGTTCAGATGCCTGAATCTTTTTTCTTTTCTTTTCTTTTCTTTTTTTCTTTTTTCTTGACTAACACAATTGGGGTTAAGTGACTTGCTCAGGGTCACATAGCTAGGAAGTGTTAAGTATCTGAGAGCAGATTTGAACACAGGTCCTCCTGACTTCAGGGTTGGTGCTCTCTCCACTGCACTACCTAGCTGCCCCCTGGATCTTTTTTCCTTTTGTCCTAAAGCAATTCTTCCTTTGCCTTTTTGGTCACGTATCCTTGTCCATTCTGGTAAAATAAGTAGCCTTCTTTTTAGAAAAATGTTTTTCAGTACATAAAGTAGAATTTTAAAAGAAGTCTTAAGTACAGTTAACATAATATAAAAGACAGATAAGTTAACAGATTCTATGTTAAGAATCCCTATTTTAGAGGAATTACTGGTTTATTTTTTAATAATTGAATCTACTAAAAAATTCCATATGAAGTTTTTTTCCCCTTCACCTATTCTTTCTATTTCCCATTCTCTCCTAAGCATACTTTGTGACAAAAGCCTACTTCTATAGTAAGTATTTATAAAAGGAGTAGAATGAGAAACTGGTAGTGTTAATCTCCATGTGAGCCCTTGTGTCTATTCTGAGAAAGATCCTCTTGTCATGAAAAAAAGACTGACAATGACTCTGCTTAGCCAAGCCTTGGAATGAGAACAAGAACTAATTTAGAAGATAGCTCTCCCAGTAGCACAGAAGCCTGTTATAGTTGATTCTGCCTTTCTGCCATTCTACCCCCTGCAAAAAAAAAAAAAAATTTAAATTAATTCATTAATTAGACTAAATAGGATTTATTAGTGAGTTGAATTATACGTTTGGGAACAGGAACAGAGCGCGCAATTTGAGGTTGGCAGTTGTAATCACTTTACAGTACAGCCAGTCTATGGACCATGTTTTGTTTTCAGTTTGTTGTTAACAAAAACCTGCTTTTCAGGAGATTCAATATGGAATGATTAAACAACCAGAGTGCATCAAAGATGTTCATCTTCCGTTTAATGTTAATTAGTGGTAATCATCATTAATGAGGCTAGTTCTCATATTCAGAAGGGTAAAAACTTTGGAAATGAAATTATAAGGGTGGTAAATGTTTGTAATATTGTTTCCTTATGTAGGTCCCACAAAACTAAATGTATAAACTTCTAGAGATAATAGAACTAAACAGCTATAGTATAACCAAAAAGAACTTTGTCTTGGGAGTCAGATGACCTAGGTTCCTGTTTCAGTTCTTGACACTGGTTGATTCCTTATGTGACCAAGCACAAGTCACTTCATCATAGGGGGACTTTTATTTTATACATCCATCAAAGATCTTTTGGGAATAGTTTATAGAATAGATTATTTTAAGATAGCTTCTATTGCTAAATTTTAGAGTTCTAGGATTCCTCTCTCCGCTCCAGACCTCCTCAAACTATAGTTTCATCATTGTGTGGACTTCCCAAAACAAACATTTCCTCCAACAAAATCAGTAATTTGTCCTAAAGTTGGGGAAGCATTGAGAGATTAAATGTTTTGTTCAGAAATACTAATACTAGCTATATAGTCTAATATGTACCAGACACATACTACCCTGATTGAACCCATGTCTTGGGTTGGCTTGATTGCCTTTTGTCTGCTATATATTATTTTTCATTAAGATTCACATAATCATATAGATTTAGAGCTAGAAAAGACCTTTATAGTCTTCTAGTTTAAGCCACTCTTCATTTTATAGATGAAAAATTGAAGCCCAGAGGAGTTAAATGACTTGCCCATGGTCTTTCAGGTAGTAAATGGAAAAGTCAGGATTTACTTCCATGTCTTCTGTTCACATAACCATGCTCCCTGACTGATTCTAGCTTTTTGGCCAAGATTTGTTTTATGTTTCATATACTAGATTCAAAGAGTTGTATCATGAAATCATGGCATCTCTTCACCTTCATTCAAAGGAGTATCTCAGCTGCACACCATCATATTCCATGGTTTTAGGTTTTTTGGTTTTTTTTTTTTTTTGATTTGGGTGTCTTTCTCTTTGACATTTTGGACCTCATCTCTAGCCCCTACTTTTGGAATTATGATTAAAATATAATATATTGAATTCAAAGACTCAGTAGCAGCTTTTTAAGTTTGCCTTGGTTTAGCCATTTGCTTGGCTTATAGCCAGAGTGATATAATCATTTGTTTTAATAGATATCATATATCCAAATTTTATTCTCCAATGACTACTGTTTTTTGTTCATTTTTTTTTAAATAGCAGCCTTACCAGATAGTAGTAGAAACTAGTATCTGACAAATTTTAAATGAATTTTAATTTTATAGCTAATAAATTTTTTTTAATTAAGGGTTGGAGTTTAAGTTTCTCTATAATTTTGAAAATTTGGACGTCAATGCAGTAATAATCAAAATGATCCACAATTTTTATGATAGTCCTTTAAGTTTCTTCAAAAGAAGCACCATTAGCTTTTTTTTTTTTTTACTTAGTATTTTTTTTTCCAATTACATGGGAAGTTAGTTTCATTTTTGTAAGATTTTGAGTTCCAAATTTCCCTCTCCCTCCCCAAGGTAGCATGAAATCTGATATAGGTTATACATGTATAATTATTTTAAACATTTCCATAATGGATAGAAACTGGAAACTGAATGGATGCCCATCAGTTGGAGAATAGCTGAATAAATCATGGTATATGAATGTCATGGAATATTATTGTTCTATAAAAAATGACCAGCAGGATGATTTCAGAGAAGCCTGGAGAGACTTACATGAACTGGTGGCATTAAGTGAAATGAGCAGAACCAGGAGATCATTATACATGGCAACAACAATACCATATGATGGTCAATTCTGATGGGCATGGCTCTCTTCAACAATGAAATGTTTCAAACCAGTTCCAGTTGTTCAGTGACAAAGAAAGCCATATACATCCAGGGAGAGGCCTGTGGGATCTGAGTGTGGACCACAACATAGCATTTTCACTTTTTCTGTTGTTGTTTGCTTGTATTTCTATTTTCCTTCCCAGGTTTTTTTTTTTTTTTTTCCTTTCTAGATCCGATTTTTCTTGTACAGCTAATAATTGTGCACATTCCATATTCGATTTGTCAAGTATTTTCACATAATTAACATGTATTAGACTACCTGCCATCTAGGGGAAGGAGTGAGGGGAAGGAGGGAAAAATTTGGAACAGAAAGTTTTGCAAGAATCAATGTTGAAAAATTACCCATGCATATGTTTTGCAAATAAAAAGCTTTAATAAAAAAATAAACATATTTCCATAATAGTCATATTGTGAAAGAAAAAAAATCAGAACGAAAGAGAAAAACTACAAGAAAGAAACAACCAAAAAAAAAAAAAAAAACTACGGAAAATAGTCTTGTTCTGCATTCAGTTTCTGTAATTCTTCCTCTGGATGCAGATGGCAGTTTCCATTCTAAATCTGTTGGAATTAACCTCGATCATTGTATTGCTGATAAGAGCCAAGCCTATCATAGTTGATCATCATACAATCTTGGTGTTAATGTGTACAATGTTCTCCTGGTTTCTATTTACTTCACTCAGCATCAGTTCGTGTAAGCCTTTCCAATCTTTTCTAAAATCAGCTTGTTCCTCATTTCTTATAGAACATTCCATTACATATTCATGAGTCATTATTGAAACAAATTATGCAGAGTTGGTGTTTGTTTTGTTCATTTGCTTTGGCATTAGCAAAAGGATATTGTTATTGCCTCATGGTGACCTAGGATTTACCAAGACCATCATCCATGGGGCTCAAGTGCTAGATTACTCAGTTCTACTAAACTAAGCTGGAAAGTTTTTGAGTAGAGGCCTGGCGGTAAAGTATATCTATTGTTGGAAGGTCAGCCTGATTCACTTCTGAGTGGTTCGTGACCATACTGACCACTGTGCCATGGAGTGTTTTGTTACAGCAATTCTTGAGGACTCTTGTAAGTTATATAAAGCTTTTGATCTTTGTCTGTGGAAGGAGTAGCCACACCAGTGCAATGACAGATTTTTGAAGTATTAAAGTAAGGCAGGTGAAGGAAGTGATTCATAAGGCTTCAGAAATACTGGTATAAAGCAGAGAACTCAAATTTATTTTGGGGACTTCCTTTAATTCATTCTGTGAATTTGTAATGTTTTTGAATTGTAATTACAGCATATAACATTAGATTAACAGAATGTCTGTCTAGTCCATATGAGAAATAAGTAATTATTGCTTTAACAAAAATTACATTTTAATTACATTTCTATTTTTATAATGCCATCTATTTTCTACATGAGCCTAAGTCCTAGTTTACCAAAAGCATGGTGGAATCTGTTAGCAGGAATGACTTCTTTAGTCTTGAGTTTTTCCTTGGCCTTTTCAAGTTGAGTTGTTCTATCAGCTGAAGTTCCTGATTTTGTTTTACCTGTTCTGGCACTACTATGTATTTTCTTGGCAGAATTCTTGCCTTGTTTGTCTTTTTTTATCTTGATCTCTGTTGAGCCATTCTTCCTTATCTTTGCCAATTAGCCTGAAAATTGTAAGGATTATATGATAACTTTAGCACTAGTTTGTAAATTAATTTTCAAGAAAAAAAGAACAAGCTTCTTAGTGTTCTAGCTTATTCATGCAGAGCATATTAAGGTACTGTATGTTTTGAGCAATGTAGAATTTGCTTTACGATGGAAAACTTTAGATAGCAGCCAAATAGCTTCAGTTTAGTTTAAATGCTTGTTAGATAGTTAAGAACCCAATTTCAGTTGAAATTGCTTACATTTTTTAAAAACTTACTTATTCTAACTCTCTTTTAGAGAATTTCTCCATTTGAATTCTAATGTATGAAGACTAGTTTTGCTGAGAATTATTTTAAGTATCAAAAGAAACAGAATGAAAATAGAGTTAATTTTTTTTTTTAATTAAAGAGAGAAAAGATTAAAGGAAGAGAAATGGTCAAAATAGCTACTGAAATGTTATTGAAAAACAAAACTTCTCTCACATTGTTCCATGTAGAAATTTATTGAGCTTTTCAATAAAATTAAGATTTTTCATTTTTTGCTGTTAAATAGTTTTCTAAATAGTTCTGTGGTAGTGGGAAGAAAGTTTATAGGTGATGAAATGAGAGATGTCACAAGTAGGCAGATGACAAATGGGTAAGTTTACTGGCTGTTAGCATTTCTGAAGTAGGTTCTGTGGGAAAATGTGCTTCTATTCACTTTTGTTTTATTCTTTTCTTCTCCTTCTGATGAAACAGCCAGACCAAATCAGTTTGGAATGCCTGGGATAGTGCCACCGTATGTTCCCCCTCAGATGCTTAACATTCCACAGACCTCTATACAAGCAAAACCTGTTGTAAGTATGCTTTTAATTCTGTTAGTATTGCCTCTTCTAAGGAGTACATATATGTTGAGATTTAAATATATGCAGAAATCATTCTTAAAGTCTTAAACTAAATACTTGGAAAAGAATAGACTATCATGTAGTGTTAAAAATCATCTAAAAATTCTTTCACAGGATAAAACAATCTTTTACTTACTGGAGTCTGACAGTATCCATTTATTTTTTTTTATTACCTGTATTTAAAAGAGACCATTTTGTTCTAGGCCCAGCAGATGTCTAGCCCAGGTGGTGCTCCAGGTCAGGGTCCATACCCATATAGCCTCTCTGAGCCGGCTATCACCTTGGAAACAAGTGGAAAAAATTTGTCTGAGCAGAACAACTATAGTAACATTCCTCATGAAGGAAAACATACTCCATTGTATGAACGATCCTCTCCAATAAATCCAGCTCAGAGTGGCAGCCCTAACCATGTGGATTCAGCCTATTTTCCTCCCTCTTCAACATCATCATCATCTGATAATGATGAAGGCAATGGAGGAGCTACAAAGTAAGTAATGAATTAAATGGTGAATTTTTACTTTTGTACATGATCTCTTTAAATTCTCAAATCAGCTGGAAGCATTTGTATCCACAATTTTTCAGTTATTAGGCATAGTGTTTTTGATTAAAGATTTAATTACAAAGATTAATATATGTTTGATAATGATAATGTCTGATATGATAAATGTTTGATAAATGAACATTGAATCCTTGGGTGTGAAATGAAACTAATCCATACTGTTTTAAAAATCAGTTCTTCAAGTTCTGTAATTAGACATAGCATGATTTTGATTAGTGTTTCTTAAAGGAAACTATTTTTGTGAGTATTAGCTTATGACTACAGGAAAATGGGCTATAATTATGGGAAATTGGAACCCATATTCTGTCAGGCTACAGAGGGGTACAAATGTTAAATCAAAGGTCAAAGTCAGAAGGCCTGTCTTATTCATAACTGAACAAAAATATCCCCCACAGCATATCTTTAAAAATGATCATTGTCTTTTTAAAAGATTTCTTTGCCTAGCCTTTTACCCTTCTAGGAAATGCCACTTATTCATTATTTGAAGCCTAAATGTTCCTCTTTAGCACCTTCCCCCATTACTTTTAGTATTGTCCCCTAAGGTAAGCAGAATAAGGCAAATTTCAAATATTTATAGAATTGGCACAGTATCAGGCATATAGTAGTTAATAAAAGCTTATCAAGTTGAATTGACTGTTATTAAAGACAACTGTCACACCCTCTTTAAATGTCTTGTAGAAAGAAAATTCCCATTTCAATTACTGTTCATTGACATGAACTTCAGGCCTTTCCCAGAGATCATGCCTCTTGTACAACATTGTTTCAGGAAGATCTTAACCGTGTTTATTCACCCTGTTAACTCATCTTTCCCATAGCCTCTTCACAAGCCTTCTGTACCCTTTTCTGCTCCTATTTTTCTCCACTTACTTCATCAAGTTCTGGAGCCATGGACTAGTAAATGTGGTCTCTCATCACCTTTGTAACTGCCATCCCAACAGCCCCCCTTCTGGCCACCACCCCCTGCTTGAGACATAACTCCCTGAAGTTGTGGAGTCTTTGCTTTCCTCAGTGCTCACTCAGCATTTTATAAATATTTTTCCATTCAATTCATCCTCGACTCTCTTCAGCTGATCAGTGTGTTTCTTAAAGTGTGATACCCAAAGCTGAATACAGTCGTCCAGTATCATGTAATCAGAGTAAAATAAAATGGAAGTGTTCCCTCCACAATCCTAGAGTCTTTATGAACTATAAGGTGGCTTTAGTGTCTCTCAGTACCATATTACACTATTGTCTCTGAGCTTTCTGGCCAGTTAGGAACAATTATTTATCTTTTATTTTGTAATTTGGTGTATAGTTGCTCGGAAAGTATTTCATGAAGATAAAAGATCTCTAGCCTTTTATTCCTGGGATGTGAGAATCTGACAACAAAAGAAAACTCCTACATATACTAAAACATTCAGAGTATTTTCTATTCTGCCCGAGAAATGAATATAAAGTAGCGACCAATGAGTGGGAAATAGTTAAACAGATGATGGCATAGGAATGTGATTTGTGCGGTAGGAATGAAATTATTAATCAAGCTTTGTGCTAGACGTTGGTAAAACGACAGAAATCAGTCCCTATTCCTCAAGTAGCTTACATTCTACAAGGTAAGACAACCGGTCCACAGCTAAGTGTCTGTGTAATAAATACAAGGAACCTTTAGAAGAGAAACTGGTTTAATCAGTAAAGAACACATGCAATACATGCCATTTGATCTGATTTTTAAAGTGAAATAGGAATTCTGAGAGGAAAAGTGCATTCCAAGGGCATTACAAAAGCACTCATTGAAAGGCGCATTCCCTAGGAGGAGCAGAATCACCTGAGGAGAGTGACATGTTCTTAAGGCTGATTGGGAAGGGCTCTAAATGCAGAACCAAGTAGGTGAGGTTTTTTACTACTTGATAGTATCTCTCTCTCTCTCTTTTTTTTTTTTAATTACATATAAAGATAATTTTTAACATTTCATTTTTAGAAGATTTTCAAGTTCCAAATTGTTCTCTTTCCCTCTCTTCCCACTTCCCTGAGACAGCAAGCAGGCATGTTAACTGCACATTCATGTTAAACATATTTCTACATTAGTCATTTCTTAATGTTCTCTATCTCTTATTTGTTCATAAATTCTTCTCTTTTCCATAATTCTGACAAACTGTTCCTTCCTCTATGTTTAAACCATGTATCCATTTTGATCTTATCATTTCTATGCAGTATACCTTTGGTATACAGTATCTATGCCTACTTTCTGCCATACTTTTTTCCAGGTTTCCCAACAGTTTTTGTCAAATAGTGAGTGCTTTTCTTTTTAGAGGCATTTTTATTGACTGTGCTTATTCCTGGAATCCTCTCCTTTCTACCTTCTGATCTCCCCAGATTTTTTCAATTCTCAGCTAAAATTCTACCTTTTATAAGAGGCCTTTCCCAGTCCCTCCTAATTCTAGTGCTTTCTCTCAATTTCTAATTTATCCTGTATATAGATAGCTTGGTTCAACATAGTTATTTAATAACATAAAAACTTCATTTTTTTGTGGACTCTTTGAGGTTAGGGACATCCTTTTATCTTTCTGTATATCCCTTAGCACTTGTCACTATGCCTGACATTTAGTACTAGGTATTTAATTAAATATTTATGGACTGTCATCCAGACATCATGTTGGTCCCTCTCTCCCATTGGTGAGTACTTTCCTGTGCCTTCATTTGCATGAAAGATTCAGATTTAAGCCTCATACCTTTGCAGATAATTTTTCAGATCTCTTTTGTGTGTTGATTTCCACCATTATAATATAAGCTATCTGAGGGACTTATGTCTCTTTTTTTTTCTTTGTATTTGTATCCCCAGCATTTAAATAGAGTGCCTGGCACATAGTAAAGATTTAGTAAATCTTCCTTTCCTTGTCTTGGCATTGCCTTCTCATTTCATCCCATCCCTAAAAATGTTGAGGCACATACCTCCAGTATTTGTTTACTAATAATTATAGATATGGAATGTTGTACCAGTATATGCATTGAAAAATAATAGAAATAAAAAGGATAAAAGTGTTTGAAAAAAATTTAATGATATTATAAAAGCTTTTTGTTCTTGTTAATTTATTAAATAGTAATGATTTTAGTCATCAATGTGGTTTATTAAGCTTTTAAATAAATTTTATGAATATCTTTTTAACATCATCAGAATTTCTCCTAGTATTTTTCTCCTTCATTCCTTCTATATAGCAAGTAATATTTTTTTGTAGAAAAAGCATAAGGAGGGAGGGGAACATCTATCCCAAAGTCTGAAAATATATACAGTATTCCTTGTGGCCCTCTTGTTTTGGGACTATGTGTTCTTTGTAATTTTACACTATTCAGTTTTGATTGTTTTGTGGTTCCTCTTTCCTGTTACATTCTTGTAGTCATTGTGTATATTGTTTGCTCGACTTTGTTTCATTTTTTATGAGGTCATGTGTATTTTCTCACATTCCTCTATATTCATCATATTAATCCTTTCTTATAGCACAGTAATATTCCTTTACATTCATGTGCCACTTTTTTTTTTAAACTTTTTCAGTCAATGGATGTCTACTTTGTTTTGGTGTATATGGGAACTTTCTTATCAGTGACCCTTTTGAGGTATAAACCTTAATTGCGCTTATGTTATTAATCTTAAGTGAGTCTCTAGTTTCTTTGTAGAAATGATTTGTCCTTTTTTTTTTTTTTTGTTATATTTTGAGTGTATTGAAAGCAAACAGAGGTGAGGGTAGCACTGTTACCTCCCTAATGTGTAACTCTTGCACTTAGTTCCCAAGAGTAACCTCACATAATCTGTGTGACATAACCATCTGATGCATGAATGTAGAAAGAATGGCAATGTCATTTTATTAAATAAATCACCCTCTAACTAATTTTTTTAAGTAAAAAATGTAAATAAAAGTTCTATATTTTCTCCACATTTCCTATTTGGGCACTACACTTTGGAGACTACTCCATTTGGCAGTTGGTGATATGAGCAATGATTTCTGTCAATTAATGCAAATTGAAGGAAATAGAATTAAAAAAAAACAGTTCAAAATGACTATAACCATGTAATTGAAAAGAACAACAACAAAACAACTGTATGTTGTGTATTTATGTAAGCCAGTCCTAGAACCATAGGAGAGAGAAGAAAGTGAACTTTTAAACCCTTGGTTTTAGAATACAACATGTACTGTCAGATTTGGTTTGGTGGAACTCTGCTCCCTTTTTTTTTTCCTTCCCTCTTTCATTTTTATCATTTGTTAAAAGAAATGACTAGTTATGGGAGGAGGGAAAGCTGTATAGGGAAATGAAGTAATGTAAAGTGAAAAGCAAAACAAATTTTTTTTAAAGATACCTAGATGGAACCATAGTTGACCCAGTTTTATCCCTTCATTTTATATGTTTATCAAGGTTTGGAGTCTGATGAAATGCAGCTTGTTATGTTAGTTATAACTGAGCACAACCCCCCTGAGCTCCCTTCTGACTCTAGTTATATGATCTTATGAAAAAACAAATCCACATCTCCCAACTTCCCACTACATTGCTCTTTTCACTATACCATGTTGCAAGATTTCAAATGAAAGCTTTCTACTTTGTCCTTAGGCCAAGTTTAAGTTTAGGGCAGTGAAAATAATACTATTGCTTGTTTTCAGAATAGAGCATTATTTAATAGCAAGAATTTTTACTTTTTATTTAAGAATTTCTATTAAGAAAAATGGAGGAAAAAATATGCTTCCAATTGCACTCAGAGTCCAACAGTTCTCTTTTTGAAGGTAGATAGCATTTTTCATCATGAAACTTTTGGAATTATCATAGATCACTATATTGATTAACTTTTCTAAGTCTTTCATAATTGATTACCCTTATACTATTTCTATTGCTGTGTATGTTGTTCTCTTGATTTTACTCACTTTATCTTATATGAGTTTATATAGGTCTTCCTAGGCTTGTCTGAAACCATCCCCTTCATCATTTCTTATAGCACAATTGTATTCTATCATATTCCCATAACATAACTTGTTCAACCATTCCCTAATTGATTGACATCCGCTCAGCCATTCTTTCCCAGCACAAAAAGAGCTATGATTATAATTATTACTGTATATCTAGGTCCTTTCACTTTTTCTTTGATCTCGTTGGCATACAGATCTAATAGCGGATACAGAGGGTATACTTATAATCCTTTGGGCATACTTGCAAAATGTTTTCCAGAATGGATCAATTTGCAGCTCTAGTACCAATGTATTAGTGTACCTATTTTCCCACATTCCTCTCTGGCATTTGCCATTTTCTTTTTCTTATCATCTTAGCCAATCTGATGACTATGAGGGGATGTCTGAGTTGCTTTAATTTCTCTTTCTCTAATAGTGATTTTTTTATTTGATGTGATTTGTTCTGAAAACTGCCCGTTCATATCCTTTGACTATTTATCAATTGGGGAATGGCTCTTATTTTTATAAATTTGGTTCAGTTCTCTATAATATTTGAGAAATGTGACATTTATCACAAAAACTTGCTTATAAAACATTTTTTCCAGTTTCTTGCTTTCCTTCTAATTTTGGTTATATTGGTTTTATTTATGCAAAAACATTTTGAATTCATGTAATCAGAATTATACATTTTATAGCCTGTGATCCTCTATCTCTTACTTGGTTGTAAACTCATCCATATTTGTAAATCTATCCATTAATTTTTTTCTGTGCTACTCTTATTTATTTATATCTCCTTTTATGTCTAAGTTATGTACCCAATTTTGACCTTCTCTTGGTATATGGAATGAAATATTGATCTATGTCTAGGATTTGCCAGACTGCTTTTTCAGCTTTTCCCAGAAGTTTTTGTCAAATGAGTTCTTGTCTTCAAAGCTTTCTCAAGCAATAGGTTTCTGTGCTCCAGTAGAATTTCTAAAAAATATAAAGGTAGATTTTCATGAATTCTTTAATGGTCCATCTGAAATTTTAGTTCTCTGCCTCCCTCCCTCTTTCTCTTTCTCTCTCCCTTTTACCCCACATACATACTCCCACTTCTGCCTGCTTCCTTTCCTTTTCCAACTGTGGCAAAGAAAAATGGCTCAAATGTATTGGGAGTGCTTCATAGCCAAGGAGTTACTCTTGCTCCGTGACAGCCACATGAGCAAGAAACTGAAAAGAGAAGCTCCTTTCTGCAAACAAATGGTGGGGTTTTTTTTCCTTTTTCTATAAGTCCTTTATTGTTCTTTCAGTGTCTTCCTGCTCTCCTCCCCTCCTCCCCCGCCCCCCTATGCTGGCTTCTCTAAAAGACAAACCTGAGGTTTCTGTTTCTACAAGATGGATTCCCATATAATTCTAGCTCATTTCCCCTTCTTTGAATTCCCACAGCATTTATTATCTTTTAACACTTATCCTTTTGTTTTTTATTAAATGCTTCCTAATTGTATCTTGATGGGATAGTGAGAACAGAAACTGTATTTGCTATCCTGCAATTATTACCATAATACCAATCATTTATAGATACTTAACAAATATTTTATCAAATTAGAAATTATAAATGTTCAGTATTTCTTTTTAAGCCTAGCAGCAAAAATTCAATATTGGTAGTGCTTACATTAATTTTACTGAGTTATTATCTATTCTTTTCTTAAAATAGCAAGTTGCCAGTACTATGGATTCATAGATAAAATCATGTGACATTTTTGCTATAATGAACTCTTTGTAATAAAGAGATTTGACCTCTAATCTTCCTTTTGTATTCAGCCATGTCAGTGGGAACAAAGTTGGCTGGGAAAAGACAGGAAACCAGTCAGAAACTCAAGCACGTGGAGATCCAGGAGACCAAACAAAGGTAGCATATGTAGATTTTTTTTTTCCTTTAAATATAAAAGTTCTTAAATTTTCAAAGCAAATGAATGTATATTTGTAATTAGTTTAAGAGGGCAACTTTTCCGTAGTAACATTAAAACTGAGGAGATTTTTATTATCTCTTCTGATTTCTTATCTTTTGTATCCAAACAATTACCAAGTCCTTAGAAGTTTACTTCTGCTATATTTTGCACCCCCCTGCCTTTTTTCCTTTGCTGTGACCCTAGTACTGGCTCTTATTGTCAACCATGTCTCTTCTTTTCCCCTTTGAAGGCATCTTTTATATCACTGCCAAAAGAATGTTATGTTACTTAATATTGAAATTTTAATGTGATGAATAACAACATTAACATTGGATTTGGAGTCAGAGGTTCAGATTCTTGCTATTCCACTTTTACTGCCTGTGACCTTGGGCAAATTATTTAATTCCTCTGGGCCTTAATTTCTTAATTTTCTAGACTATTATTTTCTCTTCCACTTTACTCTTTGATCCTTTGTTCTTCAGTGGTTCCCTATTGTCACCTTACTTTTTCAAAAGTTATTTCATATTGTTACACTCCACCTTCTGACCAGATTGGCATACTCTTATGTTTACAATGTACCTACAACCTTGACTCATATTGTTCTCTATACTTGGAATGCCATATTGGCTCTCCCTTTTTTTGCTTCTTGAATATCTTAGCTATTCTTTTAAAATAACAACTGAAACACTCTCTTGTATAAGAAACCTTCCTAATTCAGTAACTAACAGCTCATCACCTGTGGATTTGACCTAACACTTTGTTTTTACAATATTATAATGTACTTTAAGTGAAGTATATTATTAGTATCTGTTTTTGTATTCTCATTAGTAAGCTAAATGCTACAAAAGATCAAGGACCCTGTTTTGTCAACTTTGTATCTTCAGATCCTACCATAGGTGCATGCTTACATAAGGTAGCTTAAAATAAGGTATACTTCATTAACTCAGTTCTTCTCAACTTTACTCCTGAGCAGGGGCTGGACCATAGATTTGCTAGCATAGAACCCATTTATTTTCACTGAAAATTTTTAGAAGGAAAAAGGAAAAAAGAGTTTGAAATAACTTAAAACAGATTGCAGAGATGGATGGTTATAGAGGAAAGAGCAATGCATTTGGAATCTGAAGGCCAGAATACAAAAATTGATTCTGCTACTTAGGATGTTCGTGATCTTGAACCAGTTGCCCAGTTTAGAGCCTCATTTCTAATCCCTTGATTTGAAGAATACAAACATGTATAAAATAGTTGCTTATTAACTTCTTAAAAATTGTGCCTTCCAAAACATTTTGACATTTAGTATTTTATCTTTGTATTACCCTTGTGGCAATAGGAGAGTCTCCCATTTTGAATATAAGTAATCTTGTTATTCTTCTAAATTCCAGTTTTTCATCACTAATTAACTGGTTGCTGCATATTTCCACCTGGATATTCTTACATTAATCTCAAACTCAATATGTGCAAAACAACTCATTATCTTCCCCTCCCTGAACCTTTCTCACCTCTAGATTTTCTTTTTATTGTTAAAGTTACCATCTTTTTTCCCCCATAATGACTCAAATCTACAACCTCTGGGTCATCTTTGATTTTTTTTTTTCTCTGGTTCAATGCCCCGTAGGTTGCCAAATATCTCCATAAGACTAACATCTGTTCCCTTTTTGCTACTCAACCAGTCACCATCTCATTTTTTTCCCCCTTTCCAATATATCCTTGAAGGTGCCAAAATAATCTTCCTAAAATACAGATCTGACTATATAACTTCCCCGCTCTATAATCCTTAGTAACTCCCAATTGCCTCTGAGATAAACCACAAATTTCTTAACCCTTCATTTAAACCCCTCACCTTATTGTCTGGCACTAACTGCCTTTCCAACCTAATTTTACACTAATCTCCTTCATGCTCTTTATATTATAGCTAAATTGGTCATCTTGCTGTTACCCATTCATAACATCCCATTTCTTTTATCTTTGCCCTTAAACAGGCTGTCTTCCATTTTTAATTCTTCCCTCATCTTCATCTTAAAAAAATGAGTTCCGAGGATTAGCTCAAGTAGTGCTGTCTGTTGAAGGCAGCCTCCCCTTCTCCTGCTAGTTGATAGTGCTTTCTATTTCAGTTATCTATAACTAATCTTTGTACATGTCATCTTCACAATAAAATGCAAATCCCTGGAGGCCAGAGATGATTTTGCTTTTCACCTTTATATTCTAAAATGGCTTGTGTATACTAGCTATTAAGTAGATATTCAGTTGAATTCTCTAAATCAGAGACAATGGAGTTATTCAGTATCAGTTTTATCTTTTTAGCTTATATTTTGAAAAATGAAATTAAGTTTCTAATGTCCTATTTATGTTTTGCAAGCTTATCAGAATTGCACTAGAATCTAATTGTATGTTTTACTGTGTATGTTTGCGATGGGGGGAGCTGGGGAATTTGTTTCCTTGAGAATATACATATCCTCACATTATAATTAAGCATTTTTTCCCCAAGTTTTCAGCTAGGGCTGCATTTCCTATATTCCATAATTTCCTTGTTTTGCAAATCCCATTGATTATCTATACATCAAGACATTTCAGAAGTCACTGAAAGAAGGAACTCATTGCAGAAAGAGCATTGCATTGGCGTGTGAGTCTCTACCTTGGCTATCTTTCATTGTCTTACTTTGTGATGGCAGGCATGTCACATTACCTCTGGTGCTCTTTTCACTCAGTCTATAAAAGTTGAGTTGATTGAACTTGGTAATTGTTAAATTACCCTCTAGTGTAAGTGGTATAATTGTTAAATAGTTTTTTCCTTTTTTCTCTTATAGGCAGAAGGTTCCTCTACTGCCTCTTCAGGAAGCCAGGTAGCTGAAGGGAAAGGGAACCAAGCCAACACTGCACAAATCCCCTGCCTTTTGTCAATGCCCACCAGGAACCACATGGATATTACCACACCTCCATTACCTCCTGTTGCACCAGAAGTATTGAGAGTAGCAGAGCACAGGCACAAGAAGGGATTAATGTATCCCTACATCTTTCATATTCTTACAAAGGTATTATCTAAGGTGTCGCTTGTATTACTGGGTTTATAGATGGTAATTGCTTCTTTTTTTTAAATTACAGTTTATCTCTGTGCCTTTACAAAGTGTATTCTGAAAATAATGTCTCTATACTACAAATTTTATTTTTTCTGAAACAGGAATGGAATATATCAAATTACACAAAATTTTTTCCCTAACTACCCCTTAATGTACTAAGACAGTCTATTTACTTTTTGTAGATATGATTACTTTGTTATAGACATCAGTTTTTTTCTTCAATTTAGTGTAAATCTACTTTTAAATTATCTTCTACTTAAATAGCAACATATTACCTAAATTATTTTTGGATTCCTTATTTTTTCCATTTTGATTTTACATTAAAAAATTTTTTCTCCATAGAGCAATTTGAGTTTTTATTCTAATTTTAGATAGTCTCTAACATGTACAACTTATTGTTTGCCTTTTAAGTGGCTAGTGTGTTTTGTATTTTAACATGTTCATCTAATTGAAGACAATTTTGTGATGATTAATTATTTTAAAGTGTGATAAATCAGGATGTTACTTGCTGAATGTGCATAAGATTGAAAATGCAACAATCTTTTTCACAGAAATGTACTTTAATTTTTTAAGTATCTTTCTAAGTGTATATCTACATCTATATGTTATATTGGTAGAATTTTAGGAAATCTTCCCCTCCCCCCCAAGTTTTAAAGGTTATGTACAATTTTTATACTGATTTCCATGTTAAGGCCTTACCTTACAGTATAGGGAAAAAAGAAATTTTGTTCATCAATGTTTGTTAATTAACATGTAATTTTTTAATTGTTCCATAGAATCACTGCTTCCATTTGTGTAGGGAGTACCTCTCAGTCAGAAGTTTGTTTTCTCTCTGTTTTAATGTAATCCCATTTGAAATTTGTAAACAGCACTTGAATGATGTAGGAAAAAACCATACACACAAACACAGAATTCCATAGAACTTCTGAGATGGATTTATTTTTGTAGGGAGTTTTAACTGATTAGCCCCAGCCCTGCTTAGTTTTATAAATTAGAAATCAGGGGTATTCAATCTATTACTGTTTATCCAGGGCCTTTTATTTGTTTCTTTAATTGTAATTGTTTCTGATTATACTGCATTATTGGATTAAGATGTATGTGTACAGCATCACTTTTAGTTTATCTTATTTTTGAAATGGAAAAGCTTTTGAACTTGAACACCTTTCAATATTGTGTGCATCTACGTTTAAGTAATATTCATTATTCCCATAATTATTTTAAAGACAAACATTCACAAACTATGAGATACTACTGTTTGTCATTAACACAACTTATTTATTTGAGCTTGCAATTTAAAAATAAAGGAATTCTTAAATTCAGGAAAACACATCAAAAAATAGGTACTGAGTTGAATCTGTTTCTATGTCAAAATTGACTTGGTCAAGACATTTTCAGCGAGATAATACTTGAATCATTTTTAGAAAGATATTTTCTGTTGAAAAACTCCTCCCAAGACAAAAAAATTTAGAAGATGTTGTCGGCATCTGACTATATCAAACAGATAGTTTCTTAAAGAATTTTTAGTTTAAGAATTTACAAAGTATGGTAAATAATTTAACTTTGCAAGGGAGTGTTAGGACATTGGAGCTACCTAAGTACAAATAATAGTATCATATTAATCATGAAACTACTTATAGAATTAGAACCTACTGATAATTTAATATGATTGATTTCTGGTGTCAGATTGTTTATTTGAAAAATCAATTTAGTATTGTATCAATCACTGTTAGATGGTGCTAACTAAGATAGTTTATTCTTATGTTGTGAATACAAAATTAATAAAAAACACAGATAACTAACCTAAGTCACAAAAAATTCCAAAACATGCCTCTCTCTAATGTATAAACTGTACTTGTATAAACAGCCGTGAAGTTTTTTTGGAGCCCTCTTGGAAGATGGTTGACCTCTTATTCTGTCTTAGCTAGAGAACATCTTAAAACAGTGGTTGGGAGGGAAGGGGGTAGGGGGAGATGAAGAAATCCATTCTAGCCTTTGTGAGGTTGCAGCTAGTTGTCTTGAATTCAACAGTATTTGTTAAGCACTTACTATATCATAACAAAAGAATTAGTACATTAAGGCATAAATTAATGTCATTTCAAAAGTTTATTTTAGGTAAGTCAATTTTTAAGATAGTGTAATCTGTGCAGAAAAGGTAAGAAAAGTTTGGTCAAATTCTTAGTTTTCTTAGAAAATGGGAATTATTCCCTTGAGTTTTAAAGCATGCAATTTAGGATTACTTAAGTAATGTAAGGTTTATTACTTGTATTTTATATATATATATATATATGTATATATATATATCATATATATATAACCATTCATGAAATAGTTATGTATATTAATTTTCTTATCTGTTAAAATCACTTAATCTTAGAGTGGGAAATCCTTAAGAGATCATTTGTCTGATAAGATTGTTCCAAGCCCTTACAGTGTTTTGAAACAATTCAAAGGATTTTTTTCTTTCCTAATTTGGGAATTAAAATAATAAAAAATTTATTTTAAGCTCTAAAAACAGATTTTTGACTATATACCGCTAAATGAACTATGCCAAGCACTTCAGTACTGGTTCGTTTTAAGAAGGCCATTTAATTTAGACTAGCATTGAAAAAATGTTTTAAAAGGGATTATACGGTATATTTCTGTAAGTTTTTTTTTTAATTCAACATGAAAAATGTGCAATATTATTCTGCTTTCTTCCATGCAAAGGGTGAAATCAAAATTGCTGTTTCTATTGAAGATGAAGCCAACAAAGACCTGCCTCCTGCTGCTCTGCTTTATAGGCCAGTTCGTCAGTATGTTTACGGAGTCCTGTTTAGTTTGGCAGAAAGCAGAAAGAAAACTGAAAGACTTGCTTTTAGAAAGAACAGACTTCCACCAGAATGTATGTACTGTAAAATCCATTGTTTGCTTTCTTCAGTACCTCATAATCTTTTGTGCATTTTCCAAAGGTTTAGAGAAGACATTATTCAATTAGCTTTGAGGGCTTCATAAATGTAACAAAGGTGAGACTTCCATCTGGGCAGCAGGGCCAGATTTGAGATTTTAGCAGGGGGAAAGTCTATCACTGATCTTTCTCTTATTATATTATCTTACTTTAATAAAACAATTGAATGTTAAGTTTTCATTTCATATTGAAAGTGGACATGAAAAATATGCTTCCTGACACTTGTTTCCTTTCTGTAATCAGTATATTTTATTCCACAGTATGTGTTTAAGTACATGTGTTGTGGTTTTAAATTTTGAATTTAAACTTTTTGAAATGCAGTATGAATGTGAATTTCTAGTATATTTGCTAAAACTTATGAAAATACTCTGGTGTCCTTTTTTTCTGCTCTAATTCAAGGTGTTCTTTTAAAAAAAAAAGTTTTGAACTCGGCATTTGTGATGTGATTTTATTACATCATTAATGACACTGTTATCATAATTTTTCACAAAGTCCACTTAAAATTTGTGTACTGGTGAACAGCTTAAATTAAACCATTCAAGGGAAACTAAAAACATTTTTGAAATGTTGATAATATCATCATGAATTATTAACATTTTTTTAATCCCTTCATCACAACTATGCAGGGGTTAAGCAATGTTGTAAAAATGCTATTCCCTCTTCAGAAATTTTATCTAGTAATGGAGATAATAAATGTATTGTTATTCTGTGTGATGTACAAAAAAATTTCAAAAGAAGGCCAAAGAAACTTCATCAAATTATATTTTATCATGAATTCTAGACAAAAATTTGTTACTAAATTAATTAAAATTACCTTGGGTACACCTCAAATAGTAAAAGACAAAAAAGATACTGTGTTTCTTAAAAATTCTTTAGGTCTTTTGTGAATGTAACTAATTCTAGATCACGGACTGAGGCTAAAGCTTTTTTTTTTTAAACACATTTAAATTTGAAGAGTACTTTGAAATTTTCTAAATAACATTTTTATTTGTTACTTGAATATTCTGTAGAGTAGTGATTTGTGTGATTGTAACAATTTTATTTCATTCCTGTGACAAAACCACAATTCTTTGGTCTTGTTATAAAGTTAATTGGCTGGCACTGTCTTTAGTTGAAAGTATATGGCTAGTGATTGCTGTTTTATTATTCTTTGAATAATATGTATTTGAGGGTTTATATATATATATATATATTTAAACGTATATATTGCTTTTTTCTCCCTGGCAATGTCCTGTATTCTTCATATATTTCCTTCACAAGATATTCTCCTTCTGAGTTACATATAAACATCATTAGTCAACTATTGTTTGTTAGTAATCTTCCACTAGCCAATTTATTAGAAATTTTGTTTCCGTTTCTGTTTTAACTATCTTGATTCTTCTTATACATTTTCATTTACCTTACACAGAGATGTTGCTTGGACTTCCTTTTGGTATAATTACCCTTCTATTTCTCTCCCTCCCTCCAAATGTAATGACAAAGAAATTGATTTGAAAATTTAAGATGAGCCTAAGATGTATGATATTTTGTCATCATACTGTTAGTTTCTACACAGGCCTTCTACACCAAATTTCCTGATGGTTTTCACTGGCATGATGAATGCCAACACAAGATAAAAGGTTCTTGAATATTTGTGTTAAAACCACTTGACCTCCAGTAATATAATCCTAATTGGTGTTTATGCTTTAAGAGTATAGCAATTTATTTTATAGCAACTACTGTATAGCATCCTTAAGGATGTTTTATGATCATAATCTGAATTGATAATGATTTTTACTTTAACTTATGAATTCTAAAACTAGTTTCAAGTTTCTTGATGCTTTTGTGATCACAGCTACATAAAATACGGTTTGAATAAGACAAACCAATTTTACCACTATAATTTATAATATGTATGCTAGAGAACATGGGTTAGTTTGAACACCATAAGTTCTGTTGTGATTGGCCATACCATTAATTTTAACTTTGGAGATTTTTTAAGATATCAAGCTTATGGGCTTGCCAAAGTAATTTCCAAAAATATTTTAATAAGATTGAAGATCATTTATCAGTCTTTATCTTTCTGACTTTTTGCTGCATCGAAACCTTTTATTTTCTTTTTCTATTATATTGATGTTTGAAATAGCATTCAGGTACTGGAAGTATTCTGTTAGCATTATTATAGTATCTACTATTTAAGAAAGGACAAAAAGGACAAAGTGTATATAACCAAGATATGGAGGAAGAAAAGTAAAGTTGAGTAAAAGCTACTATGATTGTCCAGTTCTAGAATGTCTTGACATTTTCTTTTGCTACCATAAACACACACACACACCCCTCACTTATTTAGGCAAGGTTATGATTTTTCCTGTTCATAATTGAAAAAAAAAATTTGTTGAGCCATCCTCTGATTAATATAAAGTATTTTTCAATTACTTGCCATTGAAAGGTACTGCCATAAGTATTTTTGGACATGTATGCTCTTTTCCTCTTTCTTTGATCTTTTTTGGGTATAGATGTAGTATTGGTATCTCTAGGCCAAAGGATATGTGCAGCTTGATAACATTTTGAGAATAATTTCAAATTATTTTCCAGATGTGGCTAGACTAGTTCACAGCTCCATCAACAGTACATTAATGTATTTATTTCCCTATAGCTTTTGCAATATTTCATTTGTTATATTCAGTGAATATTTGTCATTCATTTCAATGTCATTTTCTCTTTTTGTTAGCTTTGAAAATCTGGTGTCTATTAGGTGGAACCTCAGAGTTCTTATATTTCTTTCATTATTCATGATTTAGAGCATTGTTTTCCTATGGCTATTAATAGCTTATATTTCTTCCTCTGAAACCTTTGTTCCTTACCTTGGATCATCAGTTGGAGGAATGATTCTTATCATTAAACATTTGAATCAGTTCTCCATATATCTTAGAAATGAAACACTTTTCAGAGAAACTTTCTGCAAAGATAGCAACCGACTGTTTTAAGTAATATATATTATATCTAAGCTGAACAACATTTCTTTCCTAGTCGTATAGTACTCAGGATAGTGCCTTGCTTATAATAGATATACAAAAATATTTTGTCAGGTTGGCTTTGGAATAAGGATTTTTTTTTTTAAATTCTCATTTATAATTGTTATTGGGTATATATATCCTAGGCTTTTAATTTTTTTTTTTTTTTTTTGCTAAGGCAATTGGGGTTAAATGACTTGCCCAGGGTCACACAAATGTTACGTGTCTGAGACCAGATTTGAACTCAGGTCCTCCTGACTTCAGGGCTGGTGCTCTATCCACTGCGCCACCTAGCTGCCCCCTAGGCTTTTAATTTTTAAGGAAATAATATAGTTTAAGAGGAACAATGAAGCTAAAACGTTTTCACGTTCAGGGATCATGAAAAGCAGGTATAAAGAAATAGCTGTCTTCCTAGTTTATTGCTATTATTAAAAAGCAGTTCAGTATGTCTAGAATTTTCCTGGAAATGTTTGATGAAGATAACTTTAAAATCATTTTAAACAACATAATAGCTATATCTATATGGAAATAAAGGTATAAGTCCCCCTCCCCCCTTAATTGCAGGATTTCTATTGTAATAAGAAGAGCTGCTATTTTTTTTTTAATCACAAAAGAAAAATTAGAACTCTTAGACATCCCATGGGCTTTGAAGTGGGGTGGCAGGGCATGGATAAATTAGAGAAAAGTGGAAATGATTTAGAAAAGCCTGTTAGAGATAGTCTTCCCATCATTATAATGGCTATACCATTCATCTCTACAAAAAAATTTAAAAAAAAATCATTTTCAACAGTGCTTAGAATTTTTCACATTGTTACTAACTATAATTTTTTTTAATTTTATTTTTTCTTATTTTATTTGCATAACATATGTGTGGGTAATTCTTCAACAATAACCCTTACATAGCTTTCCGTTACAAATTTTTCCCCCAACTCCCCACCCCTCCCCTAGATGGCAGGATATCCACTACATGTTAATTATGTTAAAATATTGGCAAATTGAATATATGTATACGTATTTCCAAACTTGTCATTGTTGTGCAAGAAAAATCTTGTCTACACAAACGATATATCAGATAAAGGAAACACAATGTAAGCAAAAATCAGTCAAGGAGTATGAGAGTGTTATGTTGTGGTCCACATTTCACATCCCTCTCTCTGGGTGTATATGGCTTTCTTCAGTGAACAATTGGAGGTGGTTTGAAACATTTCATTGTTGAAGAGAGCCATGTCCATCAGAATTGATCGTCATATAGTACTGTTGTTGCCGTGTATAATGATCTCCTGGTTCTGCTCATTTCACTCAGCATCAGTTCATGTAAGTCTCTCCAGGCCTCTCTGAAATCATGCTGCTGGTCGTTTCTTACAGAACAATAATATTCCATAATATTCATGTACCATAATTTATTCAGCCATTCTCCAATTGAAGGGCATCTATTCAATTTCCAGTTTCTAGCCACTACAAAAAGGGCTGCCACAAACATTGTTGCACATGTGGGGCCTTTTCCTTCCTTTATGATTTCTTTGGGATATAAGCCCAATAGAAATGCTGCTGGGTCAAAGGGTATGCACAGTTTGATAACTTTTTGAACATAGCTCCAAATTGTTCTCCAGAATGGCTGTATCCGTTCACAGCTCCACCAACAATGTATCACTAACTATAATTTATTAAGTAGAAGTTCATCTTGATGAGTAAACTTCTTTCAGAAGCATAAAGGGATAAAGGGAAAGGTTGATAGAAGTTATTTCAGTTATTTTGATTTGAGGGATAGCATTGATCTCCCATAGGCACCTCAGAACCACATCACCTTGAATGCTATGCATTTTCTTCCCCAGGAACTCGACATGTCTTGATTTCTCTATTTCTATTGAGGGCACAACTTCATACCATTGGCCCTGGTCCATGACTTCAGAATTTACTCGTCAGTGTTACTTGTCCCTCACCCTCTTCTCAGTCAGTGGCTTCATTCTTTTTCATTCTATTTCCAAAAGATCTTGCTTTCCATCTCTTTTGATTCATCCTGTCCTTTTTCTGCTCCTGCTGCTTCACTCACTCAGCTGGACCACTAGAGACCACGTCAAGGTGAAGCTAAGGGTCCATATTTTTTCTACCCTTTAGCCAGGAGTATACTCCCTGTTGACCTTTGTTGAGCTTGTATTCCACTAAATCCTAAGATTTTTTTTAATCAGTGATTATCTAGCCATTTAATTTTATATTTATAAAGTTAGGGGATTTTTTTGAACCCATACAGAAGGCTTAACATTGATCTTTCCCAAATTTTATGTTACTAGATGTAATGCTCAATATTTGTATAAACATTGGGAGCTATATTCAAGTTTAAAAGGCCAAGTGAAGATGAGGAGCCAATAGAAAAGTAATGAAGAGCTCAGAGAGAAAGGAGAGCCATATGAATAGAAGGGCAAAAGTGGCATCAAGAAACAGAATGGGGGCAGCTAGATGGTGCAGTTGATAGGGCACTGGCCCTGGAATCAGAAGGACCTTAGTTCAAATGCGGCCTCAGACACTTTACCACTTCTTAGCTGTGTGACTGTGACAGGTCACTTAACCCCAGGTGCCTTGCCAAAAAAAACTTATAAAAGTTAATGTTGAAAACTGTCTTTATATGTAATTGGAAAAAAATATATCATTAAGAGGGTAAGAAAAAAAAAACCCTTTTAAATAAAAGAATTAAATGCTTGTATCTTTAAACAATAAAATAACTTTGTAATCTAATCTTATGGTAGAAGATATTACTATATCTTCTTCAGAGACTCATATTTAAATCAACTTGACTAAATAGAAAAACTTAGTTGAGTATGCTAATTTATGCTTACTTCAGAAAATTTGAAACTTTTAATAGTTTTTATCTGATTGGAAGAGTTGTTTTGTGATTTTTAAGTAAGTGGACTTGGTTCCAATTTTGATTCTACTATATTATCTTTTTGACTTTGGACAATTTATTTAGCTTATAAGGAAATAGAACTAAATTACCACTTCCAATTCTAAATCCTTTGATGGTGGGAGTGAATATTTTTTTTGCCTTGAATTTTAGCTTAAGGATTGTACCTTAGAAGAAGTATAGGATATCCCAAAAATCTTTGTGTGTAAGGCTGCTAAAGTTATTAAGACTTGAGGATACTTGGTTTGGTAAATTTTGGAGCATGATTTCCTAAACTAAACTAAATTAAACATTGAGTACTTTATGTGCAATAGCACACTGTTGTGGGTGTTGAGGATTTATAAAGATAAAGGTAATTTCCTTCCTAAAGAAGGAGCATTAGTATTATTATAATAAACCTTTATGGAACGATATGGTGAAACTTTTTATTAAGTTCCTTGAAGTTTCTGTGTTAGGAGATTAATGTAATGAGTCCCATTGGAAAATTAAACTTTCTTATGTTGACCCTGAAATATGAAATAGATCCTGTACTGGGATCTATGATATAGTTGTTTTTTGCTTAAAATTTCTATATTAAAATAATTTCTCAATTGAGTCTTGTTTATTTTTATAAGTCTTTTGGTCACCTCAAATATGATGTAAAGAATTTCTTTTTTTCCTTTTTTAAAAATTAATAGTGTTTTGTTTTTCCAAATACATGCAGAGCTAGTTTTCAACATTCACCTTGGCAAAATCTTGTGTTCCAAATTTTTCTCTATTGTCCTTTCCCCTCTCCCAGACTGTAAGCAATTCAGTCTAGGTTAAACATGTGCAATTTGAAGAATTTCTTAATAGCCTTAGCACCAGGGGGAAAAATTCTGAACAGAAACTAATTTTTCTAAAGTATATAGCAAAATTAAAAGTTTGAAATTTAAAATGATTACTTTATACGCCTAACTCAAAAAGATTTTAATATAGAACTGGTTTTAATAAGGTTTATTGGATTGTAATATTTCCACTCTTTCCTTCCTCTCCCACGTTTTTGATGATGAGAACCATATCTCAAAATATAGCTCTACTGAATCCATATACAATTTTTTATTTATGAAACTCATCTTTATTTTTTCACATTTATGCCATCCTCTTGTAAAATCTAATTCATTTCCATGAAGTTCTTGTTACTTTTAAGCATGATAATCTACAGAAGTGTGAAGAACAGTTATGTTATTTCTCCAGAATTCATGTGACCAAGATTATCTATATTATAGGTGAAGAGTATAATAGAGGATCTTCAGCTTCCCAGTTCTTCTATACCCCACAGGTGACCACTTCTTCCCTTTGTTTTACAAACTTTTCATAAATAATTGAGCAGCTAGAAATGTTGAATTTTTTCCTTCCTCCCTAACTACTATTGTCATCAGCTCAAATCAGGAAAGTAATACATGTATGAACTCTGTTATTGACTACTTCAGTTACACCTTGCCTGTCCAATTCATTTGACTAATAGTCAAATTACAGGGATGCAGTCACTCTTTATTCTCTTCTAAAAAATAATTTGAATTAACTTTATTAGAATACGCATTAAAATGGGCCACTTAACACTTTATTTTCTCCCAGCATTTCAATGAATTATTTATTAGGAAGAGTAAAAGAATGGCCAGGGGTACAAATATGTTCCTTATATATTTTTTAAAAGTAAAATTATTGTTTACTAAAGGGTATTTTTACTGCTTCCCTTGGGTTTTTTTTTCCATTTGCAAAATGCTACCTTGGAGCCCTAAACAATTTCATTGGACTCCATATCTTTTTCTTCCCTATTCTAAACATTTAAATATTATATCAGTACACATTTCAAAAAATATCCTGTGGAGCTCTTTCATCTATAAAATATTTTAAAGATTGTGTTTACTTTTAATTGCCCAATACCAAGATTTACATTCTCCATTTTACTGTGTTCATAATTCTCTAAAGTAATTGAATTTTATTTATTTATTTTTTTATTGTATTGCTTTTTTCCTTTTCATAGGATTGAGAGTAGCTCTGGGGCAATTGTATTTAGATTTTATATCTCATACAATTCACCTTCAACTTCCTTCACGTTGAATCCTTTGAGTTGACATGATGTCTATTATCTTGAAGACAAATTTATAAAAATCCTTGTCAGGAATAGTTTGTGACAGGGAATATAAATGCTTTTAACTTCCTGGTGATAAAAGTAAAAGATCATGGAAATGACCAATAAAAATTTGAACTTGAATTTTGTTTGTAGTACAGAAAATGATTTACTATATGATACTTAGGAAAATTCAGTGGACCAAGTACTTAAAACATGTAGATAGATAATGTAGAATATTCACATTTGTCTTTTGAGGCTCCTGCAGCCTCAGTGACCAAAGCCATTATGGAAACAATATTCAGTTCAGTAAGTCCTGCTCCTAGGAAAAGCAGTCTTCAAGCTTTATCAATTCTTAGTAACCAAGTTCCCCTTGCTTTTATTTTTAGAAACTTTAATTTTGCACAAGTAAATACCTACGGGATTAAGAGTTTTTGAAACTAATTTTAAGCTGGGAGCAAACTGAGAAGTAGTTTTGATTTGGAAACTTAAGTTATTCAAATGTCAAGTCAGAGAATGTTGAAATAAAGGGTTGACAGATCAGCTCCCTCAATTTTGTAGATAATCAAAACCCCAGAGGATTAGTAATGGAATTGAAACCAAGTTTTTGGTCCCCTATTTAGTTTAGTGCACTTTTCCTACACCATTCTTTCCATGTGTGTTTCTGCTTTTTATTTTTATTTTATTTATTTTATTTTATTTTATTTATTTTTGCTGAGGCAATTGGGGTTAAGTGACTTGCTCAGGGTCACACAGCTTGGACATGTTAAGTGTCTGAGACCAGATTTGAACTCAGGTCCTCCTGACTTCAGGGCTGGTGCTCTATCCACCGCGCCACCTACCTGCCCCCTTTATTTTGTTTTAATTTTGAGGGACATAAGGTAAAATGGATAGTGTATTGTGCTTGAATTCAGAAAAACCTGCAATCACATCCTGCCTGTGAAGCTTCTTTGTTATGTGACTGGGTGTGAATTACTTATTTGGGCGTTTAATTCAACTGTGACTTTAGGTTATAATAGGGTTACATGGACGGAGGGAATTCCCACACTAGTGATTAACAACTTCTTTTTTAAGATGGAGAGGGTTGGAGCAGAAGGAAAGAGAGATCAGGTGCATGAAGAGAATTGCCATGATGGCCTGAAGAGAGAGCTGGATTCAATCAAGAGATCCAGGAAGTCCTGGATTCCAAATCCCATCTAACACATAACAACTGAATGACACCAGAGAATTCACTATTTCTCGGAACTGTAGGCAATTGTTTGAAATTATAAATTGAAAAAAAAAAGAATTTTTTTTTATACAAAAAGTTTCCTTCTCTGGGGGTTCCTTATATCATTATAATCATAGGACTATACCTTTTCTCCCTTTAAAAAGTAATAATACTGTGATTAATCATTTCTACTGAAAACGGGGTAGAGGGAAACAATGTATAACATGAGGAACTGAAGCTAAAGAAACCTACTACATATGATTATAAACTAATATGAGGACTAGAAGTAGTTGAACTGAAAATTTTTCCTTTTAGAGGTTTAAAAAGAGCTTACTTTTTTCAGGCATTGTTTAGGTGATGATTTGTCAAAAATAAAGAAATTCAACAATATTAGCAGCTGCTTAAGGGTGGGATCTATGTCTTTATGTGTATTTTTCATTAATCTTCAGAAAATTCTCCAGGGCCATTTAATATATAAAATACATACTACTGGGGGAGCGTCTGGGTAGAATTCACAATTTTATGCATGTAATTACTGAAGAAATTTTAATTGGAGTGCCCCTTGTAACATTGTCATGGTATCTTGAGTTTAAAAAATCTGGAAATCATTAACAAGATTATATTCACAAAATATTAAATGAAGATATATAATTTTGATGTCAATTCATAATCCTCTGCCAGTTGAGTTAAACTCTTGGACATCTCAGGACCATGAAAGACCTCCAACTCAGTCATCTTGAGGCTTGCTTTTGAGAGCCAAAAAAAAAAAAAAAACCAAAACGCCTAAGAAGTGATTCAAAGAGGACTTTGTATCAAATAACAAGGATCCAGTCACTTGTTATCCTACACTAAGAATAATTTTAACTAAATTTATTAGAAATAAATCACATGCAAATGGGCAATTTAATACTTATTTTACTTTCTCACTGTATTTCAAGGAATTATTCATTGATTAGTGATTCCACTATGGTAAACGTAAGTGGGAAATAATAAGTGGGTAGTAAGAACAAAAATAACTGATAGAAAATATTAATGGTGCACCTGAAGTAATTATCGATCAAATAAAAGTTTTTATTTCCTCAGAAAAACACAGCAACATGCTCTGATGGAAAATTGTAGATAGTAACTAAACATCATTGGCATTGATAAGATCTGTGACATAATTGTCTTGAACTATAGTATTCAAAGAAAAAAAAACCTAATGTATGTTAATCCATAAATCAAGGATAAAGGCATATAATTTGGTGTGCTTGTATCCTGTAGCATTGAAACAAGTACATTTTTAGAAAAGCTCATCCTCCTTTATATCAAGGATTTGATAAAATGTAATACAAACTGATTTCTTTTCCATGATATGTAATGATGACATATATAAAAAGACTTTGAAAGAAATATCATCAGTATTCTGTATTTAGTAGATACCACGTAGATTGCTATTTTTGGACATTCTATAGTATCTGACTCAGAAAAATGAAAACCTGATTTTCTGATTACAGTTTATAAAATCTGAGTGATTATTAGATTGTGAGCCTATGGGCAGGAACACGTGTCATTTTTTTTTTCTTAGTTTGTACATGGCTTTTTCTGAATATTGATAATACCTATAAATGTGCCTGTATACATGTATGTACAGATATTTACATGTACTGACAAAATAATGTGAGATGTCTAAAACTTTTCTTTCAAAATCTTTCCAAAACATAAATACTTGTATGTCTCAAAGATCCATAATTTTATCATTATCATTACTCCCTATACTGACTTAGGTTACAAAGCTTTTACCTCTGAATAAAGTTGCTTAAATGTATTCAGAAAATTTCAAAAGATAAAAGAAACTTTTCAAATGATGGCAGTAGCAAAATACTATAGAGAAATATTTCTTTTATGTTTTTCTGGTATAGTCATTAAAAAGGTCAGTTTTAAATGAAATGGCAAATAGTGTTAATTAATCATTAGGAAATAGAATGACTTATAAGATTTGGCTCTATCATTCTTGCTATGTATTTATATGACTTACTGAAGTTACTTAAATCTTTGAAAAAGCCTTACTTAAAGATTTACTTTAATTTTTTTTTTGCTGGTGACATACTTCGGTATCAAGTATAAATTCTTCTCCACTTTATTATGAAAGACATAATCTGTATTAAAATAGTAATTAAGCAGTCATTCATTGATTAGTTCTGTTATCAGCATCTCAATGCTTCAGAATGCTTTTTTGGTGTAGCTCTTCTATTAATATAGTAGGCTTTGCTTTATGAAATCCTCAACAAAAGGATGTGATTATTACTTTTATAGGATGTATTGATGCTAAAATTAGAATTTATGGTATGAGTCAATCAAGTATTAAGTGCTTATATTATACTATGTTTTTTTTATTCAGCCTAAGATGGTATGTTTAGTTATCTATATATAGCCAGCTCTAGTTGTACTTCTGTATATTGGCCTGTTCTGTGCTAGCTTCAAAAGTCTCCCTGCTACTTATACAAGTAAAATGAGTTGTTTATTATAATTTGTTGGAGGTTTTAGTGAAATTTTTAAAATTTGTTTAAATTAACAGAATTCTTTCAGAATTTAATTTGCTTCCAGGTGATGGACATTATTTGCCTAATATGGCTCTGTGCATAATTTGGAAGTTGGGAAATGTGTGTGTGTATGGTTTTTGTAAGTGTTATTTATTGCTGCTAATATCCTCCCCTTCCTCTGCTTTAAAAAAAAAAAAAAGTTGGTTTATATAGCCTTTGTTTTGTTTTACGTCAACATAAATTTTTTTTACTTTTTAAAGTGAAAAACTTTTAAAATGCCATTTTTTGTATATTGAAATTAATTTATCTTAATTTGTTCCTATTTGGTTTAAAATTTCAAATTTTTGAGTTTTGTACATAGTTGGACACTTAGATGGTTTTGAGCCAGTTGCTCAATTATCATTACTTGCCAATCTTTAAAATGGGACAATAATAATTCTGTGTCTATAAGTTTAGAGATCCTTAGATAAAAGGGGAATGAAAGGAAATTTGAGCTGTATAAAAGGAGAGAAATTAAATCTTGTAAATTAATTGTAGTGTGTCCTCATGGGTATGGTGATTTTTCAGTGCTTTATAAATTGAAGTATATAAATTCTATTATCAACTTGTTGATAAGTAAAAGTAATTAAACCAAGAAGTCAGTTGGGATATTTCTTGTCATTAGCAGGTCTTTGGAGGAGAAATATCATCCTTCCATTACAAAAGATTTTGTATCTTTTCTAACCGTTCAATATATACTTCTCTGCCAATATTCGAAGTGATTTATTTAAATTGCATAATATTCAAGATGCAAAAAAGTGCTCAAATTTTTTGTTTGGAACTTGGTTTTCCCATTACTAATAGGATTTAAAGTATCCAAGAATAATTATTGGGAGGTTTTGTATGCTAAGATTTAAAGTACACAATATAGACATTATAAGAAGTTTTTCTGTACTTTTTTCTTTCCTGTAGTCTCGCCAGTGATAATTAAAGAATGGGCTGCTTACAAAGGAAAATCTCCTCAAACACCAGAACTAGTGGAAGCACTTGCATTCAGGGAGTGGACCTGTCCCAACCTGAAGAAATTATGGCTGGGGAAAGCAGTAGAAGATAAGAATAGAAGAATGAGAGCATTTTTGGCCTGTATGAGATCAGATACACCAGCAATGCTCAATCCAACTAATGTGCCCACTCACCTTATGGTGCTCTGCTGTGTATTACGGTGAGTATTTATCACTCACTTTATTACAGTTTTAAGTTAAATTTGAATTAATACTAAAGTAAAACTTCGGTGAATCAGGAAAATCAGGATGTTATTTTCATTAATTGAACAAATCTTAGAATATATACTGTGAATAAGAGACTATAATGGGCTCTAATGGCAAGATTTCCCTTATCTTTACCTCTCTTTGAGGCCCAATTTCCATTTGAAACTTTCATTGACACTTTTTCCTTTGACTCTGGTAAAAATATTCATTTCTTCCTCACAGTTCCTAGCACTTTGCCAAGTGCTTTGTCCTTGACATATTCAACCTTGTATCATCTATATTTGTCTACGTGTCCTCTCTCTCTTACTTAAATAATAGACTCCTTGACCTTGCTTGAGTAATGGAAAAAGCACTGACCTTAGAAGACAAGTGACTGTGGGTGTGTCCCTAGTCCCTGACAAGAGTATCCTACCTCTAATAGGGAATTCAGAGGCAGAAAACCTAAGTCTTGCCATGGACTTTGCTATTCATGAATTGTGGAGCTTTAACAAGGCTTCTGATCTTTCTGGATCTTGGAATCCTTATCTGTGAGATGAAGTCTGTCTCATCTGACAATTTCAGAGCTGTAAGATTTCAGTTTTAGATACGTTGAGCTGATGATGTGAACAAGACATCTAGTTAGAAGTATGTCTTTATCTCAGTTATATGAACTCTTACTAAAGATTAAGCTTTAGGAGAAATTGAAATGAAGTAGTAATCAAAAGATTGTGAATGGATTAAATCACTCTAGAATAAGACATATTTACTGGACATCTGCTATGTGAGAAGCACTGTAGTAGACACTAATAGAAATATAAAGATAAATAAGATAGTCTTTGCTCTCCAAGGATTATAATCTAGCTAAGATTTCTTTAGTAATTAAAAAAAAATCATCTTTGACAGAGTAGATACTTTCTCTTCACATTTTTTAAAAGCCTACTTCATCAACTTCAGATCATGAGCTTCTTCACTAAGTTTTTCCTTGTATAACAAGATACAAAGTATGTTGCTGGTCCATATTGAGAACCTTTCCTGCTTGGAAGGATTTTAATAGAGTACCACAGAGCCTTCAAGAATCTAGTTATCTGCATACTAAAATGAAAAATTAAAGTAGGCCTGTAGTATAGCCTCCAATAGTATATTTTCATCTCATAATTCTAAGGTTATTTTGATACTACCCGAAAAAGTAGTTCATCATTTGGAAAATAAATAAGTTAATTTCTTTTTATGTGATTTTTGCACAGATGCCCTCTCCTTGATTCAGAAGTGTTTTTGCTTGTGATCATTAGTCATTTTAGAAAAAAATTTATGTGACAGAATAATGAAAGATGAATTGTAAGGGAACAGGATGGGAGGCAGAAAGATTGTTTAGAAAATTATTGCATTGGATAATCCTGAGTGAAGGTTAAGAAGATCCAAATTAGAACATAAGGGTCCAATGTTAGGGAAAGTACTATTTGGAAGTCATTTCCGAGAGAGTTAAGGTTTTACAGAATCAAAAGATTGAGATATATCAAATATGTGTATAAGGTTTGAATCTGATAGTTGAACAATGTTGATGCCATAGGTAATTCTGAGATTGTAAAAAGATTTCAGAATTCCCCAGGAAAGGAACTCATTTGAAACAAACAAACAAACCCCCCCAAAAATGGAAAATATATTTGTCAGAAATCATGTGGGAAAAATGGCCTTTTTGTTTATTTATTATGAAATAAAAGACTGGAGAGCTAATGATTATTTTAGAAGACATTTATGGTAGAGTTTTCCAGTGCTCCAGTGTCTAGGTGAATAGTGTTATATTGGGACTAGTTGGTGGAAAGAGTACTAGATTAGACATAGGCATAGCTTCAAATCTTACTCCCCCTTCTTATTGTCTCATTTGACTTTGGTTAAGTCATTCTCCACATATAAATTTCTTCCTGTGGAAAATGGCACTGGCGGGAAAGTTATGGTAGTAGAGAAGCAAGAAGTATATTACATCCTAGCTCTTCTACAAAGATCAAGAAAACACACCAAACCAGGTTTTGATTGGGAAAACTAAGAAAAAAGTCACAACGAGTCATTTTTCTAGCCCAAGATTGTCTTAGGACATGGTAGATATTATCTGGCCAGGAGCTCATTATATGTGGAACATTCTAGTATCTTGGAACTTAAAGAAAGCCAAGAGAAGCATGGGGTAGGAAAAGGTCCTAGAGGATCCCTGATCCCTTCTAGTGCAGAAAAGGATGCCCTATGGCAGCTTTGTTGCTCATTACCCAGTTTTAGATTAGACTAAGAAGAAATTTGCTTATGAAGAAGATCATGGAGAGGAGCAATAGCTAGCAGGACCTGGCTGCATATTGAGGAAAAGATTAAGTTCAGAAGCAGAGTAGCTATGTGGCTATGAGCCCAGGAATAATGTCTGGGACTCAGTTCTAGCCCATCTTGGAAGACAGCAATGTAACAGCCAAGAGTCCCAGTCCAGAGAAGAGTAATCGGTTCTGTTGCTCTGGATCTACAGATCCTCTCTGGGCTACAAATGGACGAATCATTCAGTGGTCTACTGAAAATTCCAGCCAGGGACAGGTCAATAGACCCAAACCCAGATGTTTGCAGAGCTCAGACCAAGACAGTGAACAGACTTTGTCCCAGATCGTGTTACTTTCAAAGCAACTGAAAGCTTGCAGCCAGCCCAGAACGAGGACAGAAGTTCAGAACAGATATTCTCTCTAGACATGTACAGAACCCAGCACTAACGTAATGTCTAGAGTTAAGAAGCCTATTTGAAAATTGAAGATATAAGGAATCCACAATAATGAAAAAAATGACTTGATAACACCCACAAGCAAAGCCTTAAAAAAAAAATACAGCTTGGATATAAGTCCATCAAGAATTCATAGAAGAAAAAAAAAATTTAAGCAAAATTGATTTTAAAAATCATATGAGAATGGTCAAGGAAAAAGTGGGAAAAGAAATGAGAAATGAAGAAGAAAGGTAGGAAAAGAGAACAGCTGGAAAAAGTGATAAACCTTATCCAAGAAAGTTGCACCTTGAAGATTAGAACTGATCAAATAGAACAAATGGTTACATGAAATATCAAGAATTATTTAAACTACAAGAAAAGAAAAAAAAGAATATATGCAGTTTCTCATAGTTAAAACAACTGACCTGGAGAACGTCAGGGAAAAGTAATTTAAGAATTAATATTCTACCTGAAAACCATGACCAAAAAAATCTAAATATTTCAAGAAGTAACTAAAGAATACTGCCCAAGATCTCTTTGAACAGTTTCAGGTAGAAATTGAACAATCCCCAGTTATCTCTGATAAAGAACCTCCAAAATGAAAATACCCAGGAATATTGTAGCCAAAATCGAGAGCACTCAGCTCAAAGGGGGTGAAATGCCAAAAGCAGCAAGGAAGAAAAATTTCAGTTAATAAGAAGCCATTGTTGGAATTTTTCATGTTTTAGTGATCACAACTTTTAAAGCATAGAGAACTTGGAGTATGATATTCCAGTAGGCAAAATTTCTAAACTTAAAACAAATATAACTTTTACCTAGCAAAATTAAATACAGTTGTATGGAGGAAAAATAGATTTTCAATGACACAGCAGAATTCTAGTCATTCTTGATGAAAAGACCTTAGCTGAGTAGAAAATTTAACAAATACAACACTCAAGAAAAGCATAAAAAAGTAAAGATGAATAAGCATTTGGAAGAGGCTAAAGTTTAAACTGTTTGTTTTCTAATATAGGAAGATGATAAATGTAGCCTATCAGAACTCTCTCATCATAAGAGTCCATTGTGGATTTTGTTGTTTTGATGATCTTAAAATAAGAATTGAAAGGTTGGAAAACATGATCATATCTAACAGGAAATCCAGAGGAAAGGAGGCTGAAAGAAAGAGAAGGAATAAAAAGGAATGTAGATTAAGGGAGGGATTAGTTAACAATAAAAGAAACTTTTTAAAGAGGTGTTGGGGGTAAATAAAGTATTAGAAAATAAGATGGAAAGAAATAATTTAGAATCATAACTGATGATGAATGGCATAAATTCGCTCATTAAACAGAAGAAAAGAGCAGAATAGATTAGAAGCCAGAATTCAACAATAAGTTGTTTATGAAAAAGATGACTGGAGGAGAATCTATTATGGTGCACCTGAAACTAGAAAGAAAGAGGTGGTAATCATGTTCCTAGGAAAAGCAATAGCACAAATAGATCAGATTACAAGTGATAAAGAAACTATGTTTTGACAAAAAAGTGTCATAGACCCTGAATTAATATCAATACTAAACATATGCAGACGTAGCATCTAAATTATTTTATTTATTTATTTTATTTATTAAAGCTTTCTATTTGCAAAACATATGTATGGGTAGTTCTTCAACATTGACCCTTACAAAGATTTCCATTACAAATTTTTCCCCCTAGTCCCCTGCCCTCCCCTAGATGGCAAGAAGTCCACTACATGTTAATTATATTGAAATACTTGACAAGTTGAATATATGTATACATATTTCCACACTTACCTTGCTGTGCAAGAAAAATCGTATCTACAAGAAAAAAAAATCTAAAAAAGGAAACCCAATGCAAGCAAACATTGATAGAGATCATGAAAATATTATGTTGTGGTCCACATTTCATATCCCTTTCTCTGGGTGTATATGGCTTTCTTTACTGAACAATTGGAATTGGTTTGAAACATTTCATTGTTGAAGAGAGCCATGTCCATCGAAATTGATCATCATATAGTATTGTTGTTGCTGTAGCATCTAAATTCTTAAAAGAAAAAGCTGAATGAGTTATAGGAGGAATATAGTAAAACTGTAACAGTGGGGAAACCTTTGATTTACTCCATTTCAGACCTAGAAAAATATAACCAAAAAAGAGGAGGGGAAAAAAGAGACCTTAATGGAATTTTAGAAAAGTTAGCTATGTATGATAGATCTCTAGATTATATTACATAGCAACAAAAAGGAATATATTTATACTTAGCTGCATTTGATAGCTTTACAAAAATTAACCATGTAGTAAGGCATAAAAACATTACAAAAAATGTACAGAAACAGAAATAGTAAATCTATCTTTTACAGACCATAATGCAATAAAAATTGTATTAAATTAAATGAAGATTAAAAATTAAATACTGTTATTTTGAATTGGCAGGTCAAAGAAGAAATCATAGAAGTAATAATTTCTTTTTTTTGTTGTTTTTTTAATCTTTTTTTTTTTAAGCTTTTTATTTGTATAACATATGTATGGGTAGTTCCCCAACCTTGATCTTTACAAAGCTTTCCAATACAAATTTTACCCCCAGTCCCCTCCCCTCCCCCAGATGGCAGGAAGTCCACTACATGTTAATAATGTTGAAATGCTTGAGAAGTTATGCAAGAAAAATCCTATCTACAAGAAAAAAAAAGAA
>JAJPUD010001605.1:209288-245707 GCA_023553655.1 Myrmecobius fasciatus
CAATGGTGATTTTGCCCTTTGATTCTACAATCTCAGGGCAGTTTTCTTTCAGGATTTCCTGGAAGATAGTGTTTAGATTCTTTTTTTGATCATGGCTTTCAGGAAGTCCAATAATCCTTAGATTGTCTCTCCTAGATCTATTTTCTAAGTCAGTTGTTTTTCCTAGGAGATATTTCATATTTTCTTCTAATTTTTCATTTTTTTGTTTTTGTTTGACTGATTCTTCAAGTCTTAGTGAGTCATTCACTTGCATTTGTTCAATTCTTATTTTTAAAGTGTTGTTTTCTTCAGTTACCTTTTTAAGTTCCTTTTGTAACTGGCCAATTTGTTCACTGCACTCTTTTTCCACTTCACTAATTTTATTTTTTAATAAATTGGTGTCTTTTTCATATCTCTTTTGCAGAGCATCATATCCTTCTTGCAAGATACTGTATCCTTCTTGCACTGATTTCAATTTATTTTCCCATTTATCCTCCAGCTCTCTTTTGAGGTTCTTTATGCAGTCTTCCAGAAAGGCCTTTTGAAATGGGGACCAGTGATGGTCGTTGCTGTTTTTTTCTGGATTTTTGTCTAAAGAAACCTCTGTATCTGAGGTGGTTTCTTTGCCTTGATAAAAGCTGTCTATGGTGAGAGCTCTCTTTTGTTTCTTCATCATTTTTTTTTTAGACAGAGTGGATATCTCTTTAAGGTAGGGGGAAAAAAAAAAACCTCGGCTGAAGACGCTTTGCCCTGGGGCACTTCGGCGAGTTGACTTAAGGTGCTGGGCCGGTGGGGGCTAGGACTAAGTCCGAATTACTCCTTAAACAAGGCAAGTCTGCCAGAACACCTGTCCCCAATCAGGGCAGAGTGTCCCGAGTGCCTCAGATAAACTCCAGGTGTTTGGAGTTTGGAATTTCTTCCACGATGAGCTGAGATGAGTCCCACCCTCACTTCCGGCCTGCACATTTGTCGTCTATTTATCTCTCTGTCCGAGTCTGACTAACCTGATATGAAGTTATCCAGAGAGCAGTGTCCAAATATTTCTGAGTTCGTTGACTTGAAGATCAGTTCAGAGGCTTATTTTATTGTTGATTTGAGAGAAGATCGGAGGAGAGGCAGAAAGTCACCTTTTCACTCCGCCATCTTGGCCAGAAGTAATAATTTCTTTAAAGATTGGGAGAGGGAGAATAAATATATAATATTTACAGTGTATGAGGTCCAGTGCTAAGTGCTTTACAAATATCTCGTTTCCCTACAATTACCCTAAGAGGAAGCTGTTATTGAAATAATCCCCATTTTATAGTTAAGTAAATTGAGCCAAGCTAGAGGTTAAATGACTTGCCTAGGCTCATGTAGCTAATAAGATTCTTGTGTCAGAATTTGAATTTGGGTCCACTGTGTCAGTGGAAAATGACAACAATGCCAACATTTTGGTAATATAGTCAAAGCATTACTTAAAGAAAAATTTCTATCTATAAATACTGTCATAAAAGAAGGATAAAAACAGATAAATGAAAAGGTTATGTAACTAAAAAGAAAACCAATGCATTAAAAACCTACTATTAAACCTTAAAATAGAAATACTGAAAACCAAGAAATTAACAAAATTAAAAGCAATAAATCTTTTGAATTAATAAATCCAGGAACTTAAAAAAAAAACAAACAATAAAATGGACAAGCCATTAGCTAACTTGATGTTTAAAAAGAAAGAAAATCAAATCAACAATCTCAAAAATGAAAAAGAAATTAACCAAATGAGAACGAAATAAAAAGGTATTAATAGTTGTTTTGTCTAATTATATGCTAATAAGGCTAACAAACTAAATGAATATTTACAAACATGTAAATGTCCCAGCTTAACAGAATAGGAAAGAAGGAGGACATTTCCAACTTAGAAAAATAAATATTAACAAAATTATAAATATAACTGGTCATAATAATTTTTAAAGCCATATGATTATTTCAATAGAATAATCTTTTTGACAAGATACAACACCTATTCCTGCTTTGTTGCTGTTCAGTTGTTTTTTAGTCATAATCCAGCTCTTCATGACTACATTTAGGTTTCTCTTAGCAAAAATGCTAACATGGTTTGACATTTCCTTCTCAGCTCATTTTTTATAGGTACTGAGAGGAACTGAGGTAAACAAGATTAAGTGATTTGGCCAGGCTCACACAGCTAGTGGGTGCGCAAGGTTGGATTTTAATTTATGAAGATGACGAATTTTCCTGATTCCTAACCCAGTGTTTTATCCCTTGTTCTACATAGCTGTCCTAACTATTCCTGTTTAAGGAATGAAGATGCATTGGAATTAAAATATAAAATAGCAGATAGTAGCTGTCTAAAAGAGAGCTAACGTTATTTGTAATGGGCTTGGGTTAGAGTACTTTTCATTAAGTTCAGGGATAAAACAAAGTTGTCCTTACCAACATTATTCTTCAGTATAGTGTTTAAAATATCGGAAAAGATAAGAAAACAAAAGTAAAGGATAAACATAGACAAAGAGGAAATAAAATTATCATTTTTTTAAGTCATATAATGGTTTTCTTGTACTCTTTAAAAAAACTGATTGACATTTGTGTAGACAAGATTTTTCTTGCACAACAATGACAAGTTTGGAAATATGTATACATATATTCGATTTGCCAATATTTTAACATAATTAACATGTAGTGGATATCCTGCCATCTAGGGGAGGGGTGGGGAGTTGGGGGAAAAATTTGTAACGGAAAGCTATTTAAGGGTTATTGTTGAAGAATTACCCACATATATGTTATGCAAATAAAAAAAAAAAACTGATTGAAAACAATAGCCAGCAGAGTTGTAGGATATAAAATAAATTCCTACAAATCATCTGCATTTCTGTATATTACCAACAAAATCCAGCAAAAAAAAAAAAAGTTAAAATAGAAATTGCATTTAAAATAATTAGAGACATTATACAATACTTGGGAGTTTAATTTTAAAGACACACAGGCATTATAAAAATATAATTAGAAAGCACTCTTTACTGAAAGAATAAAGATATTTAAATAACTGGAGAAATAGTAATTGCTCTTGGGTTGACCAGGCTAATAAAATACTACTTAAATTTATTTACTATGCCATAACAATTAAGCTAGCAAAGAATTTCTTTTTTTATTATTATTATTATCAAAAGCTTTTTATTCACAGGACATATGAGTGATTTTTCTACATTGACCTTTGCAAAACTTTTTTTTTTGTTGTTCCAAACTTTTCCCCTCCTTCCCCCCAACTCCCCACCCCTAGATGACAGGTAATCTAATACATGCCAAATATGTTAAATTATATGACAAATCCAATATATGCATGTGTGTATATATATAGTTATAGTTATCTTACTGCACAAGAAAAATCAGATCTAGAAAGAGAGAAAAAAAAAAAAAAACAACCTAAGAAGGAAAACAAAATGCAAGGAAATATTCACAGAAAGCATTAAAATGCTGTGTTGTGATCCACATTCAGTTCCCTCAGGCCTCTCTCTGGAGGTATATGACTATCTTCATCGCTGAACAGTAGGAAATGGTTTGAATCACATCATTGTTGAAGAGAACCATGTCCATCAGAATTGATCATTGTATATTCTTGTTGCTGTGTGTAATGTTCTCCTGGTTCTGCTGATTTCACTCAGCATCAGTTCATGCAAGTCTCTCCAGGCTTCTCTGAAATCGTCCTGCTGGTCGTTTCTTACAGAGCAATAATATTCCATAACATTCATATACCATAATTTATTCAGCCACTCTCCAATTGATGGGCATCCCTTCAGTTTCCAGTTTCTAGCCACTACAAAAAGGGCTGCCGCAAACATTCTTGCACATGTGGGTCCCTTTCCCTCCTCTAAGATCTCTTTGGGATATAGGCCCAGTAGAAACACTGCTGGGTCAAATTATATGCACAGTTTGATAACTTTTTGAGCATAGTTCCCGATTTGCAAAGAATTTCATGATAGAACTTGGAAAAAAGAATAACAATTTGGTCCTTAGTAAGAAATAGAGGCTAATCAATTAATATTATTGAGTATATAATAGCCTACTGTTCGATAAATCCTAAGATCCTATGTGTTAGGACAAGACCACACTATTTAAGAAAATCTTTATGGAAAACTAGAAAGCAATTTAGCAAAAAGAACTATACCCAGGCCAGCATTTTATACTAAGTTCCTAACTCTAGATATGGGTACGTGATTTAAACATACAGACTGGCATCATAGACACAGGAAGAAATTACCTATCAGATGTCAGAGGAAGAATTCATGATAAAACAAAAGAAGGAAAGACTCATAGGAAGTAAAATAAAAAGCTTTTGAACAAACAAAACCATTGCAACTAAAATTAAAAGAGAAGTAGGAAATTGGAGAAATAATGTTTGTAGCAAATTTTCTGGATAAAGGCCTCATTTCTAAGGTACATAGAGAAGTGAATTAAATGTAAAAGAATAAGAACCATTATCTAATTGATATATACCCAAAGGATATGAAGGGACAATTTTCAGAGGAAATAATCCAAACTTTAAATAGTAATTAAAAAGAAAAACATTTACCTAAATCACTAATAAGTACAAATTAAAACAAGTATGAGCTACCATCTCACACCATTTAGATTGGCAAAGTTGACAATAATGGAACTGTGGAAAAATAGGTATATTAGTGTACTGTTGGTAGATCTCTGTACTAATGCAGTCATTCTGGAAAGCAATTTGAAAATATGGCCTTAAGGTAAACAGACTCTAATACTAGGTATTTATTTCAAAGAGTTGTGATTCAGAGGAAAAGAACTATGTATATCAAAATTTGTTTAAGAGCTTTTATGGTGGTAACAAAGAGTTGGAAATTAAAGGGATGCCCCTCTCTGCTGGAGAACAGCTGGAGATTATTAAAGTTTATAAGTGTGGTGAAATGGTGTTGTGCCATAAGAAATGGTGAAGGAAATGATTTCAGAGAAACCTGGAAGAATTGTATAAATTAGAGTATGCAAAGTGAAATGAGCAGAACCAGGATAGCATTTTATGTGGGTAACAACAGTTTTTTTTTCTGTTTTTTTTTTTTTAAAGCTTTTTATTTGCAAAACATATGCAAGGGTAATTTTTCAACATTGACCTTTGTAAAGCTTTCTGTTATAAATTTTTCCCCTCTACTTCCCACCCCTCCTTTATATGGCAGGAAATCCAATACATGTTAACCATGTCAAAATACTTGACAAATCGAATGTGTATACATGTTTATACAATTATATTGTTGCACAAGAAAAATTGGATCTACGAGAAAAAAAAATCTGAGAAGGGAAACATAATGGAAGCAAACATCAGTAGAGAGCATGAAGATGTTATGTTGTGGTCCACATTCAGATCCCTCTCTCTGGGTGTATATGGCTTTCTTCATCACTGAACAATTAGAGCTGGTTGGAAATATCCCATTGTTGAAGAGAACCATGACCTTCAGAATTGATCATCGTATAGTCTTGTTACTGTGTATATTGATCTCCTTGTTCTGCTCATTTCACTCAGTATCAGTTCATGCAAGTTTCTCCAGGCCTCTCTGAAATCGTCCTGCTGGCCGTTTCTTACAGAACAATAATATTCTACGACATTCATATACCATAATTCATTCAACCATTCTCCAGTTGATGGGCATCCATTCAGTTTCCAGTTTCTAGTCACTACAAAAAGAGCTGCCACAAACATTCTTGCACATGTGGGTCCCTTTCCTTCTTTTAAGATCTCTTTGGGATATAAGCCCAATAGATATACTGCTGGGTCAAAGGGTATGCACAGTTTGATAAATTTTTGAGCATAGCTCCAAATTGCTCTCCAGAATGGTTGGATCCGTTCACAATTCTACCAACAATGTATCAGTGTCCCAGTTTTCCCACATCTCCTCCCAACATTCATCATTATCTTTTCCTGTCATCTTAGCCAGTCTGACAGGTGTGTAGTGGTGTCTCAGAGTTGTCTTAATTTGCATTTCTCTGGTCAATAGTGATTTGGAGTACCTTTTCATATGACTAGAAATAGTTTTAATTTCATCATCTGAAAATTGTTCATATCCTTTGACCATTTATCATAGGAGAGTGGCTTGAATTCTTATAAATATGAGATAATTCTCTCTATATTTTAGAAATGAGGCCTTTATCAGAAACCTTAAATGTAAAGATGATTTCCCAATTTATTGCTTCCCTCCTAATCTTGTCTGCATTAGTTTTGGTAACAACAGTATTATAAAGACAAGCAATGTAGACCAGTTCCAGTTTCAGAAGACTCATGATAAAATAAGATCTCTGTCTCCAGATAGTACAATAAGATGTTGGACTCGAAGTACAGATTGGAGCTTTTTTTTAATTATTACATGGCTAACACAGAAATTTTCACTATATATATATATATATATATAGAACAGGTTTTGTTTTTTCTACTTTCTCAGTGGGTGATAGAGGGTAGATAAAAGGGAGAGCATTCAGAACTGAAAATTAAATTGCTGGTCTTTAGCACACTATTCTAAAACATGCTGGTGAAAAACTCCCCTAGCTTGTCTCAATCTTAATATGTATTAGAAGCTTCTGATAAGTTTTTGAAAATGAAATACATTTCTACAAAAAGTAAAAAGGATTGTTTTCAGATATTCACTTTTGCACATAAAAAGAAAGTACCATTTGCTTATTGGCAGTTGACCCTCATTCCAGTGTTAAATTATGGAAAGCATTTTTTTTTCAAGAATAGAGAAAAGATTAAGAAATATAGATAGCACTTCAGCAATTAGAAACTTGTTTTCCAAAATTGACAAGGACTATTGGAAACTTTCTGATGTAATGCTTTTTTTTTTTTTAAATTGTTTTTCCCTTAGTACATAGCATGATACTTAATAAATGCTTGTTAATTTTGATAAAAATGATAATAATTTAATTACTTTCCAGTTTATATAAAAGAAAAGAGGAGAGGCCAGTCATCCAAAAAACATTTATTAAATGCTTAAATTGGAAATACAAATGTAAAACCCAGCATTTTCTGCCCTCAAGCAACTTGTATGTTGTCAGGGGAAGCAATACTTGTAGTTCAGTCATTTCACTTTGTCTAATTTTCTGTCAAAAAAAGGAGAAAAATCCTTTTGGGGTTTTCTTACAAAGACACTGGAGTGGTTTGCCTTTTCCTTCTCTTGCTTATTTTACAGAGAGGGAAACTGAGGCAAACAGGGTTAAGGGATTTGCCTTGGGTCACATAGCTTGTAAGAATCTGAGGCCAGATTTGAACTCATTGTCCTGACTCCAGACCATGCACTCTATCCACTGTGCTGTTGAGCTGCCCTTAATTTCCATACATTATTGATAAACATAAAAGCATATTAAAGGCAAATGCAAGTTCTTTGAGGAATAGCTTTTATAGGTAGGGCTTCAGAAAAGGTCTTAAATAGTAGATAGTATTTGACCTAAGTCAGACCAACTCCCAGTGCTACCTGAAAGAAATTAAAATGTAACTGGGAAGTATTTAGCAATACAATATGGACAATATTAGTTTATGGTTTCCTAAGGCAATATGCACCCACTGGGATCCTTTCTATTTGAATTTGATACTATTGCCTTAAATCATACTGCATAGGTGGAGGCTTACCAAAAAAGCTGGTGCTCCCCCTCTCTCTCTCTCTCTCTCTTTAATTGGGATACTGGAAGCCCCATGTAACATGTGTTGGTTCCCCCAGACTCAATATTTCTCTAATTCAATTCAACCATTTTGTAAATATTGTCTATAGGAGAGAGTGTCAAACCCACTGCCCATGGAACATACACAGCCCAGACATTCCTGAGTGCTGCTGAACCAGATTAAAATGTATTTGGGAAAATATTTACAATAAATTTTTTTTAAACAGTGAAACATAGATAATGAATATATAGCTTTCTAAGTTAATATGTAGTGCACAGGATTCCTTATGTATAGTTCAATAGTCCTCATTTCCTTTTGAGTTTGATACACCTGATCTAGAGAAGAATCAATTGTATTTTGTATGGTTTTTTCTTTTCTTTCAAATTTTATCCTAGATGTTTAATAGCAATTCCTTTTCTTGCAATATTAACTCCACTTCAGGTATATGGTGCAGTGGCCAGGAGTACGGATACTGCGGCGCCAGGAACTTGATGCCTTCCTGGCTCAAGCATTGTCTCCCAAACTTTATGAGCCTGATCAGCTACAAGAACTGAAGGTAATTAGTAAATTTCATGTTAGGAAACCTTTCTTGTATAATGTGACCATCTGAGGACAACATTTCTATAGTAGATTTATAATTCTAATAATGTGGATTGGATGACTTACCTAAGTAAGTTTTCTAGTTATGAATTTCTATTACTTGATTTATAAATACATCTTCTTTCTAGTTTACTTTTATTATGTTCTGAATTTTCCCATATTTAACATTCTTGTTGGTTTTTCACTATAGGAGATTGAATTTGAATTCTTTATTCTTGGAGATTATTCCAGAGCCTAGTTTAGTCTTCTTTTCCACCCATCTTGCCTAAATTTTCCTTTACATAGCTTGTCCCATTATTCCTGTTCAAGGGAATGAATGAGCTTTTTAAAAGCATTTACTATGTGCTAAGCACTGTGTTAAATGTTGGGGATATAAATGGAAAAATGGAAACAGTTCTTGCTTTCCAAGAACTCATACACAAGAAGGGGGAGATAACGCATAAAAGGAAGATCAGCTTTTATAGGCAAATGGAAAAGCCTGAAATCCTGCTGGCCCACAGGCATGGCCAATGCTGAGCCTGGGCTTCTTTAAGTTACACATTAAGTCAGGGAATTCTCAGTTTGAGAGGCAAAGCCAGTGGCAGGCTTGGTAGTTGTGGATGTCAATCTCATTCAAACCATGTGAGCATTCAAGCTCCTTTGGAAAAAAGGAAAAGCAAAGGAAGAGAAGATGCCGTGTGAGGGCGATGGCAGATCCTTCCACCCTTGTGTATTGTGGATGGGTTCTGGGGTAGTCAGGGGCCAGGTAAAGGAGGAATCAACGTTGTGATTGTGGGTTATGATTTAACTTCATATGCCTTTGAACTTTTCATTCTGATTCCTTCAGATTTTGATTGCTTGGAATTTCCTTGAGTTGCTACTATTTAATACAGTAGCACTCTGCCTTGTGGTTTGGTTTTGTTTTGTTTTTTTCAGTACATTATTTATCATTAGCTATACTTAACTTTATCACAGGGTAGTTGTCAAGAAAAGTTCTTTGTAAATTTTGAAGTGCTATATTAATTTTTAGTTATTGCTTACAAAATCTGTTTTCTGAATCTTTGTCTTTATTGAAAGTTTTCAGTAAATCTTCCTTTTCTTATATATGTATGTAGAAATTTTAAATAATGCCTTTATAACATTACATTCATTTCCAAAAACTCTTTCTCCCCTTCCCATCCATAGAGCTTTCCTTTATAACAGTTTTTTTTTGAGAATGATTAAAATAAAAGTTTAGCATTCTGATTTTTTTTTTTGCTTATTTAGCTTTTCCATTATTTCTTGTTTGCTCAGTCATTTCCCCTATTTCACATTCTCTGAAGCAAAATTTCAGTAACAAGTGTTTAAGTATCTACTTCGTGCTGAGCATTTTCTAGGTGCAGAATACATAACAACTCAATGGGAAAAAGTCCCTGTCCTAAAGGAATTTACATTCTGTTGAAAGAAAACAACATGCTTTTACCTTCAAAACACTGAGCCACAGTTCAAGAATGTACATTGGCATTCTCCCCTCCCCCCACTCTTTTCCAATAAAACATTTTTTCCAAGTAACCCTTTGGCTTTTTAATTTCTTTTGTAGGTTCTTCTATCTCCCTTATTTGAGGTTCAGCTAAGTTTCTTAATTTTCCTCACTGTTTCTTAAATGTAGTACTTTTGGTGTTGAACCATCTTGCTCTCTAGATTCTGTTCCAGCTCAGGTGACTTGTAACTTTCCTGATGTCTTCAAAATAGAAACCCAAACTCAGGATTATGTCCATTATAGCATGGATGGTGAGCTGGATTTGGTGTCCTCAACTCCTAAATTCAGATCTCCCTTCTGACACACCCTGTCTGAGTGACCCTGGACAAATTACTTAAACTTTTAACTCTTCTGGCAACTCCTTAAGGCCAGAAGTTGCTGAGTGAAGGTCAGCCTACATTGTACCAGGAGTGACTAGTGAATCCACAGGTTTGGGCTCCTTTGAAAAAGTCTCATAATTTTCTTCATTTTGTTGAACAAAATTTTGTATGGAAGAACCTTTTTAATATATTCAAGTATCTTTGACTTTCCTTTTGAATCACCTGGTCTGAATCAGATGCTCACTGTAGTTGTTCATTCCTTGTGTTCCTACCCAGATTTTTTCACCATCACCACCACCATCTTCATTTTCATATTGCATGATAGTGGTATTGTAAATATTTTAATTGTAGTGTGGTACAACCCCTCTACCTCTACTTCCTATTTCTCTTATATAGATTTTTACATCAGTATTGACATTCCAGTTCTGAAAATCAGATCACCGGGTATCAGGTATGCCCACTAAGTCTTATTTGCCATCAAGTTTTTATTAGTAGTTCATCTTAAATTCCATCTTTCCATTTCTGGATGGACATAGACTATAACCTTTTTCATATTTTACTTCTTTGAAGATCTTAACATTAGAGTAGTTTTTTTCCCCTGATTCTTCATCTGAAGACTCAGTTCCAGAATTTTGATTTAAAAAAGATACATATCGGGGGCAGCTAGGTGGCGCAGTGGATAGAGCACCAGCCTTGAAGTCAGGAGGACTTGAGTTCAAATCTGGTCTCAGACACTTCCTAGCTGTGTGACCCTGGGCAAGTCACTTAACCCCAACTGCCTCAGCAAAAAGCAAAAAAAAAAAAAAAAAGATACATATTTAATATAATTAATTTAATCTCATTCCTCATTGCTTTTTGTCTCACTTATCTTGCTACCTTGGAAATTGTTATTTTCTTTTGGAGAGTGCAACTTATATGGAAAAGTATATAAGTAAAAAACATGTTTTTTATTTGTAAGGAAAGTTATCCAAAAAAAAAAGATTGCCTATTTCTAGGGGCAAGAAGAGCAAAAGGGTTATTACCAAATGGCAGATGCCAAGTAGAAAGGAAATTAAAGGCACCTCCATCCAAGAAAATGCATATTAAATACTTTAGGAATAGCTTAAGTGAAGTTATAGAATTCCAAAAGATGGTGGAAAATTGATATCTAAAAATGGTTTATTTGATCCTTTTTTAAAAAAAAAAAAAAGATACTGAATATTGTCTCATTTTAAAGTAGTTAGGATGTTTTCTGCAATTTTAAAATCATTTTCTTGCTCACAATTTATGATTTAATAAAGTCTTTTTCAAAAATTCATTATCCAACCTATTCTTTGCCCAAATTTTGTCTACATATTGTTGTTTTTTACCTTATGGCCATTTTACTGCTTGTTAACAATACCTCCACTAGAGCAGAAAAAGGGGGAAAGAAACAGCTATCTGAGATTTTAGCAACTTATTAGTTCTTCCAGTTAAGGATTTGATAGAAGCTGAAATTATGAAATGGATTTTCTAGAACTTCATTATTTTCATGTGCTCTCATCATCCATTGCCATAAGTAATTGAGGTTCTTTTGATAATTGACAATGAGTGATTTTCTCAAGTATTTCCTTTTTTTATTCTTAGGGGATGTTACTTGGTTACGGGCAAGCCAAACACCAATCATTCATTTTATTTTGAAGAATTGGCATAGTAGAATAGAAAGAGGCCTGGCCTCGGAAGACCTGAATTCAAATCCTGGCTCTCTGCCTGTGCAACTTTGGACAAGTCACTTAAATGCTCTGGGCCTCAGCTTAGTCATCTGCAAAGTATGAGGCTTGATGTAGAGGATCTTTAAGGCCCAGAAAGCTCTAAAGCTAAGATTTTGTCATAAACAAAAAGGAAAAATCTTTCCTTGATCTTGCCTTAAAAATCTGCCAATTTCACTTTAGGTGCCAAATGTAGAAGATAGAAGAATCACATACTTTAAAAACAATTTTAAGAGAGGGAAGTGCATCTTGTTGTTAATCTTGTGATCCTGTGATTTTTTTTTTTTATTTTAATAATTTTGGTGCACATCCCAGGCATATAGTGTAACAGTTTGACATTGAATTTGCTCCTGTGGGCTAGAGATAAATATGATTTCACAATTTAGCTAATAAACAAACTACAGAATTTCATTTGTGCATTGATATAGTACATAAATCTTACTTATACCTTTCCTTCATTCTTTATACCATGCTCAGAAATTGATGTTATTAGTGGTATTGGTTTGGTAAATAAACTATTCTTTTTAAGTAAATTACCAATTTTGAAGTGAGTTATTAATGTAGTCCTATGAAATTAATATATTATTAAGCATTTCAATGAATGCTTATTAAATGCGTACTTCCTTACTGTTAACAATGTTTCATTTCCAGCCCACCTGTCATGTAGACTTCTCCAGCATCAGTTAGTACAGTTAATGCTTAAATTCCTTGCTGATGAGAGTAGATAGTGTTTATTTTTAATGCTTTGCTATTTTAACAATCTTATATACTTTATATAATTGTCACTGAGATAGTATCTAGTGCAAAACACAAAATGGCATGTACTAGCCTTTTAGCCTAAAGTGATGGACAAAACTATGTGTAATCTTGGTGTGACTTTGGTATGATCAATAGAAATATCTGTAGTTATGAGGCATTTTTCTTTATGAAATTGAGTATTCACCTAAAATCATAAAATTTCCCAAAGAACTCTTTCACAGTCAATAGTTTTTAAAGTAGGTTTTTAAGATTTAAAAGTGTATATAGAACATCTAGAATTTTTCCATTTTCTCCTTTTTGTACTTGGGGAAAAAAAATGCTAACCAAGCACCAACCCTGAAGTCAGGAGGACCTGAGTCCAAATCTGGTCTCAGACACTTAACACTTCCTAGCTATGTGACCTTGGGCAAGTCACAACCCCAATTGCCTCAGCAAAAAAAGAAAGAAAAAAATGCTAACCTTTGTAACATTTTTATATTTTTAATTTAATGCCTTCTATGTGCCAGACCCTGTACAAAGTGCTTCTATAATATTATCTCAGAGTGGTCTTGTAAAGAGCTATCTGCCAAGAATTTGGTTTTGCATTGTCATTTATTTCATTAAGTACTTGATCTAATATCTAAGGTGGATACAGTAAAATTATTATTGAAATTTAAATAATAGGTGCATTCTTATAAATATCAAAACACATTTCTGACCTTTATATAAACAGTTCTCATGGGTAGAAGGGAAGAAGGAAGTGACTTGGAGTAGTGGATGTGTCTTAGAGATGTAGAGTATTTCTTCACAGTCATAAACTCTGATTCTCAGCCTACAAATAGAAATTTAAGTAATCCTTCCAAGAAGTATTTTCTTTAAAAGTCTGTGATTTAGGCTTAGAAGAGGAAATGTTATTCCCTGTTTGGAACATAAAAGCAGAATAGTTGTATGGAAATATGTAAGCAAATATCCTTCCAAGTTTGAAGTGAAGACACTTTATCTTTTTTGCCATCGCTTCGCTGACCATTTTTTATGTTTAAAAAATATTAAAGTTGTGATTTTTGAGAGCATTTCTCTCATGTACATCTGCCCTAAAAAAAAATTTTAATAGCATAGAAAGGGAAAAGAATTTACCCTTATGTAAGTGGGGTTTAGAGTATTGGTAGTGTTAGTGTTATGTTGACACTTAATCGGGGCAGCTAGGTGGTTCAGTGGATAGAGCATCAGCCCTGAAGTCAGGAGGACCTGAGTTCAAATCTGGTCTCTGACACTTAACATTTCCTACCTGTGTGGCCCTGGGCAAATCACTTAACCCTAATTGCCTCAGCAAAAAAAATAAGAAAGAAAAGAAAAGAAACTTAACAATCGGGAACTTATTTCATTCACTTTAGCAGCTGATCCTCTTCCCTGTCCTCCATTACCAAAAGGCCTCAATTATGCTCACTGTTTCTCAACCAGAAGATGATACATTGTGGTGGGTCCTGAAATTATCATTTTCCTTGTCCACTCTTTGACTGGGATTTGGAAAAATGAAGCTTATGGAAGCCATGGTGGAAAGAAGTTTGTATAGTGGACACCTTGTCTTTGAATTGACTATCCTTACTTTATGTATTGGTCTTGGTCCTTATTTTCTGTGACCCTGAACAAGTCAATTAACTCTTTGAGCCTTGTTCCCTTATCTTGGAGATAGTTTGTAATACCTACCTGAGTATACTCATTAATAAAACTGTTAAGAGAGATTTTTCATATATAGTATATATATATAAGCTCTCTATAAGTACATATAAAAATTGTGTGTGTGTGTGCATATATAAACATGTATAATGTTATCATGAAAAGATCACTAGACTTATAGTTCTCCTTTTCCACTAGTTTGTACTTGTGTCGATTTCTGTTAACACCTCAGTTTCCTTGTCTGTTACATGGATATAAAAATAATTTATCTCACCATGTAGTTTTTTAAGATCAAATGAAGATTTTATAAAGTACAAGAATTATATAAGTTGGTATTATACCTCTGTATTTGTGTGTATAACTATATAGAGATTCATAAATAAAAATACAAGAGTATCAGTAACTTAAAAGAATTTAAGCATATCTTCAAAATATTTTATTATAAAATAAAAATTTTGTCAACTTTATATTGTAGAAACTAAATACTGTGTGATCAAACCTAGTTAAGTAAAGGTATGTAGTAATGTGCATGTTAAAGGTCAGTAATGTCTATTTTTAAAATGCAATTCGTCCTAGTTATTGATGGTCCCTTATTAGCTTGCTCAGGGATAAAGAGGATTTAGAAGGAATAGGAATTAGAAGTCTTAGATTCTGGTCCTAGTTCAGTGTAACTTCTGAAAAGTCATATGTCTTGAAGCTTAGTCTCTTCATTTCTACAAGAGTTTAATTTCATATCCTATCTCACCAAATTGTTGTGGAGATAGGAAATGAGTTAATGTGAGTGCAAATATTTTGTATACTAGAAAACATTATAAAGATAGATAGTTCAAACTCCTATCATCTCTTTATTGTAGATTACTACCCTAAGCTTTCCAGCCTTATCTCCTGCTATTTCCCCTGCATGATAGATGCTTCAGCTAAACTAGACCTCATTGTCTCCAAAAAAACATACCGTTTGCTTTCCTATAACTATGTTTTGTTCAAACTGGGTTCTGTTCTTGGTGTGTTCTCATTCTCCCTCTCTACCTTTTGATTTCCTACTTATATTTTAAAACCCAGTTTAAATGCCATTTCCTCCATGAAATGTATTGGAAGATCTAGATAGCTCAAATAGGTAGATGATAAAAGATGTACCTTTTGGAATGAAGAGCATATCGTTGATAAATTCATCTATATAGTAAAGTCACTCTGTTTTCTGGAGTCCCATTCTTAGTTAGACCTCTATATTTGGGATGTTATAGGGCATCAAGTCACAATTACCTTGTGGTAGCTTTGGCTCATTTTGTTTGTTCAGTTTTATTAAGGTTTAGGTGAACAGTCCTAATTCCACTTCAGCCTGATAACTCTTTGTATTCTTGAAGACTTGTGTGTTTACGCACACTCCCCCTTCTCCCCATCCCCAGATCTACATTAGTCCTCAACTGAAGATATTCATATGGCATGATTTCAAAGTACTCAGCTATCCTAGACTCTTGTTTGTCTATTTCTATTTTAAAGTGTGGTAGCCAGAAGGGAACAAAGGGGATAGGGGAAGAGGAAGAGAGAGAAGTATCCTACTTTTAAAACTCTAGTCTTTTTCAGATAAATTGCTATCAAGGTATGCCTCTCTCATTTTGTTTTTAAGCTAATTATTTAACCTAGTTTTATCCTATTGCTGTGAAATTCTGTCATGTTCAATTCATCTCATGTTCTAGTCTATCAGGCTCTTTTTACATCCTACTATCCAATTTGTTAACTATCCTTGCTGGTCATTTGTAGATCTAATAAACATACCATCTGTTTCATCATCTAAGTCATTGATTTAACAAATAAATGCTGTAAGGCCAATAATATATTTCCTTGGAAAATTCTAAAGACCACCTTTAAGTTGATAGCAAACCATTAATGATTTCTGTTTGTATTTGGCCCTTTATTCATTTGCAAATATACCTAAATATATTATGATCTAATGAATACACTTCCATCTTTTCCACAATAACAGCTTGTCTAAAATGTAGATAAATTATGCCTACACTATTAAACTGATTTAATTAGGTTGATAACCTTATAAAAAAAAAAAAAAACAACAAAGTGAGGTTGTTCTAACATGGCCTTTTAAAAATCTACATTAAAATGAAGAGTTGGAGGCAACCACACAGAATAAGATCCTATAGAGCTAGTCAAAATAGCCAGCTTGTTAGATATTTTGCTTATTTATACAGTGTTATTATTAGAGATTACCCTCTGACAGCAGCTTAAATAGGTAATAAGTAGGGTAGAAATTCTTTTAGATATCATTATCCTTTAGCCTGACTATAAGACCCTGAGCCCACTAAAAAACATTCACAGGCAGTAACTTTTTCTTTCCATGGATTATCTATTCAGGAATTGGGGACTGCCTATCATTTGTTAGATTTTTCTTCTTTATAGCTTTCATATCCATGTGCTCACTGGTTATAGAAAAACCAAATTAAATATTCCCTTGTAAAATTTCATAATTTCAATCAAGAATGTTATCATTATAGATAAATATTTTTTAGAATTAATCATTTAAGCAAGAAAATTCCTAATTATCTGGTGTTTCAATGGTAATGTTTCAATATGTTTACATTTGTTTAATACAGCCAAAGCTCATTTGTGTCCTGTAATCAACTCTATAACTAGGCAGAATGGTAAAGATAAGGTAGTCCTCCTCAGACTTTGAAGAATGGGTTGAAATCTTAGCTTGCTAGCTATGTGACCCTGGGCAAGTCATAAACTCTTTTATTTAAGTATTGATCTCCTCTTCTATTTCCATCTTAAATTGGGTACAATATCGATAATTGCTACTTCAAGAATGGGTATAAGAAAAATGCTGCAAAACTTGCTATGAATTTGAATTTAAAATAATCATTCTGAAGAGTTTAAAAATACAACAAAAAAGTTAGCATTAAAATATTAGCTATTTAGATAATGAATTTCCTATTTGAACCTTGAAGAACTTAACAGCTTAAGGGGGAATTCTAAATTGTAGTACTCTTAAACCATAGACATTTTTTTTTTCCATTTAAAGATTGAGAACCTAGATCCACGAGGAATTCAGCTGTCAGCTTTGTTCATGAGTGGTGTGGATATGGCGCTCTTTGCAAATGATGCATGTGGACAGCCAATCCCTTGGGAGCACTGCTGTCCTTGGATGTATTTTGATGGAAAACTCTTCCAAACCAAACTCATCAAAGCAAGCCGGGAGAAAATTCCACTCATTGACCTCTGTGATGGTCAGGTAGGTGACCAGAAATGAACACAATATAGAACTGTGGAACTCTAGTTTTTATGTGAATAATGTTGTTTTCATTTGCACAAAGAAATAAAACTGTTTTTCTAATTACTTACTTTATCTCTACTGTATCCACTTACTTTGTATGCTTTATCTGAAATATTGCTTTTGAGAACAGACACCATGTTTCCCACAGAGTGGGTGCACAGTAAATGTTGGCTTTGAAGATGACCTGATCCAAGGTTTCCTTAGCCAAATGACATATATGTATTTTGACAGGTGATAAGCCAAAAGTTATTACATATTTATGAGAAGATATCTAAATTTTTGAAATTGCTTTAACAGAGAGAAACAGAGTAATAATTAGCAGATAATGTAGGTGAGGTGGCATAGCATAATGGACAGAGAGCTAACCTGCCTACCTGCCTGGTGTCAGAGCAACAGGAATGTAAGTCCTATCTTTAAACCCATACTATATGTGTTTGACCTAGGCATTTTACTTAATGACTAGCACTACAAAGACTGTATTAAGAGGAAATTAGAGAGAAATCCCCTTCAGTGTAATAACTCTCAAAATCAAGTCTCTGGGGCAACTAGGGGGGCTCAATGGATAGAGCACCAGCCCTGAAGTCAGGAGGACCTGAATTCAAATCCGGTCTCACGACATTTAACACTTCCTAGTTGTGTGACGCTGGGCAAATCACTTAACTCCAATTGCCTCCACCGGAAAAAAAAAAAAAAAAAAATCAAGTTTCTGCAGTACTCTGTTTCCTGCTTTCCTCATGTATAAATAATGATTGTTATTTTGTTAAGTATTTAAATAGTATTAATGTAAAGATTTAAAAAAAAAAAAGCAGTGAATGTGTATTGAAAAGAAGATTACTGATCTCTTTACTCATTAGCCATTTACTGTCCACTGTGTGTATCTCCCTAGGATTGGCATATTTCTAAGAAGAGGAGTGAAAATTGTTGCATTACATTTGCAACTCAATCACTTTTTTAATCACTAAGTATTTTTTTGAAATTAGATATAAATTATCTTTTTAATTTATCAATATTTCTGGTGTAAAGATACTTTGATAACATCTGATTATGTTAAGAATTAATTAAATTAAATTAAGAATTTGCAAGGCAGTAACAGACCTTGTGATGTTTTCTAAGATTTGTTCCCAGATTTCTCAAGTGTTATTTTAAAAGATTATCATTATATTAGTTGATAGTTTTGTAATTAGATGTGTCCTAGTAATTTTATATTTTTTTTCTTTCAGTGTTAATTTGTAATAACTTGTTGCTCAAAATTTTTAAATATTTTACATTTGGTTTCTAGGCTGAGCAGGCTGCCAAGGTAGAAAAGATGCGCCAAAGCATCCTGGAAGGATTAAATTTCTCCCGTCAGAATCATCCACTCCCTTTTCCACCTCCTCCTGCTCTGCCTTTCTATCCAACTTCAATGTATCCTCGACACTTTGGGCCAGTCCCACCACCTCAGGGCAGGGGTAGAGGTTTTGCTGGTAAGTATGTATAAAAAGCAAAAGTTTTTAATCACTCAAATGGATTTTCTTTTATTTATATATCTTTTAGTGTGTCTAATGATATATTCACATAATGGCTGAAGTAGAAGGTAGGCTCTGTTTCTACTGCTGTTCAAGTTGTCCACCCTAAAATACAGTATATAGAGCTCATCATTGTTGGTATTATCTATGAATTCTGCAGGGGGGTGGGCAATGGAAGGGGGCACTAATAAGTTGTATACATTTCAGAGATCCATCTATCTATGACAAAAAACAGGATCAAGAAACACTAATTTAGAAACCATTTGTGAATGTAACTAAAACCAAGATAGACACCTTTTTTATCTATATATTATATATAGAATATATTCTATTTATATCTTTTATGGTTATGTAGAAATCATGTAAGTTGCCAAAGCTGAAAGAGAGCATACTCCCTTCTCTGTTTCCAGTCATTAAAACGTTTCCAGAAACTAGCCTTTGCCCAAAACCAAAGTTTACACATATTCTGGATCAGCTCTCTAGAGGTGGTCCTGAGGAAGTGATATAACCAGGTTTTGCCAGTTTTAACCAAAACTCTAGGATAGTGAGGTGTTCTTAGTTGTTTAATAAAATAACTTGTTCTTCAATCAGCTTTTGGTGTAAACTTTTCACTTTATTAAAATCATATTTAAATGAGGCAGTCACCACAACTTACAACCAAGCACCCAGGTAACTCTTCCCTCCTGGTGAATCCCCTGTCTCTCTCTGCCCTGGGTCTAACAGGAGTCTATGGCTTTGGAGGCCCTTATGGGGAAACAGTAGCGACAGGTGCTTACCGTGCCTTCCGGGTGGCAGCCACAGCAGGACACTCCGCAGCCTTCTCGGGCAGTGACAGCGGCAGGACTAGCAAGTTACAGGGCGGTAATTATACCTACACCTTTTCTAGAGCTTCTGCCAACAGCTTCTGCGCCATGGTCTGTTGGCCCTTTACTGACGGCCAGTTTTTCTTCTTCCTTAACTGCCTAATAACTGCTACCCTTTTCTACAGAGCGTTTTTCCCTCTAGGTCCCTGTGATGGCATTTACTAACTGCTAGCCTCAGCTAGAATCTTTCTTCAGGCCTTAGTAACCTCTTAATACATTGCTGTGTCCTCTTGTGAGTTTTTCAAGTGGATTTAATATCAATATTCATGATAGGAAGAACTACTTTAAAAAAAAAAGTGTCATTGTTTTGTATGTAATAGTGTCTCCCAGTAGCAGACAATAAAATTTGGTCAATTTTAATCCTATACCAGAAGTTCTGGCATAAAGTTTTTGTATATTAATTAAAAACTGCTTTTCAGGAATATGTTAGATAAGGATAATTAATTTGGAAGGGTTGATGAATTTTGCCTAAATAATATGAAATTTATACCACATATTTAACAGTGGTCCTTGACTCTACAGTACAGGATAAGCTAGTTCTGTACTTTTATGTTGTTGTACTTTTATTATTTGCCAAGATTATCTTATGAACTCAGTCTGTTTAATACATTTATATAGCATGACAGGATGTGCTTTTTTTTCTTAATAGCAATAAGGTAGAAAAGATCAGTTACTTAAAAATATCAGTCTTTAGTTCTTTGCAGGCTTATGGAGTTGCTACTCCCTTCCCCCTTCCATTTCCTGTCTGGCTTCACTACCACTATCTTCTCCCATCCAGGCCTTTACCAGGATGGTTTCCTCCACAGCTTTCCTTTCCTTCCATTGTGCTACCTCACTAATTTCTCTATTTGATTCTCTGTAAAGCTGCCTCTGCTCCTTGACTTAACAAGTTTCCTCTGTGATGCTATTTATTTCCCCAGCCTAATCGTGAAGCTAGCTAATGGTTGGGTTGAATTTGGGGGAGTTGGGAGGTAAGAATGATATTGGGTTGGAGGACATTGAAATAAATATCAGTTTTTCACCTCTCCCTTAAGGGCTAGTAACAACCTAATCTAGACAAGGGACTATGATATTATGTGAGGGAACTTGAATCCCACTTCTCCCTTGCTTTGAGAGTTCTGTGCTACTTAGAGCACTGAAGGGGATGCATAATCTTCACTTATAGACACATAATCACAAATCGACTCATAAATTCATTCCTCAGTTTTTCAGATACAATTCTTCTTTTTGTATCCGTAGGCTTTTGAATAGGTTGTAGAATTTTGTCCCATATGTAATATATTCATAATTAATCTAGGTTAATTAACATATTGAATACTTATAACCTTTCTTAAGCTTGTTGATACTAGGCATTAAGATGACAAATATAAGAAACAAAATTGAATAGGTTTTAAGCAACAACGCAAAGTTATAGGGAAAAGAAAGATGTTTACTTTAACAAAAAAAGCTTTTTAGATTTATAGCAAAGCTATATTAAAAGATGTTGTCATCCCTATTGCTCCCTCTACTTCCTCCCCAAAAAAAGACTATAAATTGCAGATTGGAATCAAAGACAATTTTTCTAGTCTACAATTTGAAGAATACACTATATTATTCATTTTTTTAACATTACATGCATCTATATACATGTATTTCCCCCCAATTACATGTTAAAACAGTTTTTTAAATTAAAAAGAAAATATCCCTCAGTAGCATACTTTACAGAATCTGTTCCTATCATACAACTTAATAAGGTCAAATGAGATAATAGATTAAATGTAGCTATTACTATATGTGGCCTAAGGTACATTTTAGGCCTAATGTACCTTATATCATGTAGGCTTTTTGAGTACCTGGAAGTGCCTTAACAACAAGAATTATAGATTTTTGTTTTATAAAACAATAAGACAACAGATTCAATCCTTACACTGAACTGGAAATAATTGGGATGATTAACCTGATTTTTTTTTTCTTAAAGTAACAAAATGTTCTTTTGAAATCAAAAAGGGTAGACATGGGTATTCTACATAATAATAATAAAATCTATAAACTAGAACAGGGAGTCTTCATATAAAACAAAGTTGGTGAAAGAATTATGTGCCTCCATTAAACACCTTTAATTCTGTGGTTGTAAAGATTTTTTTTTTCTTTTTTGTGCAGGAGTCCAACCTATTCCTTCTCAGGGAGGGAAATTAGAAATAGCTGGCACCGTTGTTGGCCATTGGGCTGGAAGCAGACGGGGACGGGGTGGAAGAGGGCCTTTCCCCCTACAAGTTGTTTCTGTGGGAGGACCAGCAAGAGGGTAAGTTCAATATACAGAGCTTATTCTTTGGATTGAAAAATTTTGTTTTGCAAATATAATTTTTTTTTAAAAGAGGAGGATTCTAGGAACAGAGTAGATTGGTAAACTTCAGGCTCTCCTGAGTTCTCCCACAAATAGAAGAAATTTGCACCTCAGGGCAAACAGTGGAACCGAGATCCTCCTGATAACCACTGGAGAAGATCTGAAGAAAGACCCTGGGCTGGGGATTAACTTGTCTCAAATGCAAACACCTGCGGGCTAGCTGGGTGTGGCTAGAGCCTCAGCTGGAACCACAGAAACTCTTCCCCTCACAGTCTGGGTCTGAGCCCTGGAGGACTGAGTGAATCTCTGCTGATTGGGAATGCCAGACCTAGCTACCTGTCCTCAGAGCCATGGCCCTGGGTGAGAAGGAATCATCACCCAGTGAGTGCTGAAGCAAGGGGGCAAGGACCCTGCTGACTGGGTGCTCGCAGGAATGGAGAGTTCTTGGTTTGGGGTTCCTGATCAGAGGGCAGAGCTGAAGGGAAGCTTGAGGCACCATCCCCCACCTTACAATTAGAGGGGCTTACACTAATACCTCTTATTAAAAAGAAAAATGAACTGGCAAAGAAGAATCCCACCATTGAAACATGGGAACAAGAAAGAATGGAGTTTGTCTTCAGAGGAAGACACTTTAGTATAAAAAAAGCTTCTACCCCAAAGAGTAACCTGAAATAGTTCCCTGCCTAGAGAGAATTTATAAAACTCAAAAAAGAATTTAAAAATAAATGAGAGACATTGAGGGAAAACTTTAATAAAATAAAATAAAAACCATCCAAGAAAAACAAGATTATTGGGGGGGGGGAATTAACCAACTAGAAAAGGAGGTACAGTCTCAAAGATGAAAATAATTCTTTGAAAATTAAAATTGGGCAAGGAGAAGGCTGTAAAGCTATGAGAGACCAAGAAATAACAAAATTATAAAGAATGAGAAAATAGAACAGAATGTGAAACATCTTATAAGAATAATTGGACTGTCAGAAAGTTGTGACCAAGAAGAGAACCTTGATAAAATAATACAGGAAATAATCCTAGAAAATTTTCCTGGAATGATCGAACATGAAGGGAAAATAGAAATAGAAAAAATCCACTGATCACCTCAAAGAGATCTTTTGTGGAAAACACACAGAAATATTGCTAAATTTCAAAAACCCCTGATCACAGAGAAAATTTTGCAAGAAACAAGAAAAAAATTCAATTCAAATATGTAGAAGCTACAATTAGAATTGTACAAGACTTATAAGCAGCCACAATAAAAGATCAGAGGTGTTAAAATCATATCTATCAACAATCAAAAGAACAGAACTAGGCTTGCGGCCAAAAATAACACATCCATCAAAATTATCTAATTTTGAATGAGAAAAAAAGAACTTGCAGATTTTCGGGACTTTCTATCAACCAAACCCAAACTTAACAGAAAATTTTACAGGTAAAAGCTAATATCAAATATCAATATTAAGGAACTCAACATGAACAAATTGTTTGTTTTTTTCTACATGGGAAATGTATACTGTATGTTTAAGATTCACATCAACAATAGAGTAAGCTCAAAAGAAAGATTGGCAGAGTTAAGGTAAAAATAGTAACCATGTCATACAAATGAGGTACAGAGGGAAAATAGACACAGAGGCATTAGAAAGAGGAGAAGGACTCAGTTCTGTAAACCTACTCACATTGGGAATAGATTCAGTAGGCAACACTATATAGATATTATGAAGGGTATAGCACCTCCAAAATCTATAAAGAAATTAAGGGGGAGAGATGGGAGGATGGGGAAGCAAAGGGTTAGGGAAGAAGACAAGGGAGGGAATCCCTGGGTGGGAGGAGGTTAAGTAATAATAAGGCAAGTTAGGGAGCAGAATTTAATTGAAAGACTCAGCGGGATAGAAAAGACATTTGTATGGGGGGGGGATATGCATCTCGGTATGTCTACATATATATACACAAATACATCTTTTCTTAACTATAGCTTGCTTGAAGGTGATGAGGGGGATAAAAGGGAGGTGTGGGTATGTGTATGCACGAGTTATCTATCGTTTCTTAACTATACCCTGCTTGGGGGGGAGAAGGAGATGAAAGAGGAGGAAAAAAGAATAAAGGAAGTAAGGTGTACAGCAGAGAACTAAGGAACAATTTACAAGGAGTATACTTTCTTGATTCTAATCACTTTTTGTTATATATTTTGAATCTTCCCTAATGTGCTGGGCACATTACAATGTTCTCTTCTGTTTTGTTTTATTTTGTTTTGTGTTCCTTTTCTGTTTTTATTTTATTTTTTTACTGTTTTTTAAAATAAAAAAATTAAAAATAAAATTAAAAAAAATACCTAACCAAATTATTTGAAACTTCCTCATTTCATACTTTCTGATTCAGAGTAAATGATTCAGTGGACTAAATAATCCCTCAATAAAAGTAGTAGTCTCTGTTTTTTCAGTTTTATATATACTTTCAGTTGCCAGATATTTGTCATATCTATATCTATAGTACCTCTCACATCTGGCCCAGTCTCTCTGTTCATTCAGCTACTACCCTAGGTCAGAACTTACTTAACTTTTTGCTTGGACTATTATGGTTGGTCTCTGTGCCTTAGGTCTGTATGTGCACTTTTCTCCACATAGTTGCTAAAGTTATTTTTCCTGAGCCTTAGGTCTGCCCATGTCACATTCTCTACTCAATAAATTGTCTCAAGTATAAACGCTTTAATTTGTCGTTTAGAGTTATTCACAGCCTAGCTATGACCTTCCATTATAACCTTCCTCAGGATGGCACCATGTTACCTGTATAGCCAGTTTGGCCATCTCCTATCTTGTGCATTTGCATAGACACAAGATACACACCCACCCTGATTCTGTTCTGCCTCTATTATCCACAAGAGGTTTCCCCCTCATCTTCCCTGCTTCCCTCACATGATAGGTCTACCTCTCAAAATTATATGGTGTCTGTATCTTTTATGAAGGAGAATACAGTGAGTAGAAAGCTGGCCTTTGTGATGAGAATACTCTTGTTCCTATGGGAAATGATGAGCAGGATGCCTTCAGAATAACCTCCAGTAGACCTTCATGAGCTCATGCAAAGTGAAGTGTGTTGTATATAAAATGATAGCAGTGTTGTGGAATGATCTGTTGTAAATGACTTTGCTATTCTCAACAGCACAGTGATCCAGAACTATTCTGAAGGATTTATGAGAAAAAAATACTATCATACCCAGAAAAAGAACTGATTATGTCTGAATACAGATTGAAGCATCCTTTCCTTTTGCAACAGAACTCTTATGGAAATGTTTTGTATAATAACTTCACATGTGCCTTTGTAAGATGGGGGTGGGGTGGGAAAGGAAACAATTTGGAACTCAAAGATTCTTTTAAAATTGTTTTACATTTAACTGGGAAAAACAAAACATTAAATTATAAAAGCTAAAAAAAACTTCAGTTCTATTTAGATACACTGACTACATAGTCCTACTAGCTTAGGTTAAATTTCTCTTAGAGCTATAGGCAGTTCTCTTAAAACTATATAAGTCGGTAAGTGTGTCCCTGCTTGTGGCATGGAATCCGCAGCAGCTCAGTCTCTGGCAGGGAAGGGAAGGGGGGGGAGGGGTAGTCTGCTTGGTTGTTCCACAGTTTCAGTTTTTAAAGTTTATGCCTGCCTAGCCACAGTACTCTCATTCATTAAGAGGTTAATATGCAGGTCTGGCAGAAGACAGAAATTAAGTGGAGATAACTAACTTTACCAAGCACAGGGGATAATTCACCAGTTCCTAAGCATTCAGAAGTTGAAGACTAGAGTGCCTGGGATAAAGATGTACCCCCAAATATAAAGATTAAAGGAGGGAATGGAAATGGTACAGCACAACATAATACAATGGAATATTTGGAGCCTGACTGTTTTAAAGACATGGCACCAACTGTAAGGAAAAAGAACAGTTAAATTTTGGCATCCCAGACAGTACCTCAGGTTTCTCCAGGAGATTAGCAGCTACTCAATTATTCTCCAGTCTCCTGAATTAGGTGACTAAGATAACTAGCAGGAAATATAAACACATGGGAAGGAGAAGCCTGGCAGGCAGAGTAAGTTTCGAGACAGCAGAAAATAGCCAACAGAGAAAAGAGCAGCAGAACAAGAAAGGAAGACAATGTAAAAGGAACATCAGTCACTAATGAAGAAAGAACAGGACAAAGTTGATGTAGAACTATCATAACAAATGTTTACCATGTCCACTTGAAGGGTTTTGAGCTCCGTAATATGTGCCTCATTTGTTTGGGTATGAGTATTTTTAGAATACAAACAAGCTGTTTGATTTCAGTGTACTCATTAAGCCGTCCAAGAGACCATTGCCACTTGAACTGCTAGTAGATGGGATTTAGACAAAATGAAAAGACTTTTAAGACAATATTCTTTCTTCAATCTCTTCCAAACATAAAAGAAAATTGATTGCTGCAGAGAAATTATTACAAATGGGATAAGCCAGTAACTTATTTCTAGCTTGGTAAAATTGGGTGTAAATAATTTTCTAGTGGGAGAATCTACTCTGCTGTCTATTATGCTTTCCTTCAGTTTGTATTTAAAAAAAAGTAAAACAATTTTTAAGGGGGAAAAAAGACTGTATAAGTCAAAGAAGAGGTATTGACCTTTATTGAAAGGGGTAATTTTTTTCATACGGAGTTCCCAAGAGGGACTGAGCCAGATTTATAAGAATAAGATCCTTTCCCCAGTTGATGAATGGTTAAAGGATATGAATAGACACTTTTCAGAAGAAAAAATTCCAAGGTTTCAGTAGCTATATACAATGCTCTAAATCACTGATAATCAGAGAAATGCAAATTAAAATTACTCTGAGTTTCCACCTCATAGATTGGTGAAAGTGGCATGTTAGAGAAGGTGTCAGAAAAGCTACTGGGATACACCATGGAGTTGTGAATTTGTCCAGTCATTCTGGAGAACAAGTTTGAATTATGCCCAAAGAGCTGTAAAAGTATTCACATCTTTTGACCTAACAAATGTTACTACTAGGCCTATACTCCAGAGAGGTTAGAGAAAAGGGAAAAGGATCTATATGTACAAAAATTTTTATAGCAACTTTTTCTTTGTGGTGACAAAGAATTGGTAATTGAGAAGATACTCATCAATTGGGGAGTGACTGAAGAAGTAATGATATAAAAACCCAGTAGAATACTATTGAACTATAAGAAATGATGGAGGGATTTCAAAAAAACCTGAGAAAACTTGTATGAACTGATGCAAAGGGAACAGAACCAGAAGAACACAAAGTAAACCACCTATATTGTAACAATAATCAAGTGTGAATGACTTAGTGACTCTGATTAATGCAATATCCCACCACAGTTCAAAAGGAATCATGATAAAATGTGGCATACATCTTCAGATAGAGCACTGATGGATGCTTGAGTTGAAATTGAAGTGTTTTTTTCTTACTTTTTTTTTAAGATGAGCTAATGCAGGATTTATTTGTTTGGGGTTTTGTTTTGTTTTGTTTTGTTTTGTTTTTGCATAGCTGTGCGTTTTTGTAAATGGTTTTGCTTTTCTTGCCTTCTCAATGGGTTGGGAATGGGAAGACTGAAAATTTGGAACTTAAAATTTTGTACAAAGTTCTTAATAATAATAATAATAATATTGGACCTTTACCATTGAAATTACCAGTCTAGTCTCTATCCTATTATTATCTATATGCTTATTTGCATCTATTATCATCTTGTTTTGCATATATCTAAGATCCTTAAAGGAAGAGATTATTTTAGTTTTAGCTTGGTATCCCTAATACTCAGCACAATGTCTGGGATATGGGACAGACTTAAGAAATACTTATTTTTTTAACCAATGGTGTTTCTGCTTACCTTTTTTTTAATTAATTAATTAGTTAATTAATTTTGGCTGAAGGCAATTGGGGTTAAGTGACTTGCCCAGGATCACACAGCTAGTAAGTGTTAAGTCTCTGAGATTTGAACTCAGGTCTCCGGTCCTCTTGACTTCAGGGCTGGTGCTCTATCCACTGCACCACCTTCCTGCTCCTTCTGCATTTCTTTTAAATGAAGATGGCAGAAGCAAATCAGGATTGTATTTGATGTTTCTATAATTGATAAAGCATTTAAAAGTAATTTTCATTTAAATGTAACTATTCAAATGAAAATAATTCCTGTTACATTTATCTTGTTTTTAGTGTTGTTTGGGTTGCATTTTGTTACTAGGGGCAAAAGTTCTTTTTACATTGATGGAAAACAACTTTTACTGTTTCCTCAATATTTTTGCATGAAATGAGTATATATTAAGTTATAAGTAATGATCCCTGGGTTTTTCTGTTTTCAAAAAAATTTTTTTTTCTTTGATAATACAGGTTTAATAAACTAAGTCAACAGTTGACTTCAATTTACTGGTAAAAAGAGTTATTGGGTTGATTTGGTGGGGGGTTTTTTTGTTTTGTTTTTTGTTTTTTTTTTTAAATTCACAGTTTAGTGCTTTACTCAGCCATTTTATCTATGTTCATTAATTGTTGACTATTTTATACAAATCACTAAGATATTGGTACCCAAACCTCTTATTTGATAGTTGGACATACACTTAGTTGGTACTGCCTTAAGCCTACTATTTGAATATAACCTGTTCTGAACATTAAGTTAAAATTGATTTGTACCCATTGAATTAGTTTTCCAAGTATCATTTTACTTTATTTGAAGGATTGTCTATAAAAAATTGAAATAATTTTGTTTTTGTTTTCTATCTTAGGCGTCCAAGAGGAGTTATTTCCACTCCAGTGATTAGAACATTTGGAAGAGGTGGAAGGTACTATGGAAGAGGTTACAAAAGCCAGGGAGCAATTCAGGTAATCAGAAGTTATTTCCTTGTTTTACCCCATATGCTATCCTAAATTGATCCTCCACTTTTCATGGTTTTTATTTTCTCTACTGGTCTCTGCAGGAAAGGAAATTTAGAATGATCTTTTTGCTAGCAAATCATTGACATTTCTGCTTATTAAAAATTAATGGGAATATTAGCATGTCATTACGGATTACCATTGAAAACATACGTCACCAGTAGATTTAATGAAATTGCTCCAGATTATTTCAGGAACAAGTTTATGTTAAGCATCTTTAATTAAAAACAGAAATTTGAAAGCTTAAGGGGGAAAAAAGATATATATTAAAAGGAACTTTTAGAATTCTATCCTTCTTCCCCCCCCCTTCTGTACTATTTTAACCAGTTCTATTAACCTACCATTTTTTTTAATTGTTTTTTTCCTAGTTTATCTGAGCATGCCCACCATAGAAGATTGTAACTGCTGTTTGATACCCTTTTTAATAATCTTTTTTTTTTACCACTGTAACTTTTGAGAACAATCATAGCATTTAATTGAAATGTCCAATTTTTATATACTTATACTGATTATAATACATACATACATACACAAAACCATATTTAATAAAACTTAGTTCACTCATATGAGCTAAGTAGGAAATTTCAATTCCAAGAAAACCCTCTATTTCAAATGTTATCCTTCCTCATACTTTGTTGTTTTCCAGTGTTTTTTGTTTTGTTTTTTTAAGTCTTAGTCTTGGCATCTGGGAGTCAAGGGGGCAATATTAAAAGCATCTGGGGGTATGTGCAAAAGAAAATGATGCAAGTTAATACTTAAATAAATAATCAAGTAAACAAGCCAATTCCAAAAAAGAAAGAATCACTGTTTTCTTAACAGAATCTATATTTTGATCAGAAGAAAGTAGTTCTCGTGAACAGTCCAGGTGTAGCAATCTTATCTGGTGGTACAGAGGCCTGACCTACACTGTCAGATCTGAATTTTGAAAAAAATGAAAATGGCAAATAGAAATGGGAAATGATAGTTTTAGTGTTGTCAGCCATTTGTGACTCTAATAATGGCTCCCAAGGTTGGAAGCTATTTGAACAAAGGAAGAGTAAATTCTCTTGATGTGTCCAAGGGATTGCAAAGCAGCATAGGGATGCCAGGGCCAATCTCTGATCCCCACTAAGAATCCCTACGATCTACAGAGAGGATCACAGTGTCCATTCCAGAGATCTCATTAGAGTCTTACCCTAACATTACCAATGACTTTATTTAATGTAGTTCCCTTTTTCTAAATCCTCTTGGTATTATTTTATAATCTTTCCTCATACCTTTCTTATTTCCCCCTTTTCTGTTTCTTTTACCTATTCCTTCTTATTTCCATTTCTTAACTCTCACCAGACAATTGACATTTCCTAAAGCTCTGTTCTCATCATTTCCTTCTTTGTCATTGAAGATATCTCCTAGTCACCCACTCAAGACCTATTAGATTTCAAAACCCTATTAATCTTAGCTGCCCATAGGAAATCTTCATCTGAATGCCTTGCCAGTACCTCAAACTCAACATTTCTAAATCTGACCTCATTATACTCCCAAGGTAATTCTTCTGTCTCTGAATCTTTCCTTTCCTTCATAGAATTATAGAATGGATCTAGGATTGTCTAGTTTAAGGATCTTAACTTTTTTGTGTTATGACTCCCTTGGACAGTCTGTTGAAAAATAATTTCTTTAAATGAATAAAACAAAATGTGAAGAGTGAAAAAGGAAATCATTTCCATTAAAATAACAATTATCAAAAAGAAATTTTAGACCATTTAAAATATAGACAGAATAAAATAGATAATAAAAAATAGACAGTATAAAAAAATCTGAAAGAGTATACCTGCCAAAACAAATATCTAAACACAAAACATTTTATAAATAAAGCTAGATCTAAGTTGAAGTAATATTTATTGTTCATGGGTAGGTAAAATCAGCAAAATAAAAAACATGACAGCCTTACCAATTAAATTACTTAAAAAATTATCTTGCTGAATTGGAAGAGGCAGAGGGTGAGGAATTTCAAGGTACACAGGAGGAAAAGATAAAGGAACTAGATTCAGTATTATCAGACCTTAAATTATAAAGTGAGAACATTGTTGAAGTATAAAAAGGATAATTTTTATTTTTATTTTTTTAATTATGAAGATGCTATCCACCTTCAGAGAAAGATGACAAGTGGAAATGAGCATAGTCCGGCCTTACATATATGTATATGAGTGTAGATATCTCTGTGTCTGTGTGTATGTGTGTTTCCATGCTTAATCGTGGCCTTCTTGAGGAAGTTGGGGGAAGGGGGAATAATTAAAAACTACACAGAAAATAAAAGGAAGCAAAGCTACAAGAAAACAAAGAAGGACAACTTTGAAAACAATGTATAGTATTTATTATATAGGGTTTTTTTTTTTTTTTTTTTTTTGCTTTTTGCTGAGGCAATTGGGATTAAGTGACTTGCCCAGGGTCACACAGTTAGGGAATGTTAAGTGTCTGAGACCAGATTTGAACTCAGGTCCTCCTGACTTCAGGGCTGGTGCTCTAACCACTGCGCCACCTAGCTGCCCCTATATAGGTTTTAATGAAATGGAAATTTATTGCTTTATATTGAATCCTCTTGTTTTGATGTATACATAGAAATGTTTTTTTTTAATTTTATATTTGTTTTAAAATAAATGTTAAAACTTCAAGAAAAAAGAAAAATAATTATCAAAATATTTTTTGAAAGACAGGAACCCCTGATCTAATAAAGGAATATGACTTATCTTTATATGTACAACATTTTTGTGTGTGTATATATTACAAGTCCATACTATATATTATATTATGTTATACTATACTATATATTACACTATGTGTATTACTCCATGTTATATGTTATTTCTTATATTTTATACTATATATTACAAGGTGACTAATCTCAGTCTTTATTATTATTCTATATCCAGCACTGGGCATTATTATATGTAGCACTCTCTCCTATGCTTTCATGTAGTCTTAAGCTTTCACTTTTAAAGTTTGTTTTTTGATCCCTATAACTTTAACCACTATAACTATGGTTATTAAGTAGTGCAATGGATAGAGTCCTGAGCCTGGTATCAGGAAAAACTGAATTTATTAGCTGTGTTACGCTGAGCAAGTCAGGTAACCTTTGTTTACCTCAGTTTCCTCATCTTTTCAGGGTTGTTGTGAAGATCAAATGAGATAATAATTATAGATTGCTTTAACACAATGTGCCTGGTACAAAATAGCACTGTATAAATGTTAGCTACTATTAATTCTTAAATCTTAACTCTTGCTTTTTTTTTTTTTTTGAATGATTGATTTAAGTCTATGAACAGTTTGTTAAAAATGCCTCTTGACCAGTTTTAGAATCTTAAAAATCTCTTCATTCAGTGTTCCCTTCACCATTGCTTACCTCTAGTTTTGGTCTTTCTTTCTTTCTTTCTTTCTTTCTTTCTTTCTTTCTTTCTTTCTTTCTTTCTTTCTTTCACCCAAATCTTTTTTTTTCTCCCCATTTTTTTTCCTTCACAGTGAGTGCTTTTTGAATTTATCCTTTTTCTTCATTTCTACTTTAATTTCTACTTCATCAGGATATGCCTTGGGTTACTGCCAGTAGACTTGTAGCTTTTCTTCCTATCTTATCTCATTCCATCCAGCACAGACTAATTTTCTTAAAAGAGCTTTCTTGTCAAGTCATGTCCCTCCTCCAGGACCTACAGTAGATAGGTTTATCTAATGCAGACTCCTTTAAGGCTTTTTTATAATCCAATTCACTCAGTCTCATCTTCCATTGATTAGCAGTCACCTTGGATTTGTAAGACTTAACTTTTCTCTGTCCCACACACATGCCATACTAATAATTGTTTTGTCATTTTATTCATGTTATTTCTCCTTCCTAGAATGCCTCACCTTTACCTTTTTATTCAAATGGCATCTAATCTTTGTGCCATAGGTTACATTCTTCTTAATCCGTAAATGTTTATAGCCATTCTGATTTATTGTGCTCTCCCTTTTCTGACATCAAATTGCATTTGATGGGCTGAAATATTCACACTAAGTAACATAGAAATCTGAACCTCAAAAAGAATGTTTTTCTTTTGGACCAATCTGAAAAACCCAAAGGATCCCAGGTTAAAATACCCCTGTGCACATGGTATGGAAAAGCCTTTTAGAGGGCTTAAATTTCATCAAGAGAACTATGGTCAAATTAGTGTTCCTTTTTAAAACAACAACAACAACAACAAACCCTTGGAAATAGAAGTTATTCAAGAAGTAACAATAATAAGAATGAAGTCTGGTGCTTTTCATGGGTCTCAGCAAAAAAAAAAAATACTTTTTATAGAAAAGGTAGGAAAAAATTGTTTCTATAAGTGGTCCAATCACTGAGAATATTTAAGAACTGTATTGAACCATGATAAAATGAATTCTGAACACAAAATTAGCCATATTGTTGTTGTTTGATATTTTATTTTTCCACATCAAATGTAAAAACCATTTTTAACATTTGCTTTTTACAATTTTGAGTTCCAAATTCTCTCTTCCCTTTCTCCCCTCTTTCTCATTGAGAAGATTGGAAGTTTGATACAGGTTAAATATGTGCAGTTATACACAACATCTTTCCTTATCAGTCATGTGAAAGAAAACACATCTTCCTCCCCGCCCCCCCCCAAAAAAAAATCAAACAGAAAAAGAAAAAATATAAAAAAAAAAAAAGTGCTTCAATCTGCCTCCAGGCTTCATATCAGTTCTTTCTCTAGAGACAGGTAGCATTTTTCATCAAAAGTCCTTTGGAATTGTCTTAGGTCATGCAATAATATAGCTCTTTTGAACTGAATTAGTTTCTAAATTGGCTAACATATAACTTCATTACTTTTGTCTGTGATAGCTACCTGAAAGATAAAGATAATATGTGATGAGGATACATATAAAATGCCACTTTTATTTGAACAGCAGTAGTGCTGTTTTCTGATGTAGTGATCGACAGACAGGAATGTACAAGAATCTAATTTTATGCCATTATTTTTCTGTTGCCAATAACCTTTCAAACTAAAAAACACACTGAAGATAATGGTGCTGTTCTTCTGTCATTAGCACTTTCACATACATTATTTTACTGATCTTGAAATGAAGAAAAGGCAGTTATTACATACCACTCTTACTCGTAAGGAAACTGAGACTTAAATTGAAATTTGATCCAAGGATAAGAAGACTTTTTGTCTTACTGTGTGTGCAGCACTGCTGTCTGTACTTCTCTCTCCCCTCTACTAGAAGCATTTGAGGTGTTACTCTGTCTTCTTACTGAACCTTTTAGGAGATTACACTATTCAGTTATTCCTGCCACCATCCTTTCTTGAGGAGACAGACTTCATATAAGTAACACATTGCCATGTCTTCAGCCTTTCTGACCTCAAGAGAGAGTTGCCACTTCCCCCATCCCAGATCCATCATCCTGCTCTTCTCATGTGCTCTTGTCAGCTCATTCGATTCAACTAACAGTACCATTTATCTCCTGGGAAATACAGAATGTAAAATTAACAAAATTTATAAATAATTTGGTTCTTCTGGTAACACAGAAACATTAATACAAACCACAATATGAACTGAAAGGAAGGAAGAATCTGTAAGTAAAGAAGGATGTATGGCTTCACCTTGAAAAGGAAAAACATCAGTGACTGGTGTGCACAAGAACAATAAAACATGTGAGGAAGAGAGAAAGCACAAATTTTTTCTTTTCACCTTCTCCTTTCACACTCTGCTCCCAACCCCTACCCTTAGCCAGAGAACAAAATCAGTCACTGTCTTAAGGTCTCTACTTTTCTTTCAACTCTTCCTAGCAAAATGTATAACTTTCCCTTCTTTTGGCCCTGAATACTTCTCCAATACCCTTTCTAAAGTCACTATTGGTAATTAGCACTGAATTATTATCATTGGCTTTATATTATTTCTTTCAGTTGACTTTAGTTTGGTCTCTCAGATTAGACCCTAAGCTTTTTAGGGCAGGGCCTGCATTCTCCTCTCTTTGTGAGTATTGCAACATAGTCTAGTGAACGCTTGATAAATTCTCACTTGTGGTTTGTATCATCATCTCACAGAGACTTTCATTGTCATTGCTTTCAAATGAACTAGACTTAATGGGAGTAGGGGGGAAGAAGAGGAAGAAAAGAAAAAGAGAGAGAGCAGGAGCATCTTGTGAGGCAAAATTCTTGAAAATCCCCAGTGAGCTCTTTTTCTTTAACTGTCTCTTATTTTTGTGTAAGCATTTTCCATTCCAATACTACAAGAAAACGCTTAGTCTGTTTCTAACCACTAGTTTATTTGCCTGACTGGACTAAGGATAAGATAATAGAATGGGGGAACATTTTTAGAAAAAACAAGATCTGAGAAGAAATTTTGCCTTGCTTATGTTTATAAATTGTAATTTCTCCTCCATCAACTTCATTGATGAAAGAACATGAAATGGGATTTCTGTTTCATCCAGATAATTACTGGAAGGCACTGTTTAGAGAATCTCAAATATGAAACAGAAAATCACAGAATTTAGAGTTGAAAAGGGCCATAGTAATGATCCAATCTAACCCTCACTCAAAAGGAAATCCCCATAAAATAGGCTTGACAAGAGGTCTTCTTGATCTAGAAGTGAGAGGAGCCAAAACCCTCCAAAAAAAAGCCCATTCTAATTTTGGGTAGCTGATAATTGTGATGCTATTTTTTTCCCCCTCTGATCAATCAAATCTAAATTGGTCCGCCCTTTGTGACTTCCACTCAGTATTTCTGGTTCTGACGACTTATGGAGCCAATAGAGCTCATCTAATCTTTCTTGCACATAATATCCTGTTAGATACTTGGAGCCAGCACAACTTTTGTATCCCCTTGAGTCGTCTTCTTCATGCTAAAAATCCCGTTTCTTTCGATTGGTACTTCATATGTCATGGATTCAAACGCAAGATTCGGTTGTCCTCCTGGATATTCTTAGATGGTAGGACTCAGACATCTGATCAGAGAGGGGATGGAAGGATTGGCCCCCACCTCCATTTTCCTGGAAGCCCAAAATCCTATTAGTGCTGTGTTTTCTTTTGTTTTCCTCTTCTCCATAACATGTCACTTTCACTTGAAGTGCTTCTCCAGCCTTTGGTTGGTAGCTTTGGTAGAGGGAAAGGGTGGCGGAATATATTGCCTTCTGAGCTGTTCATTCTATATTCAGACTTTTCTAATGGGAAAGAAATTTCCTCACACTTAGAGAAAAAAAAAATGTGCCTCTCTGAAACTGCTCTGCTTTCAGTTTTGCCTTTTTGCATCAGACAGAATAAATCAGATCTCTCTTTCATTAATGTCTCTTCTGACATTTAATAAAAGCTGTTTCAACACCTCTTACACACACACACACACACACACACACACACACACACACACACACACA
>JAJPUD010001605.1:245717-313488 GCA_023553655.1 Myrmecobius fasciatus
CACACACACACACACACACACACACACACACACACACACACACACACGCACAAGTCTTTTCTAGGCTAAACACTCCCAGTTCCTTCAGCTGATCATTGCATGGCCTGGTTTCTGGTCATCTTCATCTTGGTTACTGTTTCCTGGTCATCCCTCCAGGTTGTCAGTAACTTTCCTAGAATATGGTACTCAAAGTGAACAGTGCCCAGTGTTTACTGCCCTTCTAATCTGAAATGGCATTCAATTTTTTGACTGCTTTTTCATACTGTTGATGCATCTGGACCTTGTGGTCCACTAAGCCTGTCTTTTTCTGCTTCCCGTACCTGCCATCATTGTCCTGTTTCTGGGTTGATAAAGGACTAGAATTGGAAATTTAAGTCCCACTTATGACACCTATGCCTTGGGCAAGCTTCATTTCAGTTTTCTCATCTGTAAAATAGGTACATAGCCAAGAAGCATTGTTAATGTTACAGTGGAAACAAGCAAAAAACTCAGCACTTCCCATTTAGCTTGGACACCTTACTTAACTTCCCTGTGTCTTCATTTCCTCATCTGTAGAACTATGTGGCCTTTAGAATTCTGTGATTTGAAGAATCTTAAGTTCTTTTTAGCTGAGATTCACTTGTATTTCTCTTAAATTTCATTCTATTAAATTTAGTCTGTCATTTTAGGCTGTCATGATCCAAGATCCTGACTCTTACCTAGCTTGTTTTTTTTTTTTTGTTTGTTTGTTTTTGTTTATTTTTTTTGTTTCTAGCTTGTTAATAAACTTGGTAAGCATGCTGTTTTTGCCTTCATATAGATAAATAATGATTAAAAAAAAAAACAACCATCAAACAACTCAGATCCAAGAATAGATCCCTAGAGCATTCTCCTAGAGACCTCTTTCTAAGTTGGACATTAGAACATTATTTATGGTCTCTCTCTGATTCCAGTCATTCAGCCAGTTCCAAGATCCTCTTAGTACACATCATCTTGTCCACAAGGCCATTCTATCCTGGACTAGTGGAAGGTGCAGTGAATTAGAAAGCAGAAGTCTCAATTTCTTCCCTAGTGAAGAACAACTTTGGTTTTCTCCTCTGTAAAATGAGGGGAACTGTGCTAGAAGGATAAATAAAGGTCTTGTCCTGTTTTATGTGTCACTGTGATTTTCTGATTCTTAAGATAATTATAAGGTAGCTTTTGGTTACACATCTAGAGAGAATTTTGAGTCTTTATGAGAAAAGCAGAATCCAAATTGCTTACTTCATTTTAAGACAATTTTTTTTTTAAATATCTTGGAAGTATTTTAAGCTATAGAAAAATAAAACCAAGTCAACTATAAACCTATCATCTTTTTGTTTACATCATTACAGTTCTCTTGGAAGTTAAAGTTTCTTGCAATACCCTACTGAGTCTTTCATGAAAAAATAAGATTTATGTTTTCATCACAAAGTAGAAATTCATATTTTAACATTTGGGTCCAAGTATAGCATGAACATATCACTTAGAAAATAAATGTTTTCACCTTAGGAAATTTAATATAAACATTTGGATTTACATATGGGAATGGTTCTTCATTTATAGGATTAATATGCCTCATCTATAACCCAGTTATTAGGGGAAGGGAGGGAAATCGGTGCTGCTTCTGCACAGAAGTATTTATCTCACATCTGCTCAAGAAGAACCCCAAGTGTGTTCTGTGTTCAAGGCATGCATGTTTGATTCACTTACTTAATAAAGCTTTGCAAAGCCTACTGTGAGGTGCTTATTAGGACTTTGGCAGAATTCCTTCCCTTTCGCCAACCATTGACAACATCAAGTAATTGTAAAGAGGAGAGGGAACTTAAAACTGGAAAGTGTCGAAACTGGTGGTCCCTGGAAAGCAACCCTAAGTGTGAGGCAGAGATGATAGGAAAATAAAGTGAAATACACAGCCTTTTTGGAATACTACTAGGTACCTACCATATACATGGAGGTGAAACTGTTGTCTGTTTTGTTCAAGTATCACTTGACTAGTGTCAGATGTCCCTTCTTCACCAGCATACATCTGGAACTTTTCTTACTTTTCATTTTCTCTTGTATTAAACAGGGTAAACCTCCTTATGCTGCTTCAGCAGAAGAAGTGGCCAAAGAACTTAAGTCAAAATCAGAGGAATCAAAATCCTCAGTCGTGTCTTCAGATGGATCCCTGGCTGAAAATGGAGTAGTGAATGAGGAGAAACCAGCTTCCCAGATGAATGGGAACACAGCAGATGGCAGGGCTTCCAACCAGTCTGAAAGTGCCTTGAGTAATGACTCTAAAATGTGCAATACAAATCCTCACTTAAATGCACTAAATGCAGACAGTGTTTGCCATAAAGATGATACTCTTGAGGCAGCTGTCTTAAAAAAAGAAGAGTAAACTTATTTTTTATAGAGGGTGAAGGATGTTGGAATGGTAAGGATTAGGAATATCTGGAAAGAAAGAGAGCCTACAGTTATGTACATTTTTTCCTTTCCGTAAGAGAAAAATGAGGACTTTGGAAATTCGGATCCCTCTTTGATGTCAGAGATTTAAACAACACATTTTTAGTTTTAACCAGTTGTAGTCAAAATGCTACAATAAAACACAAAAAAAAGAAAGAAAATGAAGAGCATTTGACTCCCGCACTTAAAATGAAGTATACATAAAGTTTAAACTGGTTATGACAAAAGCTTGTAGTTTTGTTTCTTGAAATATAAAGAAAACAAATTTTGGCAGTCTTTAAGTATATATAGCTTAAAATATAATTTTTAGTATTTGGCACCATATGTATGCCATTATATTTGATTTTGCATTACTGTGTCACAATAAAAGCTTTCTTTAAGGCTTTGATTTCATGATTATGAAAAAAATAAGGCACAACCACAGTTTTTCTTTCTTACTTAAAATTTCATCACTGTTGATGTGGTTCTTTTGTGTTAAAAATGTGCAACTATCGAAACTAAAAATTATAAGAGTAATCTTGCAGTTCTGCTGATTTTCACTCTACAGTACGTCATACATACTTTACAAGCAAGTTCAATGGAGATAAACTTGAAATCATAGAAGATGCAAATGACCTTTCAAAATCAACACAATGTGTTCTGAAACTTTTTGTGACTAATACCATGCATCCGTGATCAATGAACTATGTGGTTTTGAATCGGACGTAGACCATTAGTACTACTATTTGAGCTAAACTTCTGCATGGTTCATAATTTTTAAAGTGTGTAGTTAATATTATGCATGTTATTGTCCTTTCTTCCATTCTTACAAGTACTGTGCCCATTTGCAAAACAAAAAAGCTAATAATCAGTAATAGTCCTATAAAAGATGTTAACTATGTTTAGTCATTGACTGATCTTGCTCTAACCTTAAAATTTTGTGATTATTGACCTCTGTTGCATTTATTCTAAAACTTAAAAAAATTATCTAGCCGTTTTGAATATCAACGTTACCCTGGTGTACTCATTGCTGTATGCATTATTGTTCTCTGTTGCTGTTTTATGCCTTCATATTAGCAAATATGAAATTCTGTGAAAAACAAAAAAAAAGCTTTGATCTTCAAAAAACTACCCCCCTTCTGTAGCAGGAAACAAATTGCTTGTTCTTGAGAACTTTCCCATCAAGAATTTAGTATAAGCAAATATACCTGTATCATTTTGATGTTTTTGTTAGTGTTTCCAAACTTAATGTACTTCGAAATCAGAATCATTTCTTTATATTCGTTTTCATATAATTCTCCTGATGCTCTTCATCACACATTAGTGATCAGAAATGAGGTGTAATTCCCCATTCCCTGCCCGCAAGAGCTAAGTAGGTATCTTAATGTAAGTTGAAGGGAGTTCTGCCCTAACTCATGGATTGTGCAAGAATGAACTACTGTTGGGTTTGATTGACTGTAGATGGATTGTGGTGTGGTGTATTTGAAGGCTATTGAATGCAACTTACAATGCTTAATAAAAATCTTTATTCTTTTAGTATAAACTATAGTATGCCTTTTTAATCCACTTTTTAAAGACTGCAGCCAGATATTTACATACACACACTTCAGCAAAGTCAATGTCACAGATTTTAGTAGTTATTTAAGAACTTTGATAAAGTGAATTTTTCTTCTTGTAGATATTTAATAGCAATTCAAGACTTAAAAGCCTGGAGGGATTACTAACCATGTGGCAGTTAATAAAGAAATAGATGGAAGTAATTGCTTTTGAGCATTTCATCACTAAACTTAATGGAAGCAGAGGATCACAATTACATTTTACATCTTGCAAACTGAATTTAGGAATGAAAGGACAGACACATTGGGAAATTATTAACAAAAGTTATTTTAGCCCCCAGTAGGAATTTTATGATTTTCATTATGCCACAGATTTTAACTACAAGTAATACTTAAGGGCACTTTTTTGTTTCCAAAAATAGAAATTCTAGACATTTGCTAGAACTACATTATTTACTGTAGGGTGTGGAGATTAAGGATTGTACATTGTTTGCATTCTGTATTACATTGAAAGATGCACTATATATCATGTACACAGGATGTAATTTGACTTAGATGTTAACAGATCAGCATGGTGCTTTGTGTTTTTGTTAATCTATAAATACATCCACAAATACAGATATAATATGAGAAATCATACTCCTTTCTCCTAAGGCATTGATTGCCACTGCTACTAGTAAGCAGAACTCAGAAGGAAAGAGGCAGCATTTATGAAATGGACAGAGAAGGCCAGCTTTTTAGAGACAGAATGACCTATGCTCCACCTCTAGTACTTGTTGGGTATCCCAGAGCAAGTTATTCAATCACTTAATAGCCTCACAATATTCAGTACAACAATAAGATGCATAGTTGCTGTGCAGAGGTAATTTTCTCACTCATACCTACTTATATAGAAAGGGGAAAATTATTTCCTTCAAATTTTGAAGGTCAAGAAAGAAGTATAGAATGGTACTAAGAATTTTGAAAAGACACCATCCTATATCCCATCCACTTTTTCAAAGAGATGGGGGTTCTGTATATGTGTGAACACAACTGTTGCTTCAGGTTATTTCAATATTAGTTGGTTTTACTGATATTTTTTCTCTTAAAATATTATTTGGAGAGGAAGACAATGGGAGATTTAAGTAATAGAAAAAAAAGATCAAAAATAATAATTTAAAGTAAAAAGTGTAGAATGCTAAGCAGGAATGCTTAATTTCTAGCTCTAAGTGGTATATTTAGCCTTGAATAATCAAAAAAGGAGAATAGGTGCTGTGGTTACCCATAGCTTCCTCATAATAGCATTTACATAGCAAATTAAGGTTTACAAATTTTCTTTTGTGTAATACTTAAATGTTAAGCATTTATTTAGCACCTATTATATGACTGGCACTATGCTAGCCATGGTGTGTATGTGTGTGTGTATATATACATATATATATATATATATATATATATAAATGAAACTTACTAATTACAAGGAATTTATCACATGTACCTACTTATCTACTGTGCTAAATATTTTACATAAAACTCATTTTATCTTCACAACAACCCTGGGTGGTTGGTGCTATTTCTTGTTATTCTGTCATGTCCAACTTGGCACAGATACTGGAGGAGTTGACCATTTGCTTCTCCAGCTCATTTTGCTGATGAAGAAACTGAGACAGAGTGAAGTGACTTGCTGAGGATCCCACAGCTAGTAAGTGCATGAGGTCAGGAGTCTTCCTCATTCCAGACCTGGCAATCTCTGGACTTTGCCCCCTAGTTGCCCACCAGGTGCTATTATCATCCCCATTTAATAGATAAGAAAAGGGAGGCAGTTTAAATGGCTTGCCAGGGTCACACAGGAGGAAGTGTCTATGGTCGCATTTGAATTCAAGACTTTTTAACCAGGTTCAGTGCTCCATTCACTTCTCACTAGATGGCCAGCCAGAAACTGTTCATTGGAACCCAGAATAGCTCCCACACTTAAGCAAAAGCTTATGTAATGACTTCAAGGTCATGTGAGCAACAAGATAGAGGACTAGATATTTTCTCTGATCCTCTTGACCTCTCAAGCCTCTCCAAAGCAGAAATTATGCACCAAAGATAAAACAACCAAAGCTGTCATATGATCTAGGACAGGGCTTCTTAAGCTTTTCCCACTTATGGTCCCTTTTCATCTGAGAATTTTTTACAGGACCCCATCTGGAATCTGAGCTGAGGTGCTTCTGGCAGCACTTGTGCGTGCAAAGTGTACAGTTGTGCATTCACAATCCAGGCTGCAGTAACAACAAGCAGTGCCAGAAACATCTTGGATTCATTATGCATTTCATTTTGAATTGGGGGGTGGGGGAGCTGTTACTGTTGGCAAATTTTTTTGTGACCCCTGCATTCACTTGCTTGACTGCTTATGGGGTTGCAACCCATATTTTAAGAAGCTTTGGTCCAGACACCCAGAATCCCAAAGGTTTAAAAAAAAATGAACTGAGACACACTGGCCAATTCCCCTGCTTCTTGCTCCTGTGCTATTTTTTGTAGAGCTACACCAGCAGACCCAAAAACTTGATGCAGGCTTTTCACAAAACTTAGTCACTTGCTGTGGTTCCCCCTCCCACTTTCCAGTGCTATGGAGACTCCAGTTCCAGACTGGGGCGTTTGTTCCCCAACAGCCAGTAGCACAAAAGGTAAAGTATGTTGGCCGCAGCAACACCCTAGTCCCAGTGCTGCAGAGCTACACAATTACTGCTAGAATAAGCAGCCTGAGCTCTGGGCTGCTAGGCTGCTCCTGGCACAGTAATTGGAAAGCCAGGAGGAGCACAGGAAATGGGTGAGGAGGGGGGGATTGGAGCACTCCTCAGCATCCAGCTGTTCATCCAAAGACAGGATGTGTAGAGACAATCAGAATACAAGCCCCCCCCCAAAAAAAATGCTTATAATGCAAGAAACAATAGAAGCAATGGAGATGAAGAATGCAGCCCAGAGGGGCATGTCCTGCAAAATCTGGGCTTCCCTACAACTGAAATAGGATGCGTGTTTAATAAGAAAGGTATTTGGAACTTTTTTTAGAAAGTAAAATGGAGTTGAGATTATTTGCTTCTCAAAGAAACATCCCAGACTACAGAAATTTAGGAGGAATGGACAGCACTGACTGATAATGACTAGTTAGAGGCTCCTCCAGGTGAAGGCAGGAGCCCCGTGGAAGTCAATGGGGGTGTGGGGAGTAGGCCTGGAGCATTATGGACAGAAGCTGGTGAATCGAGTTTTGTGGGACGACTTGGAAAGAGGGAGGGAGCGGGGAGATGGAGTGTGTGAGATGCCTAGGTCGAACAAGGGCTCGCATTGAGGGAGAGTCAGGTGACCCCTGGGGTCTCAGAACCTTCAGGGAAGGGGAAAGGGGAAGGGGAAGGCCTTGCTTTGGTAGTGGGAGGGAGCTCCACTGATGATGCTCTGGGTGAAAAGAGATGTCTGAAGGGAGAGAGGCACCTTGCACTACGTTTAGTTTGGGGAAAGTGGATGATGATGATGAAATCCACTCATCAAACCCTGGTGGGGGAGAGAGTAGGAACCCCTGGGAGAACATGAGTTCTCCCCGGGGAGATTTGAGAGGTTCCAGGGAGAGGGCATCATAATCGTGGAGGGGGAGGGCTATCCTAAGGCAATGTGCTTCTCTGATACCTACAAAGAGTGGCACTGTTCTGTAGGGCACTATGGGAAGGGGGTGTCCTCCTGCATTCTCCTTTCATGTTGCCTAGAGAGAAGAGCTAGAATGAGTATCTGAGAAGTTTTGCAAGAGGAATAGAAATTAGAGAGCTTAGATGTTTAGAGGGGTCACAACCAGAGAAAGAACTAGAATAGGCAGAGAAGACGGATGGTGAAGAGAGTAAGAGAAATCCTTTGTGAAAAGGGATACCAAAAAATGAAACTAGAAATATGAAAAAAACTAGCTGGAGGAAAGGAGAAAAGTGGGGGAATCCATTTGGCTAAGAGAAGGGCAAGGGAGAATTAGATAACCAGATAGAGAAAAGGGAACTAATAAGCAAAACTTCCATATGGAAAGGGGAAATAAATAAGAATGGGTTCAGGAGTGAGGGGAAGAAAGACTGTGAGACTAGAGCCAGTCACCTTAAAAAAAAAAAAAAAAAAAAAAGGTTAAAGTAGCAGAAGAAGCATAGGCACTGTGTTTAGAGCATGGGGTCGAGGGTCATAACAGAAAAAAATGCTATTAGAGATAGATGAAGAAAATATAAATCTTAACTCGTAACTTCAAATCTGAATGGATTAAACAAATAAAATGAAAAAGTGACATCATATAAGAACAAAATCTGACAATTATGTTGTTCACAAGAAACATTTTTTAAAAATTGACAAAACTGAGGAGATGGAGGGGAAGGGGGAAATTACATCAAATGAAGCCAAAAAAAGGACTTGAAATAGACATGCTATCTGATAAAACAAAAACATTCCAAAAAATAAAGAGGAACAATAACCCTCTCAGTTTGGGATGTCTAACGAAGATAATTGTGAAAATGTGGAACTGAACGCATTGCTGAAGAAACTAGTATTATGGTATCCTCTAAAATGGGAATGCAAAAGAATATAAAATGGAAAAGGAAAAAATTAATGAACTAAATGTACATTTTTAGAAAATTTGAAGACCAATAAATCTAAAATAAACACAAAAAGGTCCTAAAAATTAGAAAAAAAATAGATAAATTGGGGGGGGCATGGAAATGATAAAAACTAAAGCTAGTTCTTCAAAAAACTAATCAAATTGATTAATTCATAGTTAATTCAATTAAAAGATGAGAGCAGAAAATCAAATGATTAAAATGCCAAATGCACAAAGTGAAATCACAACAAAACCAAAAGATGAAAAATAAAAGGAATAATCAGGACATTATGCACAGTTACATGATAGCAAAACTGAGGACACAAATAGAGTAATACTTTCAAAAATATGAAACAACCAAATTATCAGTAGGCCACTTGGTGAGTTTAAATAAGGAAATAGAACTAGCTATAAAGGAAGAAAAAAAAACTAATCTTGATGGAGAATTTTATCAAACTTTAAAAGAACATTTAGTACCCATACTTTGCAAATTATTCCCAAAAACTGAGAATGAAAGCACCCTATAAGAATCCTTTTATAAGACAAATATTGTTCAGAGACCTTACTCAAGGAATAATAAAACACAAAAGGAAAACTATAGGCCAATATTATTTGTGAATATTGACTCAGAAATTTTAAACAAAATCCTAACAGACCACAATAACTTATCCAAGAATTCATTCATTATGATCAATTAGAATTTATTCAGGGATATAAGAATGGTTCAACATGAAAAAACCAACCAACATATTTAAAGTAAACTAAAACATCCAAAACCACATGATCATCTCAAAAGATGAAGAAAATCCTTTGACAAAATATAGCACTTTTTTATGCTAAGACTCCTACAAAAAGTTGACAGGAGGACCTTTATATGTGTGTGTGTGTGTGTGTGTGTGTGTGTGTGTGTGTATAAAGCATTTATCTAAAAACCAAAAACAAGTATCATTTTCAATAGGAACATATTAGAACCTTTCTCACTAAATATAGGAGTGAATTAAGAATACCCATCTTCCTCATTATTCTAGAAATGCTGGCCACATCAGAAAGATGAGAAAGACATCAAAGGCATAAAGCTAGTTAAAGATAAGACTTTAAATAAAACTTCCTATTTGCTGATGATATGATGGTACATGTGAAAACTCAGGGAATCAGCAAGAATATTAATAAAAATAGCTTCAGGTACAAAATAAAACCTAAAAAGATATCATTTCTGTATAATAAAGCAAGAGAAAGAGAAATTCCATTCCAAATAATTACAAAACACATAAATTATTTGGGGATCAACCTACCGAAGCACTTGTATAGATTCAATTACAAAATACTCTTTAAAGAAATAAAAAACACCTTAAATTGCTGGAGGAATATTCAGTGTTCATAACAAGGCATGACAATATAATAAAAATGACATAATTAAAAGGACAATTTTAATAGATAACCAAAATTAATTTACATTTTTAATGCCATACCAAACAAATTGTCAAGGGAATATTGTATAGAATGTGACAAAAGAATAACTCATTTGGAAAAAACAAAAGATCTAGAATATAAGGAAAATTATGAAAAGTAGCAATGAATAGGGAATAGCTCTTCTTGACCTCCAACTATATTAAAAACAACAGTCATTAAAACTTATTTCTTTAAAATAGGTAGCTCATTGAAATAGACTAGTGAATTTAGAATCAGAAATAATAAAATTGAAAAACTCAGTCTTTGATAAAAAGATAAAAATGCCATTTAAGCTACTTGCAGAGATGTTTACCCTTAGTAGACTGGATTTTGGTTTTGTTTTTTATCATAGCAAACCTTTTAAGATTGTTTTAAAAAAGAAAATACAAAATTGTCCTCTATCCTGTTCTGATGATTTTCAGAAAAGGGTGCAGAGTTTGCAGCCACAGTGGAGCAGAGATGCTCCTCACAGTTCCAGGGCAGAAAAGAGTGCTTGTGGTCACTCAGAGACCAGAGCTAAAGCCAGTAAGTAAGCCATTAATAAACACACCTCTTCTTAGATCATACTAATTTACAGATCCCTAGAAGTATCTCTGAAAAGAGCTTCACAAAATCCCTGAAGGTAATTTAATTTAAATTTTATTTTAAATTTTAATTTTTAAAAATTTAAATTTTAAAAATTATTGGACAACCTGAAAGCCATGATTAAAAAATTAAAAAAAATTTAAAAAGACCCTAGACATCATCTTTTAAGAAATTGTCAAGAAAAACTGTCCTGATATTCAGAACCAGAGGGTCAAACATAATTTTAAAGATTCACTCAAATACCTCCTGAAAGAGATCCCAAAATGAAAACTCCCAAGAATATTATAGCAAAGTTCTGTAGCTCCCAAGTCAAGAAGAAAATATTGCAAGCAGCCAAAAAAGAAACAATTAAAATATTATAGTGCTGCAGTCAGTATAACACAAGATTTAGCAGCTTCTACATTAAAGGGTCAGGGGGCTTGTATGATATTCCAGAGGACAAAGGAGCTAGGATTAAAATCAAGAATTACCTACCCAGCAAAGCTAAATATAATCCTTCAGGAAGAAAAATGGATATTTAATGAAATAAAGAAATTTCAAGCATTCCTAATTTTAAAAAATAGAACTGAATAGAAAAATTGACTTTCAAATATAAGGCTCAAGAGAAGTATAAAAAGGTAAACAGAAAATGATGTTGGACTGTTTGCATTCCTACATGAAAGTAAGATATTTGTCACTCACAAGAACTTTCTCATTATTAGGGCAGTTAGAGGGAGTACCTATAAACAGAGGGCACAAGTATTAGTTGAGCATGAAGGGATGTTATCTAAAAAATTAAAATTAAGGGATGAGAGAAGAATGTACTGGGAGAAAGAGGAAAGAGGGAAGTAGAATACTGTAAATTATAAAAGAAGTGAGAAAAAGCTTTTACAGTGGAGGGAAGTAATGGGGAGTGAGTGAATCTTTCTCTCATTAGAATTGGTTGAAAGGAGGAAAGAATATACACCCTCAATTGGGCATAGAAATCTATCTTACCCTGCAGAAGAGTAGGAGGAAAGTGGATTAAGAAAAGGGAAAATGATAGAAGGTAGGACAAATTGGGGAAGGGAACAGTCAATAACAAAACTTTTGAGGAGGGACAAACCAAAAAGAGAAAATGGAATAAATGAGAGGGGGAAAATAGTTAGCAAGAGTAATTGTGAACAAAAAAATTGAAGCAGATTTCTCTGATAAAGGCCTCATTCCTCAAACATACAGAGAAACAAGTCAAATTTATAAAAAATAAGAGCTATTTGCCAAATGATAAATAATCAGAAGATATGAACATGTAGTTTTCAGATAAAGTAATCACAGCCATATGAAAAAACATTTTAACTTACTATTGATTAGAAAAACACAAATTAAAACAATTCTGAAGTACTGTCACATCTGTTAGATTGGCTAATAGGATAACAAAGAGAAATGGCAAATATTGGAAGGGATATAGGACAAGTGAGACATTAATGCATTGCTGGTGGAGTTTTGAACTGATTCAATCATTCTATTTGAACTATTCCCAAAAGGACTATAAAATCATGCATACCCTTTGACCTAGGAATACTACTACCACGTCTGTATCTCAGAAGAGATAAAAAAAACAAAAAGGAAAAGGACCTGTATGTATAAAAAATATTTATATCAGCTCTTTTCTGGGAGCAAAGAATTGAATATTGAAGGGATGACCATCAATTGAGGAATGATTGAATAAATTATGTAATTATGATGGAATACTCTTTTGCTATAAGAAATGATGAGCAGAATGCTCTCAGAAAAACCTGGAAAGACTTCCATGAATAGATGCAAAAAGAAATAAAAATATTATGTACAAAGTAACAGTAATACCATAAGATTATCAGCTGTGAATGGCATAACCATTCGAAGCAATACAATGATCCAAAACAATTATGAAAAATCCTATCCATCCTCAGAGAAAGAATTGATGGTGTCTGAATGTAGATTTGAGCATACTTTTTTTAACTTTAAAAGAAGAGAGAGAGATTGGGAAAGGATGAGATTTTAGTTGGAATTTAAGAGCAGTCAGGAAAGCCAGTTGGTAGAGATGAGGAGGAAAAACGTTTCAGGCCATGAAGCAGCCAAAGAAAATGTTCACAACTATGGAGGGTGCTGTTTGTGGAACAGCAAGGAGGCCAGAGTCACTGGATCAAAGTACCTGTCCAGGAATGGTGTAAGAAGACTGAAAAAGTAGGAGGAGGTTCCTGAAGACAGCAGAGAACTATGGAGTTTATCGAGTAAGAGAAGGACAGCGTTGAACCTGCATTTTAGCAAAATCACTTTAGAGAATAAATTGGAGTAGAGAGAGAATTGGGGGAGGCAGACCCACCAGTAGATTATTACAATAACTCAAGTGTAAGATGATGAAGGCCAGTGGCAGTGTCAGAGGAGAGAAAAGCAGCTTTTTGAGAGATTGCAAAAACCAGCTGACCTTGACAACAGAATGGATATGGGAAATGAGAGATAGCGAGAGGTCCAGGATGAGTCCTTGGTGGTAAGCCTGAGAGATGAGGAGAATGATGTTGCCCTCTAGTAATAAGCACAATAAGAGGGAGGGAGGGTTTAGGGGAAAAGATAATGAATTTAGTTCTATTAGTACATCATGGCCTGACCATGAACAGCCTTGGGACTGAATAAAAGAAGATTGAATAAGAGGAAAGATTAGGATTGAAAAGACTGGCTTGCCTTTGGAAAATTATTTAGTCCTTCTAGTGACCCCTAAATTTATTCATGAAACAAAATGCATTATTTTTAATACCCATGTTTATCTGGTGATGCTGTAGCATTAAATCATAGAATATTACATTCTCCACAAAATAAAAGTTAGTGGTTATTCAAAGGTTAAAAGAATATATAAACTGCTTACAAGTTGGATACAGCATACAACCAAAAAAGAGTTGTACATCAATGTATGTAGAATATCTCCTCAAGAAGATGTTTTATTGGAAGGGGAAGTAAGCCAACCATGGGGTTTAAGTGAGCAATAATTAGTGGACACCCAATGTCAAAAGATCTAGAACAAGGCTCTCTGCACATTACAATCTGCACTTGTGGCAGATTCATGGGACTACATGGACAAGAGCTTTGTAGGAAGAAAAGGTGTGGGTAGATTTTTTTTTATTTGCAAAACATATGTATGGGTAATTCCTAAACATTAACCCTTACAAAGCTTTCTGTTATAAATTTTCCCCCCTACTCCCCACCCCTCCCCTAGATGGCAGGATATGGTGTGGGTAGATTTTTGAACCTCACCACTGGAGAAAGTACTCCTATCAGTGAGATCCCAGATCCATTGAAGTACTTAGGTAAAAAGTATTGTAGTAGTTAAAAATTTAATTCCTGTCCCTTGCCACAAAAGCTATCTAGCAGAGATGAAAATATGCCCAATTAAGTATACCAAAAGGTAATATATTATTAATGCCATAAAGCATCAATTGTCTTAAAAGCTGAAGGAATAGTAGAGTCTTTGTGATTGGTGTTTAGGAAAGATGTTATGGAGGACATATGAAAATTCATTCCTTTACCTCCAAGAATATCTTATACTAGAGAAAAACAGCTTTAAGTAAGATACAAGGGATAATGTGATAGAAACAAAGGACATGTCCAAATAACAGAAAATGTAATGGGAAAGAGGAGTTAGAACTTTCCACTTGACCAACTGAGGGAAGAAAACACCAAAGCTGGACCTGGAAGAAGAATTTCAACAGATCAAAATGTTCCTGATGAGAAGAAAGAAGATGATGGTTTACATGAACCCATAGGGTCAGGAAGGGACAGAACAAGTTTATAGGTAATATTCCAAGTTGGCTGGAACATAGTGAATGAAGAACAATGTGAAATAAGACTGAGGAAAAGTTGAAGCCAGATTGTGGAAGGTCATACATTGCAAGCTAAAAACCGATTATGTGCTATAGATAATAGGGAATTGGTGAAGGATTTTGAGGAAGGGGAAATGACATAGAAAATCCTGTACATTGTGAATATTATGTTGGCATCTATGTGAGCTATGAATTGGAGAAGAGAAATATGGAGAGGCTACTTAACATGAAACAGTGAAAGAAATGTCAGATTTTGAAGAAGAGGATTTAGGGTTAAATCCCATATTTGCCACTTACTACCTTTATGACCTCTAAGAAGTCATTTAATCTTTCTAGGCCTTAGTTCCTCATTTGTAAAAATGAGGATTTTGGACTTGTTTGACTTCCCTTCCAGCTTGAGTTCTAAAATACTATAAATTACAAGGCTATTATACAAAAGAGAAGGAAAGAAGTAGGGTGAGACTGAACTAGGATAGTGTCAACATAAATGGAGAAAAGGATTGCTGTGATAAGAGCATCTACAAAATTTGCCAACTGGGTATGGGGAATGAAAAGAATCAGAAAGTGATGAAGTTTACAACTTGAATGAAAAGGAGGATGACCTTGTCACTGTTGCCATTAGAAATAGGGCAGTTGGAAGGAACAAGAGATTAGGGGAATTGGGACTGGAAATAAATCTTTAATATGTCAAGGTTGAAACCACAACAGGATGTCTATGTAGAGATGGGATCACATGGCATAGCAGGAAGAAAGCAAGACTTGGAATCAGGAAAAGTGGTTCAAATCCCATATCCAACACTTAACAAGCTGTGTGGCTTGCCAGCAAACCACCTAATATCTCTGAACTATAATTCTCTTATCAGCAAAATGGCGATTAAAAACTGTAATGCCTATCTTTCAATATCATTGTAAGGACAAAAGGAAATTGAGTATGTCAATTGTTTTGTAAACCATACTACTCTAAAAATTTTGTGTTGGTCTGCAATGCAGAAGAGTGGTTGGGGCATGATATATACCTTTAGACATATACAGAATTGCAAAATTTGAAAGTTGGAAGGGACCTCAGTGAACATCTAAATCAATTCATACCCCCAAATTCTCTATAACATATCAAAGGGAACCCACTGCCTTATGAGGAAGTTCCTTCCATTTAAGTATGGCTCTGTTATTAGGAAAATTTTCCTGACACAGAGCTTAAATTTGTCCTTTTTGCCAAATACACCTTTTATTTCTGATTCTTCCATCTGGGGCCAATTAGAATACATCTAGACCCTTTTCTATATGACTATTTTCAAATACTTAAAGACAGATATTATGATCTCCCCAAAACTTCTCTTCTGTACTTTAAATATGCTCAGTTCCTTCAGCCTACCCTCTTGTAACATGGGCTTCTAAATCCTTCACTGATATTCTGTAATCCCTTTAAAACTGAGGTATCTAAACTGAATACAATACACCAAATGAGATCTTAATAAGGGTAGGATACTATGACACTATGGTCTCCCTAATGTAACCCAATTTGGCATTAGCTTTTTAGCTGTTTGACTTTACAATCCAGTAAGCTCCAGTAAGATTCAGATCATCTTCTGGCTATCATGCCTCTCCCCATCCTACCCGTCACATTTTATACTTCTGAAGTTGACTTTTTGTACCTAAGTATAAAACGTTGTTTATCTTTAACTTCATTTTATTAAGTTCAGCCCACTATTCTAGACTCTCAAGATTCTTTTAGATCCTGTCCTCTCTTGTATTATTTATCCTTTCCAGGTTTGTGTCATCTGCAAATCTGATGAGAATGCCATCTAAGCCTTGTTGATTAAAAATGTTAAACATCATAAGGTCAAATATAAATCCCTTAGGTACTCCAACCTGCTACATTGACAATGAATCATAACAAGTACTCTTTTTTGGCCCAGTCATATAACCAGTGCTAAATTCATTGTCTATTAAGTGTATTATTGTCTACTTCACATTTCTCCACCTTTTCTGCTAGTATGAGATACTTTATTGGAAGCTTTGCTAAAATCTTGGTAAACTATATTTTCAGAATTCCTTGAACTACAAGTTGGGCAATCCTGCAAATAAAAAAAAAAAAAGAAAAAGAAATGAGATTAGTTTGTCATCATCTGAAGTCATATTGGTGCTCTATAATCATTGCTTCTCTTTCTAGATATTAGTCAATCCTTTCTTTAAAAATCTGTTCTACAATTTTTCCAATAAAATAACCAAAAGTCAAGTTCATTCTAGTGTTTTCAGCCTTTGTTTTCTCTTCCTCCTCCTCCTCCTTTTGTGGTAGCTCTCCCATTTTCCATGATCTTTCAAGTATCACTGAGTGTTCAGCAATCCAATCTGCCATTTTTTAATATATTAAGGTATCTGGGTCATGTGATTTGAATTTATCAAGGACAACTGGCTGCTTTCTTAATATCCTCCTTACTTATCTTGGGTATCAGCTCCCTCTTTGTCCTTCACATTCTGATATTTTCAGGACAAAGAAGAAACAGAAGGGAGATAAGAAATGAGCAGTTTTAACTACCATCCTGTCTACTCTGGGCAAAACTCATTTCTTTTTTTGAACCTCCCTTTGTTCTCACTTGAGCTAAAACAAAACAAAAAGCCAACCCTCCTTTTTAGCTTCAGCTTCCCTCATGGCCTCAGTTCATTCTCTGTGGTGGCACTCTAGACACAAATTTGATAGTACCACAGTTGCCTGTCATTCATCTTTTGTTCCCCACCCTTGCTGCCATCTGTATATATTTTAAAAATATCTAACTTGGTTGATGGAATTATTGTACATCATCAGGGGTCTCTTCAGAAAAACCTCATTTTCACTCCTCATTGGAATTATTTTCTTTTGTGTCTTGAATATCTCTCATCTCTTCTCATCTGACTTTTCCTGAATCAATTTTATTATGGAATTCTATCTTTCTTGAAACCTTTTCAATCTGCTTACACAAAATCTGGGGTACATGTCAGATTACTATGTTTCTTCTCTTCCTCCTTCTTCTCTGGAAGAAAGAATTCCTTCTTTCCATATTTCCATCATTTACACCCCAGCAATCTCTTCTTCCCTATTAGTGAAAAAAACAAACAAACAAACAAAAAAACAGATCCGGAATGGAATTTACCTTTGTAGCTTTCTCTCCTAAAAAAAATGGATGATTCAGGTCTTTCTGACTTCAAGTCTTGATTTTTACCCACTCACTACCTTGCTGACAAGATCACTAAAAAAAAAAATAGTTTAGAAAGGAAAAAAAAAAGAAAGTTCTTCAGTATGGGGACTTGTGGGTATGTGTCCACACAGTGGGTGGGAACAAGGTGATGAGTCAAGGAAGGAAACTAAGAAGAAATGGTCAGAAAGTTAGCAGTAGGTATATGTATGTATATATGTAGAAATATGTCTATGTGTGTATTGGAATGAGAGATTGCGAATGTAGATATATATATGAGTTTATGTATATGTATATATAATGTATATAGCTATATATAAGTATATAAGCCAGCTTGAGGAAGGTGGGGAGGGGATGAAAGAGGGAAAAAAGATTAAAGTAAAAAGTGCACAGTAGAGAACAAAAGAATAACCTACAAAGAAGCAAAGGAAAGATAGACACTCATGAAAATAATCTTTATTATTATATATGCTTTCTTGAAATGGAAATTTATTGTTATGTATTTTGAATCCTCCCTGATGTTTTGCTGGGCACATGATAATGTTTGGGTTTTTTCCCCTTGTCTGTCCTTTCTATTGTGTTTTTTTTTCTTATTTAATATCAGTTCAATTTTTTTTAAAATTGAAAATTTAATCTAATTAAATTTTTTTAAAAAGAAAGGAAAGATAGGAAGAATAAAACTGAAAAATGAAGCCAAGAGAAAAAAGTATCCAGGGGCAGCTAGGTGGTACAATGGATAGAGCACCAGCCCTGAAGTCAGGAGGACCTGAGTTCAAATGTGATCTCAGACACTTAACATTCCCTAGCTGTGTGACCTTGAACAAGTCACTTAACCTCAATTGCTCAGCAAAAAGCAAAAAAAAAAAAAGAAAAAAGAAAAAAGTATCCAGGGGGAAAGAGGGACTGGTCAGCTGTCAAAAGCTGCAGAGAAATCAAGTATAATGAATGAGAAAAGACCATTTCATTTATAGGTTGGGATCCTTGGTAATCTTGGAACAAGCAGTTTTAATTGATTGGTGGAGTATGAAGCCAGGTTCAGTGAGTTGAGAGGAGAGTGGCCACTAAGGAAATGGAGGCAATGAATGTAGGCAACTTTTAGGAGAATGCCTGTGAAATGAAGAAGAAATAGAAGATTAAAGTTTAAATATATATACATATGTATATACATATATATATGTCAAATGAAGGAGTATATATGTGTCTATGTATGTGTGTGTGTGAGTGTGTGTGTTTTAAAGATGGTGGATACTTAAGCATATATGTAGGCAGTAGCAAAGGAACAGTAGATAAAAAGAGGTAGAAGATGGGGAAAATAGAAGGAATTATTCCAGCTTTCCAAAGGAGAAGTAAATAAGAATGCAGTTTAACAAATGAAGAGGTTGAATTTGAAAAAGAGAAAGGTCGGGCAGCTAGGTGGTGCAGTGGTTAGAGCACCAGACCTGAAGTCAGGAGGACCTGAGTTCAAATTTGACCTCAGACACTTAACACTTCCTAGCTGTGTGACCCTGGGCGAGTCACTTAACCTCAATGCCTCAGCAAAAAAAAAGGAAAAGAGAAAGGTCACCTCTTCATCAGAGACAAGAGTTTGGAAGTTGAGCTTTGAGGTATATAGTTGGGGACAAAAGGTAGTTGTCAGTGAATGGTCTGGTCTCTCTTTTCTCAGTGAAACAGGAGTCAGGGTCTTCTGCAGAAAGTTGGACAGGAAGATAAAGGGAAAGTAGGAAGGTGGCAGGGAAGTGGGAAGTTTTAGAAGACAAAAGATTTAGAAAATCTTTTGAATCAATCATGAAAAATACTCCAAATCATGACTAAACAAATCTGTATTAAAACAATTCTAAGGTTCCCCAACACAACTCATATTGATCACACAAAAAGGAAGATGATGTATGGAGTTATGAATTATTGGTTCAACCATTCTGCAAAGTATTTTGAAACTATATGCAAAAAAGTGACTAAATATGCCCATCCCCTTGATATAGCTGTACCACAACGAGGCTTTTACTTCAAAGAGATTATATAAAGAGAATAAGGGATATGTTTTTAAAATATATATATTTGTAGCCACTCTTTTTTTGTTGCAGCAAAAAATTAGAAACTAGGGGCAGCTAGGTGGTGCAGTGGATAAAGCACCAGCCCTAAAGTCAGGAGGACCTGGGTTTAAATCTGGTCTCCAACACTGAACACTTCTTAGCTGTGAGATCCTGGGCAAGTCACTTAAGCCCAATTGCCTCAGGGAAAAAAAATAGAAACTAACAGAAATCTATCTAGTAACAAATTATGGTATAGGAATACAGTGGGATACTATCATTCTGTAATAAATGATGCTTAAAAGTTCTTTTTGTTGGAAAGAACGGGAAACAAAAGGGATGTCCATCAAACTGAAAAAAAATAGCTTGAATAAACTGCATGATATGAGTATAATGGAATATTATTGTACCAAAAAAATTGACAAAGGGGATAATTTTAGAGAAAACTTGAAAGACATGAACTGATGCTAATAAGAGTGAGTAGAATTAGAATAATTTATATAATAACATAAAGTAAACCAACTAAACAAGATGGAAGAACTCTAATAAATGAAATGGACAACCACAGATGGACTAAAATGCAGTTTTTCTTTTTTTTTTTAAATTCAATTTTATTTTCAGTTTTGAATTCTCTGCCTTATAGCTCTTCTTTCCCATCTATTGAGAAAGCAAGAAAAACAAAATCTGTTACAAATATATATTTGAGCCAAACAAATTATTGGAATTTATCCATTCCAATTTTTTTTTTTTTTTGCTTAAGTTTGTACTCTTCAGCGCCTTTCTATTTGGACGTGAGTCACAAATATATAGCATTTTTAAACATAGTCAATGTGCAGATTGGTTTTTCATATAAAGGTATATTTGTTACAAAGCTTTTATTTCTCTTTTTAAATTGTAGAGTAGATTGGGGGAGGCAAGGGAAGTGATAATGTCAAAAAGAAGAAAAGAAAATTACTGAAGCATTTAAAAGAAAGTATACAGAAAAGCTCAATAGAAATTACAGAGTAGCAGGTTAGCTTTAAAAGTAACAAATTTTTTTCATATATGTCTTTTTAAAAGCAAGCTATAGTTTTTTCTGTTCTACTGTGTATTTAGGATTTTTTTTTCCCTTTTGGTGTTTGTTAACTGCGGAATTTTAAATTTTTTTAAAGAGGAAATTAAAATTTAAAATGACAAGGATAATTCCCAGTAGTTAAAGATTGAAGTCAAGAATATGAACAAATAGTTACAAAAGAGAAAACAAAAATTGTTTAAAAATCAATTGAAAAAATGTTCATCCTCACTAATAATCAAAGAATTACCAAATAAAATCATATCATAGCCTTCAAATTGGCAAAAATAACTAAACATGATAAAAACAAGGTTGACAATATGGTGAAATACACTCGTTCCTTGCTAGTCATAACTGCAAACAAATAGAGGCTTATTTGGAAAGCAATCTAATTACATATAGCAAAAAAATTTTTTTAATGATCTTTTGCTAGAAATAATTTTGAGAATATTATCAATAATAAAGAAGTTCAGAAATTTTAGCAGCAAGATTATTTGTAATTATAAAAAACAGAAAGTAATTATAAAATAATAATCTTATTAGAGAACATTAATAAACAATATTCTAAAATTTATGGGATATATAGCTCAATATGTGATAGTAGGGAAATGGTCAAATACGTAGCAGAATATTACAATGTAATTAAGATCAATAAGTATGATTAATAGAAAGAAGTATGAAAGAATGTTATGAAGTAATGAAAATCCAGGGGGGGGGGGGAAAGAAGGAATATTAATTGTAAACAAAGAAAGAAAAAAATAAATGGATGAAAGAAAGAAAGAAACATTTATTCTTTAGAGAAGAAAGCAATTTCTTGTGTTATAATATTGGAGATGGCCAGATCTCATCAGAGTAAAGCCATCTACCTAGGGGGTAATCATCTACTCCTGGTGTTTCATGTAGAAATAAATTATGTCAAAAGGAACCTGACAAAACTAGTATTGCTGAAATCATAATGGATACAATCATAGATTTGGGGTTAGGAGGACCTAGGCTTTAAATCCTATTTCAGATACTTGCTAATTGTATGACTACAGAAAAATGAGTCTCGTTTATCTCATTGGTAAAAATGAATTAAGCTATCTCCTTCATATCTATTGAGAAGCCTGAATAAGGTATTCTATGAAAGAGGTTTTGCAAGGCTTAAATTGTTGGACTTCTAGTCAACTTGTCAGTCTAAATGGAGGCAGAGTGTCCTGCTTCCACATACCTGTTCCAGTAAAAATCTGAAATTCAAACCAGATCAAATAATGATCAAGAAATAAATAAGAAATTACAGCAAATGATTTTTCCATTCCTTCAGAATGATAGCCAGAAGCTCATCAACCATAAGAAAGGGGGCCATCAACAAAGTCATTTCCAGTGCACTAAGTAAGCTGGTTGCCTCTCAGCAGGCTTCTGGTGGACCAGAGAGATGAGTAGCCTTTAAGGCTGTCTCTCTCAGAGAGACAACTAAACTGGAGATACCCACCCTACACCCCCAAGAAAGCCCCAGGCTAATCAAAAAGGTCCTATTCTTATCTCACAGATGATCTTGAAGATACAGCACTCAGAACTTCAAAGGTCCAGGGGAATCAAACCCAAGGAAGCTGGAGTCAGTACAGGGAACCAAGGTAACACAGCATAATTTCTTCATCCAAAAATTGAGTGGGGTCTGGCCTTGGTAGGAAGCTCCAATTCAGAAATGAAAGCAGAGGAGAATAAATTAAAAAAAACACTGATCTGTATTTTTTTAAAAGTAAATAAATAGTTGCCTAAAAGGGAAAAATAACTACATTAACAACCACAAGTAGATACTCAAAGGAAACAACTAATTTTGTGTTTTCTTATCAACAAACATTTATTTCACAGGCCTTTCACACATCTTCTCCCTCAATTAAACAAAAAACATTAAAAAAAAATACAACCCATAACTAATACACATAGTCAAGCAAAGCAAATTCCCTCATTAGCCATGCCCCAAAATGTATCTCATTCTAAATTGAGTCATCTGGTCTCTCTGGGGAAGTGCTTCATCTTCAGGCCTCTGGAATTGTGATTTCTTGTTGCATTGGTCAGAGTTCTAAAGTCTTTCAAAATCATTTTCCTTTATAATGTTGTCATTTTATAAATTGATCTCCTTGCTGCAATCATGTTATTCTGCTTCATTTCATAGAGATCTTCCCGATTTTCTCAGAGACCGTCCAACCTGCAGTAATGTCCCATTATGTTATTTAGTAATTTCCCAGTGGAAATCTCAAATTCATTATGTTTCTCCCATCCTTTTCCCCTCCTAATTTTTACTAATACTGTCCAGGACACCATCATCCTCTCCCAGACACCCAGGCTCACAACCTCAGTGTCATCTTTGACTCCCCAACTCCCACTCAATCCACATATCCCATCTGTGACCAACCCTTTTCATTTCGACCTTCACAAGCTCTTTTCTTCACTCACACAGGGGTCACTCTAGAAGCCCGCATCACCTCACACCTGCACTATTAAAATAGCCTTCCCATTGTGATCCACCTTCCACTCAACTGCCAAAATGATTTCCCTAAGCACAGCTCTGACCATGTCACCTTCATATTTTTTTTTTTTTGCTTTTTGCTGAGGCAATTGAGGTTAAGTGACTTGCCCAGGGTCACACAGCTAGGGAATGTTAAGTGTCTGAGACCAGATTTGAACCCAGGTCCTCCTGACTTCAGGGCTGGTGCTCTATCCACTGTGCCACCTAGCTGCCCCCTGTCACCTTCATATTTAATGAATGCCAATGGATCCCATTATCTCCAGGATCAAATATAAACTCCTCTGTCCTTCATTTAAAGCCTTTCACAATTTGATCCCTTTTTACCTTTATTTTCCTCTTATATTTTGTTTTCCTTCAGGCATTCTGTGATCCAGTTCACTTGAGTAGGTGTTACATGGCATTCTAAATCTTGAATCCATTCCTGTTCATTAGCTATCCCCCATGTTTCCTGGCTTCCTTCAACACTCAGCTCCAATCCCATTTTCTAAAGAAAGTCTTTCACAGTTGCCTCAATTACTAGTACCTTTCTTCTGAGGCTACCTTCCATTTTCACTGTACAAATCTTATAGTCCATGATTATATGTGCATTGTCTTCCCATTTAGAATGGGAACTCATCAGGTTTGCAAAACACTTTTACAATTATTATCTCATTTTATCCAATAACTATGAGAGACATTTTGCATTTTACAGATGAGGAAACTGAGGCAGAAAGCAGTTAAATATCTTTCCCGGAATCTCAGGGTTTGTAAATGCCTAGGACAGAATATGACCTCAGGTCATCCTGACTCCAGATCCTTCATTCTTCATTGTTCCCCATACCTACCTCAAGGAACATGTTTTCTTTGTATTCCCAGCATTTCACATAGTTCTTTATAATTATGAAATACTCACTTTTGATTTTTATGTTTGCATGGTTGTTACTTCCATTTATATTGTTGTACTCATAGCATATACTGTTTTCTTGGCTCTGTATACTCCATTCTCTATCAACTCTTGTAGATCTTTCCATGGATGCTATTCATCACATACTTATTTCTTACAGCACAAGATATCCATTATTTTTATTTCTAATATTATCTTTCCTTAATATAATAAACAGTATCTAAAAATTATAATGTGAGCTGTTGATTTTATAGATACTGTTTATTATATTAAGGAAAGATTCATTTATTCCTATACTTAGTGTTTGTTTTTTTTTAAACATGAAGAGGTATTGTATTTTGTCAAAAGCTTTTTTTGGATCTATCGTTAGAATAATTTTAACTGTTTTTATTAATGATATGAGCTGTTGTGTTTATGATTTTCCAAAGTTAACCAACCCTATATTCCTAATATGAAATAAATCTGGTCATAATGTAGAATCTTTTTTTGGTATGTTGATGTGGTCTCCTTGCTAATATTGTATTTAAAAATTTTGTCTCAATATTCATTAAATGGTTTCTTTCTCTGCTTTGAGAATCAATGCCATATTTGCTTCACAGAAGACATTTGCTAGAAACCCTTTTTCTACTTTTCCAAACAATTTATGTGATATTGGAATTAATTATCTAATCAATATTTGATAGAATTCACTTGTAAATCCATCTGGTCCTAGGGGAGAGGGTTGAATTTTCTTTGAAAGATCAATTTTTTTTCTGATATTAGGTCACTTAAATTTTCTATTTCATATCTTTTTTTAATGTGGGTTATTTTATATTTTTAAATATTCATTCACTTTGTTATAAGACTTGGGCAAAACAGTTCTAATGAATTCCTTTTTTTCATTTATTGTGAATTGATTTTCATTTTTGAAATTAGAAACCAGATTTTCTTTTTAAAATCATCTAATTATTTATTTTATCAAAGCAATGATTTTTTTTGTTTTCAATTTTTCAATTTTCTTTCATTTTCAGAATTTCTACTTTTGTATTTAGTGTTGGGGAGTTGATTTTGTTGTTATTTCATCCACAACCATTGATCTGTTCTTTCTCTTTTATTGATAAAAGTGTTTAAAGATTCATATTTTCCTCTGAGGACTGCTTTGACTACATCCTAAAAATTTTGGTAAGTTGTTTCATTGTTTTCATTTTCTTTGAAGAAAGTATTGTTTCTATGATTTACTCTTTGAATTACCAAATTTTTAGGATCAGATTATTTGATGTTCCCGTTTTAATCCTTTCTTCAAATGTCCTTTTTTGGTTTACTCATTAAAACTCTGTCATGTCTGATTATATCTAATGATAAAATAAGCTGATGGGGGGAATATTATCTTCCCTCTTTTATAGGAACAAAAATGTATCTACACTGTAATACTTTCATGGATCTTTGATCTCATTGATATGAGTACTCCTTTCAATGGCACAAATTGCAACCTAATGATATTTTTTATTAAGTCTCATGGCTTCCCATAAATCTTTCAGAAGAAAGCTACCTGAATATAAGAGAAATCTTCCTCTATCCTCAACCAATCAAAAAGCATTTATGAAGTCTTTATTATGTGAGGGGCATTGTACTAGGTACTACATTGCCTAGGTACCAGTATGACATTCACATTGTGAATCAGTTGTCCCTCCTTGCCACATGTATCATTCACATTGATATATATATATTACACATTGACTGGACAACTATTTTTATGCTACTTTTTGATTTCAAGTTATCATGGGCAATCACCACAGCTTAGTATATACTCAGTGTGCATCTCTTTCCATTATCCAGTTTTGAATTTTCAGAGAAATGTGGTATGCAAAACAAAGGCATCATTAGAAGAATATTACTCTTTTTAAAAAAGATTTTTGTGTTGAGGTAAAGTTTGAGGTCATCACAAGATTTCTAAAATTTATCTTTTCCTCTCTTCAGTTGTATTCCTTTTCAGAGGCTGTCCAAGGTATATCTACTAATGAATTAATTCATTGGGCTGTCTATCCAACTGAATGTCATATTTTAAATCAGGGGTTGACACACTATGAGCTATAGACCAAAGCCAGCCTGCTACTTGTTTTTGTACCACTTAGAAGCTAATAGTAATTAAAAAAATTTTTTTTAATGTTAAAAAAATAAAAATATATCATGACAAATTTGTAACAGAAAGCTTTGTAAGGGTTAATGTTGAAGAATTACCCATATGTATGTTTTGCAAATAAAAAATAAAATAAAATAATAATAAATATATATATATACATCATGACACATGAAAATATATGAAATTCAAATTTTAGTGTTCACAAATAATATTTTATTGGAATACAATTATATGGATTTGTTGATATAATCTGTGGCTGCTTTCATGCTACAATGATAGGTGAGTAGGCACACTTGAAACAGTGAATGCTATTTCCCTCCCTGCATAGTGTGGCTTGGTATGCTACAAAATGTTAGTGATACAACTCACTCATACATATAAGTCAATAATGTTTTGAAGTACCATATATGTTCCCATACTGTGATAATTTTTTTATTATTAGTGCATCAAAAGGAAAACAGGAAAGAATATGATTTTTTGAGCTTAGGGCCAAGATTGACATTTTTCTGAATGAGAAGAATCAGTCTCAACCACAAACTGACCCCTGAATGACTCTGGAATTAACTTTTGCTGATTTGATAATATATTTTAATTAATTCAATATAAAATTATAAAAATTAGCATTTATGTGCAAAAATTCAACAACTAATGTCATTTCAGTCACAAGTGATGTATTCCCTTAGATAGTTTTTGAGCTGTCAAAAATTTAAACTTCTCCATTCCCACTCAAATTTGCAACAGAAATATTATTTTTTACCTCAAACTATAATTTTAATAGCATTTTTCAGATCTTGATGCAAGTGCAAAAAAATCCCCATATTTCAAAATCATTTAACTGCAACTGGGGAGCTCTCACCCAATTTTCAGTTAGAAATGATTAATCTACAGTGTGTAATGACATGCTAAAAGGCAAATACTGGGGCAGCTAGGTGGTGCAGTGGACAGAGCACCAGCCCTGAAGTCAGGAGGATCTGAGTTCAAATTTGGTCTTAGACACTTAACACTTCCTAGCTGTGTGACCCTGGGCAAGTCACTTAACCCCAATTGACTCAGCAAAAATAAATAAATCAATAAATAAAAGACAAATATTGAGAAGATTCTAATTGAATTCTATAAATGTCAACAAGTAATAAATATGCTCAATTAAAATCACATGCTCATGGACTGATATCAGTATTTGGTAGTATCTATTTCTGTGAAAAGATATTTTCAAAGGTTAAATACAATATTTTCAATTAATTTTTTATGATAAGGAAAACAAACTTTAAATCCCAATTAAGCAAAAGGTGATTCCTTGCCCTCCCAATTCCATTCTTCTCATTATGTATATTATGTACATACATTATATACATATATTATATACATATAACATATATACATATATTATATATGTATTATAAAAATTGAACTATTAGTATTATATTTTGAATTTCATTAGTAAAATTTTGTGAAAAAATTTTTCCAACATTTTATAAACAGATCATAATATCCTAGATTTTGTCTCTTGGACCAAAAGCCTAAAGTATTTGCTATTTAACCCTTTACAGAATGGATCTTCACACTAGCTGACATTCTTCATCCTTTTGGATTTTGTGTATAGACTATTAGGTTAATCTTGTTTGAATAATCATGGATGTCATATTTTGGGGCTTGATGCAATCAGCAAAATATTATTTTGCATCATTTCAAAGAACCGAAAATTTTGTAGGTGCCCCCTGGAGAAAAGCTGAATAAATACTAATATATAAATGGAATGCAATGTTATTATGTGGTAAGAAATGACAAATATGAAAAATGTTTTTTAATGTGGAAAGAATAAATTGATGAAGAGTAAAGAAAACAGAACCAAAAGAATCATATAGAATAACTTCATGAATAATGACTAGAAAAGATTATCAAAAATTCCTCCTTTCTTTCAGTAAAGGGAAAGGTAGGAACTAAGGAGTAGAATATCATATATACTGTCAAGAATTTTAAAAATAGGCTATTAAAATCCACTGATAATCTACAAACTTTATTAATAACTTGTTTCTTTCTCCATCCAACAATTACAAAAATATACATAGTCAACCCTGACTTATTTGGATGTTGACCAGCCATTGTTTTTCTTTTAACAAAAGTGCTGAGAACTGAAAAATTTATCAGGGGCCCAAACTAGGTCTTTCGGGTGAGGCTTGAGGTATAACATGAAAATATGACTGAGGAAACAAAGGTTTGAGCTTCCAAACAGTTTTTATTTCTTTTAAGTAATGCATACTAAATGCCCAACAAATCAAAACCAGCAGCTTTTTTCAGCTTTGACCTTGGACCTTGAATCAGAGGGAAGACAGATTTTTATACTTTAAAAACAATCAAATAAAACCAATAAATTAAAAGGAGACAATTAACCAGGATACATTAGGGTTTCCAAGATGAGGGGGAGAGCAGTTACAATTTCCAGAAAAAAGAGGTGTCCCACTCTCCCCAAGAGTCTGTAAATCAAAGGAACATGAAAACAATAACTGGTTGATGAACATGAGGCCAGTTTTCAAACAAGATATATTAATTGCTTGAGATGTACAATTGCAAGAAAACAGCCTTGTTTCAATATTCAGATCTGAGTTTCTGGTCAATATAAACATTGTCCTTAGTTAAGGGTCTCTTTTCTCCCAATTGATACAATTGAAAAGTATTTTCTCACAGGATGGAAGTTGGACTAATCTCATAATTGAAAAGAAAGGGAACTGAGTTAGCTCCAGAAAGAAGTCACAAGAGGAGTCAGTAGGGTTCACTCAATAATCATTAGCCAGCTTGCTGTCCCAGTCCCCTCAATTTCCTCTGGCTAGCTGACTGTTAGTTATCAGAGATATTTTAAAGAGTATTCCTCCACAAGGATTTGCTAGACTAGATTCCTTCCAGCTTTTAGTGAGGAATTGTGGAAAGAATGTATGTGAAGGCAGAGAAAGAGTTTAAATTCCAAGTCTAATACTACCTATGTGATCTTGGACAAGTCATTTAGTCTCTTTACACATGTTTCTTCATCTATAAAATTAAGAAGTTGGCCCCAGATGGCCCTGAGAGCCCTAAACTTACGATCTCATTTGTTGTTGTGACCTCTTATGAATCTATTTCTGAATTAGATTTAGAATTGACTGTATTGGCAATGAACCATAACTTTTTTTGGCCCAATCATATAACCAGTGCTAAATTCATTGTCTATGAAGTGTCATCCTTACTCCTCTCAGACCCATTAACTCCCTGAGTGTCTAAACCACCTTGAACATGACTAAGGCTCAACTTTCCCTTCTAGACAAGGCATAGTATAATACAGTCCTCAGACTGTGTGAAGATTGGAGAGGCTATTAATGTGGGGTTATAAATCTTGAGTTATTTTGCTTTAAAGGCCTATCTTGTGTGACTTTCCATGGATTCTAAGACTTTTATAGCCTTCAGCCTTCTTCTCAAGTCGGGGGATAACCAGAGGGTGGGAACCTCTTTTGACTGCTAATGAGCTGTTAAATAGTCCCAAATTGAATGAAGAGGGGAATTTTTCCTGGAGAAGAGGCAATAAAGAGATGAAAGGTGCTTTGAGCCTGAAGCTTCAAGTTGACTGAAAAGAATCAGATAATCAAGCTGCAAGGTACAGAGGCCCAGGGAGGTTAAATATTTTACCCATGGTCACAGAGCACAGAAGTTAACAGACATAGAATTCAAACCCAGGTCCTCTAACTCCAAAAACAAGATTCTGTTTACTATACCATGTTGCCCTTTTTCCTCACAAGAAAAATGGAAGTCTTTTAAATCTACCTTCTCCATCTCTGTGCTTTGGGACAATCCTGCCTCAACAGTAAGAAATGTTTTTCATTCCTCCATCAGTTTTGAATATCTACCCCTTTGCCCTGTGTTAAAAGGATCACAGGTGAGGTCAATCCCCTAATTTTGCAGGGTAGGAAACTGAAGTCTGGAGTCTTTTAGCCAAGATTACACATAAGTAGCAGAACTGTATGTGAGCTCAGGTCTTCTAATGCCAAATTCAGCGCTTTCTCTCAATATGGCACACTACTTTCATATGTATCTTTATCTGTATTCATGTCAAATTTTTGAAATATGGAAAATTTCTAAGATAGAGTTACAGTCCTATTTAAAAAAAACAACCTTAAAAAGGGTTTGAAGCTAAATTGTATTGTAGGGCTTCTTAGCTATTCTTTTGACCTTTGCTAATTAACCAATGCTTTGAGTTCTGAGTTATTGAGCCTGCAAGAGAATGATGGATAACAGAGATTAGCTCTATATAGGGGAAGAACTCAATCACCAGCACTTCTGCCTTTTCACCCAGAGCAAGGCCAGCCATGTGTCCAGAAAGGTTTAAGGAACATTTGTGCCATCCCATCCGGGCCAAAAGTCCTCCCTTTCTCAACTCCTTTTGCTTAATTGATGCAAATTCCCACCATTTGAGACATTCCTCTGAATGAAACTAAGGTGGGCTACTGTTAAAATGTATAAATGTTAACAGTCATTGCACAGTTCCAATCTTATTTGCACAACTAACAGGGCCTAGTTTTCAAATTTATTGTTTTCCCTAAAAAAACCCATTAGAAGGCAAGAAAGGACAGATAGGGAAATGATGCTGGGGATAGGGGAAGGTTGAAAACATGTTTGTGATGGAGAACAGGCCTGATGAGGCAATGCAATAGGGAGTATGGGCAGCATAAAAGTACCAAGCTAGGCAGACAGAGTCCAGTTACTTTCAGTAGAAAATATCTTGCCCATAGAAATGTTCTCAGGGAGACTTGCATGAACTAATGCTGAGCAAAATGAGCAGAAGCAGGAGATCATTATACACTGCAACAACAATACTATATGATAATCAATTCTGTTGGACATGGCTCTCTTTAACAATGAAATGTTTCAAACCAGTTCCAGTTGTTCAGTGGAGAAAGCCATATATACTGAGAGAGAGGGATATGAAATGTGGACCACAACATATCATTTCCATGCTCTCGATTGACGTTTGCTTGCATTGTGTTTCCTTTCTGGTTTTTTTTTTTTTCTTGTAGATATGATTTTTTCTTGCACAACAATGATGTGTGGAAATATGTATACATATATTCAATCTGTCAAGTATTTTAACATAATTAACATGTAGTGGATTTCCTGCCATCTAGGGGAGGGGTGGGGAGTAGGGGGGAAAAATTTGTAACAGAAAGCTTTGTAAGGGTCAATGTTGAAGAATTACCCATGCATATGTTTTGCAAATAAAAAGCTTTAATTAAAAAAAAAAAAAAAGAAAAGAAATGTTCTCAGGCCTTGAAGAAAGCCTTTCGAATTGCATATATTAGGATCACAGCTGCAGAACTGAAAGGGACCTCAGGAGTCATTCACTTCAACATTTTCATTGTACAAATGAGAAAATTGAGGCCGAAGGAGACTAAGGAACTTGTCTTGCTTAAGGTTGCATAGGTAGTTAGTGTCAGAGACAGGATTGAGACTGAGGGCCTGTTTAATTCTACCTGTAGCACACAGCTTCTTGGAAAGACTACAAAGCACAGGTAAAGGGATGTGTATTAAGAAAAAATAGAAACTTTCTGACTTTCCCACTTCTCAGTGTGAATACATGCACTTATCACCATATATTCAAGCATGGGCAAATAAATTTGGGGGGGGCAAGTTTAGGGGGAAAGGTGAATTCCATTTTGGATATGTTGAGTTTAAGATGTTTTGCGTCTGAAATGTTCAGTAGGCAATTGATGATTTGGACTAAAACTCAGGGTTGATATTGAGATGGAATATTTAGAGATGACATTTAAACCCATGGGACGTTTTTAAGGTTTTCCCATCCATAGAGTGTGGAGCAATGATTACTCTTTTTTTAGTTTCATGGCCCCTTTGGCAATGATTTTTTTTCTCCGAATATTTTTAATGTAGAAAATAAAAAATGAAGTATTACAAAGGAAATCAATTATATTAAATTGCAGTTATCCAACTACATAACATCCAAATATTATTTTTAAAAGTTCATAAATTCCACATTAAGAATCCCTGAGGTAGAAAGAAGAGAGAAAATTCCTCGGGGAATTTTAGGAGGCAAGATATAGATAAAAAGCCAGTCAGGTAGGAAGTCAGAAGGGAGAGAAACTCAGCAATGAGGAGGCAAAGGTGTTCTGGGAATAGTTTAAAAGCTGGCTTTGGTGGGGGGCTGGGAGGGTGAAGGATGTATCCATGACCCACTTTTAAATTAAAGCGGAATCCTTAAAATTTTCTCCATTACTTTTTAAAGTCTAGAAAATCAACAATATTAAATCAAGTTCTGATCAGTAGCTGTAGGACTTCCCAGGGATCAATATTCACATTGAAAATGTAATAATCCTCCATGAGCTCCAGCACTGCCCTGCCCTGCCAAGAGAAGTGAAGCAGACAAGTCCATGAGGTCTGGACTGAGAAAAGACCACCAGACTTAGCGATTATAAAACTCGGACAACTCTAGGCAAGGCAGTTTCCATTTAGGGACGAAGTGGAAGACCAGACAGCTAGCCCAGCCAGCCTTAGCTCGGCCCCTTCTTACTCGGAACCCAAAGTTCTGGTCCCAGATCTCCCTCGACCCAGGAAACCACGGAGCCCCCATACCCGCTGCCCAGCCTTAGGGGACGTAGAGTCGCGGAGGCGCCCTCCCTGGAGGGTCTTAGACGGGGCAGCATCGGATGAGCTGTATTCAAGGGGACGGCACAGGGAGAGCCGTTCTCGGCAAACGGGCTTCCCTTTTGTGGGGGACCACAGAAGATCGCCCAGGGAGGCAGCAGCGGGAGGAAGGAAGAGCAAGGCCAGAGGTAGGCGTAGGGAAGAGTTGGAGGAGTTCTCAATAATTAATGAAGCGCCTGGGACGAGTCCAGCGGGAAACACAAAGCTCTAGGAGATAGACCTCGCTCGGTGGAGCAGACGCACGCCCCCGGCAAGGACCAGGAGGCGGGGCCGGGGAAGGCCGGCAGAGGGGCACAGGCAGGAGGTTCAAAGCAGGAGGGTCCAGGAAGCTATGACCCGAGCCCGCCATCAGCTTGCTCACCCCTCGAAGGGGCCTCCGAACAGAGGCCCGGGCAAAACGTCGACATTCCCTGACTCGGCGTGCGAGGCCCATTCCCACACACGCAAGCCCACGCAGAGGGACGTATACCCACTCCCACTAGGCCCGTCGACAGCCGAGACTCTGAGGTCCCGCCCAGAACGCAACTCCTCCCCTCTCGCCCCGCCCAAGACGTGACCCCTCCCCTTCTCGTTCGGCCCCTGGCTCCCGCGAGCTGAGGGGAGCACAGCGCCGGCGGCGCGGGACTGGTGACGCCCGCCCTGGCGTAGACTGCGCAGGCTGAACGTCCCCCGGCCTGTGGGTCTGCACGAGAGGAAGAGGCCGTAGCCGGAGCTCCCTCCTGGTGCTGACGCTTGGACGATTCCCAGTTTAATTTCTGCCCTCGCCCCGCCCGAATTCCAAGATTACTGGGACGTCCTCCGCTCCCCTTCCAGTCTCCCCGGCCGGGCCCCGCCCCTATCCAATGAGTCCTCTCACCCCGTCACCTCTGGCCTGGGCAGTGGCCGGATCTTACCCCTTCCCCGTCTCCCTTCCCAGAGGGTTCAGTTCTTCCCCCGGCGGCCAAAGCCGCCCCCCGACTAGTGCCAGGCTGACCAAGTCACTCCTTGGCTCCCTCTTGGCCCTGGAACCTCGCACAAGCTTTTATTCAGCACCCACACCCCTTCCACGGCCTGACTTCCAACTGCTCTTCCAAGTTTGTGGTAATTTCCCCCTTTATATACATCTTAATCTGGCCAAACTGGCCTTCTGGCTGGCTTCGTGCTGAAGGAATAGGATAATAATGACTGTTGGAGCACGCCCAAGGAAAAGCGTGGGGGGGCGCCCAAATAACTTTTTTTTTTTTTGCTTTTTGCTGAGGCAGTTGGGGTTAAGTGACTTGCCCAGGGTCACACAGCTAGGGAATGTTAAGTGAGACCAGATTTGAGCTCAGGTCCTCCTGACTTCAGAGCTGGTGCTCTATCCACTGCGCCACCTAGCTGCCCCCCAATAACTTTTAAGGATGGAAACGGGTCCTGAGCCCCACGGCCCCCTGTGAGCTTTGAATGCTGGGATGTGCCTTTGTGGTGGGCGGAGGGTCCGAGGAGCATCAGGAGGCTCTTTCCATCAGCCAGTGTCCTGTCGGGACCCAGGGGCCACCCCTTGGACCAACCCCTAGGTCCGAATCTAATTTGTTCCATGCTCTTCTTTGGGGGCTAAGGTTAGGGGGGCACCTTAGATATCACCGAGTCCAGTCTCTTGACCAAAGAAGCTTCCTCGATTAGGGGCCATGCAGTGAATGAACATGCTCAGTGACGTTACATTACTCTTTGCCTCACAGGACAACCGGTGACGTTATTTTGTGGCACACTCTCTCCCCCAGGCCTCCCGTAGATTGCTGCTGTAACTTCCCAGGGTGGCCTAGATATGTATCTGCAAACAGTGATAACCCCCACGAAGATGTTTTGTGGTTTCTGTTTTTGCCAGATCGGAGTACACGTTGATTTATAGAATACATTTAATTAAACAGCATGTTGAATGGCCAAAATGAAAGTTTTCCTCTTAACACACTATGGTACATTTCCCCCCAGGTGACCTCTTCTTTAATTAGAAAAGAGACAAATGAAAGGAACTTGGATATTCAGGGAAGATTCAAGTTGGGGTACATTTTTCTTTTAAAGTACATGCTTAATGATATTTTCTGTTTCTTACATTTACATCATTATAGTATCCTATGTATCGCCCTTTCTCCACTTTCTCCATCCCATGTGATAAATAGTATTTTTAGAGAGCAGCCAGTACAGCTGATCTACATGTTAAAGTTCAAAATGTGCACATTGTAACTCCTGTGGACCTTCCATTTACATGAAAGGACAGCTTAGTGATATTATCCTATTTGATCTTAATAATTTTGTTTCATTTACTTTTGACATTCTTTTTGTTCTTTTCATTTACATTGTTGTTTGTTTAGATCTACTTCACTCTACATCAATTCATATAAATACATGCTTCTTTGTATTCATTATACACATCATTTATTACAATACATTTATTGTATTACATTTATATACCACAGTTTGTCTAGCCATTCCCCCAAATGATCACAGTTTACTGTTTCCAATTCTTAATTATTACAGAGAAAGAGAAAGGAAGGAAAAGAGAGAGAAGGAGGGAGGAAAGGAGGGGAGGGAGGGAGACATGCTGCTACAAATATTTTAGCTCATATAAAGACCTTTTTCTTATCCATGACTTTCTTGGGGTGGAAGTCCAGTAATGAAATCATCTCAGGTTCAGAGAGTGTAGACATTTTAGTTAACTTTGTTTGCGTCATTCCAAATTGCTTTCCAAAATGGTTATAGGACTTCACAGCTCCACCAACAATGTATTAGTGTACCTATCTTCTCACAACCCCTTCAACATTGCCATTGCCATTGCCATTATTTTGACATTTTTGCCAATTTGCAGGGAGTGAAGTAAAACCTCAGAATTGTTTTGATTAGCTCTTGTTATTAGTGATTTGAAGCATTTTTTCATGTGGCTATAAATACTTTGCAGTTCTTTTGAGAAATATTTGTTCATAATCTTAGACTATCTGTTAAGGACTGATTATTTGTGTGTATATACACACATATTATATACATATATATCACATATGCATATACATCAAATATATATATATATATGATAAGGATTTGGTATCTAAGATATGTAAATATGTAAGAATATAAATAATATAAGAATATTACATATATGTACTTATATATATAATTTATATATCTTGGATACCAAATCCTCATCAGAGAAATTTGATACAAAGATTCTTGCCTATTCAACTGCTTCCTTTCTTATCCTAGATGCATTAATATGGTTACAGAGAGCTTTTCAGTTTCAAGTAATCAAAGTTATTTATTTCATCATTTTTAACTGTCTATTCTTGTTTGGTTAAGGATACGTTTTTTACTCAAAGGTCTACTTTTCTAATTTTTTTTGCAGTATAATTTTTAATATTAAGATCATATATCCATTTAGAATGTATTGTGGAAGGTACTATAAAGTGTTATTCTATGACTAATTTGGGTCAGTCTGCTTTCCATTTTTCCTAGTAGTTTTTAATCAAATAGGGAGTTTTTCCTTAGGTAACTCAGGTTTTCCGCTTTATCAAACACTGGCTTTTTAAGGTTTATTGTTTCTGAATCTCCCTTGCCTGGTCTTTTCCATTGATCTCTCTCTCTATTTTTAACCAATACCAGATGGTTTTGATGACTTCTGTTTTATAAACATAGTTTGAGGTCTGGAAGAATTATTCCTCCTTTGTCCTTTTCATAATTCCCTTTGATATTCTGGATTTTATGTTTTTCCAAATGAATTTTGTTATCGTTTTATCAAGCTCTTTGAAGTATCCCCCTGGATAATTTGTTGAACACTGAATGTTCATTAGTGCCCCATAAACATTAAATATTCCTTCAACTATTTAGATTTTACTTTATTTCTTTAAGCAGTAATTTGTAATTGAATCTGTGCAAGTCTTTTTGTGTGCTTTGTAGGTTGAGTCCCAAATATTTTATGCACTTTTGTAATTATTTGGAATGTAATTTTCCCTTTTTATTATTATTTCTTGTATTTTGTTGTTATTATATTGAAATACTATTGATTTTTGAGGATTTATTTTGTAGCTTGCAAATTTGATAAGGCTGATAATTGTCTCAGTTAGTGTCTTTGCTAATTCTTTAGAGTGTTCCAAGTAAACCATCATATCATCAGCAAATAGGGAATAGTTTTATTTCCCCTTTATTTATTTTTATACCTTTAATTCATTTTTCTTATGTTATTGCCATTGCTAGTTTTTAGAACTGTATCAAATAATAATAGGGAGAGTGGGCAACTTTGCTTCATTCCTTCATTTGCTGGGAAAAATTTTGGTGGATCTCTTCTGCATATGATGTTTGTTTTTTTGTTTTAGGAAATTCTTTTTATGATATTAAAAAGGTTCCTCTATGCCTATATTTTATAAGGTTGGGGGGTTTTTTAAGCATAAAAAAGTATTACTTTGTTTAAAAAGTTTTTGCTACATCTATTGAGATAATCATATGATTTTGGAGGGTTTGGTTTTTAATATGATTAATTATGATTAGTTTCTTAATGTTAAACCATGCTTGCATCCCTGGTATCAATCCACTTGACCATAATAAATAGATCTTGACTAAACCTCTGTTGTCTGCTTGATAGAATTTTATTTAAAATGTTTGGATATAGCAAAGAATTGGAAAAAGAGTGGATGCCCATCAGTTGGGGAATGGCTGAACAAGTTGTGGTACATGAAGGTAATTGTTTTATTTAAAAAAAAAAATACACTGATTGTAGAAAGGCCTGGAAAGATTTACATGAACTGATGCTGAGCAAAACGAGCAGAACCAGGAATATATTGTACACAATAACAGCAAAAATGTGCGATGATCAATTATTAAAGGCTTGATTCTTCTCAGGAGTTCAGTGATCCAAAACAATCCCAATAGACCTTGGACAGAAAATGCCATCTGCATCCAGAAAAAGAATTAAGAGACAATATAAATCAACATATGCTTTGTTCACTTCTTTTTTCTGTTTTTTTTTTTTAAATCTCTCCTATGGTGTTTCCCTTTTGCTCTGATTTTTCTCTCCCAACATAATTCATAAAACAATAAATAAATAAACTATTAAAAAAGAAATACAATGTTTGGATAAATGTTCATTAATAATATTGGCCTATGGTTTTCTTTCTGTATTTTATCTTTCCCTGGGTTAAGTGTTAGAGTGATATTTGTCTCTAAAGAGAATTCTGATAGGATGCTTTCATTCTCAGTTTCTGAGAATAATTTGTTAAATATGGATACTAACTGATCTTTAAAAAGTTTGATAGAATTCTCCTACCTAAGAGGTTTTGAAAAAAAAAAAAAAACCTTTGGTAGTTCTTTTATAGCTAAATCTATTTCCTTTTCTGTGATTGGATTATTTTATGTATGATTGTGAAGATATGATTTTTCCACTGGGACACTAATGTGTTATTGGTGGTATTATGACATGATTCAACCATTCCAGAAAGCAGTTTTGAACCATGACCAAAGGGCTATAAAACTGTGCCTACCCTTTGATCCAGCAGTCTCACTGCTGGATCTGTGTCCCAAAAATAATAAAAAAGGGAAAGGAACCCATGTGTACAAAGATATTTGTAGCAGCCTTTTTTGTAATGGCAAGGAACTGAAAACTGAGTGGATGTCTCTCTGTTGAGGAATGGCTGAATAAGTTATGTTATATGAATGTAATGGAATATTATTGTTCTATAGGAGATGATGAGCCAGCTAATTTCAGAAAAACCTGGAAAGACTTACATGAACTGATATTGAGTGAAGTGAGTAGAACAAAGAGAACATTGTACACAATAACAAGAAGATTATATGATGATCAACTGTGATAGACTTGGCTTCTCAGCAATGTGGTGATCCATATACTTGGGATGGAAAATGCCATCTGCATCCAGAAAGAGAACTATGAAAACTGAATATGGATTGAAGCTTAGTATTTTCACCTTTTTTATTTTTTTTTTTATTTCTTGTGGTTTTTCCCCCTTTTGTCTGATTTTTCTTGCACAACATGACAATCATGAAGATATGTTTAAAAGAATTGTACATGTTTGGCCTACGTCTGTCTTTGGGAGGGAGAAGGTAAGATAGGGAGGGAGAAAAACACAAAGTCTCACAAAAATGAATGTTGAAAACTATCTTTACATGTATTTGAAAAATAAAATACTATTGAAAAAATTTAAAAATATATATATAACTTTCCCCTTGAGAATCACTTTAGTTTCATCCAAAAAATTTTGGTATATTGTTTCATGATTATCATTTACTTTTACATAATTATTGCTTCTGTTATCTATTCTTTGATCCACTCATTATTTCATTGATATTTCTGTTTGAGTCTGCATCTTTTATTTATGTAACTTGAGCCAATTTTATTTTTATCACATTGTGTCTACAATCAATTAACAAGCATTTATTAAAATAATAATAAACTTTATTATGTGACAGATATACCAAGTGCTGGGGTTTCAGGAGGAAACAAAAGATAGTCTTTATCCTCAAGGAGCTTACAATTTAATGTAAATAATGTATTGACTATTTCTGCCAACTATTGTTGGCAGTATCTCTATGCTGTAGTACATAGTCAGTTTTTGTAAAAGTTCCATGTGGTACAAAGAAATATGTATATTCTTTTGCTCTCTCATTTGGAAAACACCATAGGTCTTTTTCTCTCTAGATTCTTTAGAAATATCTTCAATTCCATCTTTTCCATTTTGTTTTTATTTCTTTAAAACTTATCTAAAACTGGTAGGGGGATATTGATGTCTCCTTGTCACTATTTGTTATTGTCTATATCTTCTTGAAGTTCAGATAATGTTTTCTTTATGAATTCTTTGTGAATGAATGAATGAATTCTTTATGAATTTATGAAATGCTAAAGCATTTGAAGCATATAAATTTCTTATTGATAAGGGTTTTTAGTCTATGGTTCTTTTTAGCATAACATAATTTACTTGTTTATCCCTTTTCATGTTTGGAATGTTTATTTTTCCTTTGTCTGATAGCATGATGGCAACTCCTGCTTTTTTGAATTCATTTAAGGAATAATAGATTTTTTCCCACACCTTCAGTTTTATTTGGGGAAATATATTTGTTTTTTAAATATATCATAAGGAACAGATTGTAGGGGTTTGTTTTCTCATTCATTTTGTCACTCTTTTTCATTTTATTGGATTGTTTAATTTGTTTGCATTTAAAATTGTGTTAAATTTGTATTTCCCTTTATTTGTTTCTAAAATTGTTTTTCGTCCCAAGTAGTGCTACAAACACAGTATTATGTGCCTTCAGTTATCTTATTTGAATTTTTAAAGTAGCCCTGTTCTCACTGGCTTTCTTCTCCCCACCCCAATCTCTTCTCTTGTAACCCCTGTTTATTAGTTCCTTTCTTCTGTCGTTATCTAGTTATATATTTCTTCCCTCTCTTTTTTCTGTTATTCAAATAGATTCTCCCTTCCTATTGTCCTAGCTATTAGTTTTTTAATTCAAATTCATATAAATTTGTCCATTTCCAAAAAGGATTTCTGTCACTGTCTTTATTATCCATCTTCTCTTTCTGCTTACTCTACTCCCTGCTCCCCTCTCTCCCCCCCATGCAGTTGGGGCTAAGTGACACTGCCAGGATGTATTAACTGTTTGAGAACAGATTTGAACTCACATCTTCCTGATTTCAGGGCTGGTGCTCTATCCATTACTTCAATACCTGCCCCTGTTTACTTTACTTCTTTGTGCTATCATTCATGACCTTAATAAATAATTTGCTCTCTCAATCTCTCTGTCTCTGTCTCTCTGTCTCTTTGTGTATCTCTGTCTCCCCCCTTTCTCTGTGTCTCTGTCTCACTGTCTCTCTGAATCTTTGTATCTCTCTTCATTTATGTAGCTCTATCTCATCTCTGTCTCTGTCTTTTGGTATGTATATTCTCTGTCTCTTTCTCTGTGTGAGTGTCTCTGTCAGTCTTCCCCCTTTCTATGTCTTTTTGTCTCTGTCTCTATGTGCATGTTTCTGCCTCTCTGTCTCAGTCTCTTTCTGTCTCTCTCCTTTCCCCCCTTTTCCCCTCCCCCTCCCTGTTTCACTCTCTCCCTTTCCTTTTCCCTCTCCCTCTCCCTCTCCCTTTCCCCTCCTTCCTCCTCCTCCTTCTCCTCCTCCTCCTCCTCCTCTTCCTCCTCCTCCTTTTTCTCCTCCTCCTCCTCCTTCTCCCCCTCCTCCTTCTCCCCTCCCCTCTCTCTTTCTCTCTTTCTCTATCTTACTGGCTCTACCTCTGTCTCTCTGTTTTATCTGTGTGTGTGTGTCTTCTTTGTACAATCAAAGTTTCCAAAATATCCTTTCTAGATTCTGGGCTCTAGGAGCTTTTTGTCATTGCCTTGTATTTTCATGGATTCCCCTTTTCCTTGTGTTCCTTACTCTCGGAACAATGTCAAATATTGCAGGTATCAGAGAAGACATGCCCTGTAGTAGAGCACCTCCCCATTCTCACTGATCTCTATCCTTTTTTGTTGACCTTTACCTGGAAATCTCCTTCTTATATCCATGCTCTCCCATTCCTTCAGATGCCAGTTGTCCAAAAAGATTTCAAATCTCTCCTCCCCACAAGTGTATTTTTTAGGCACCAAATCCCCCAGATCTCATCCAGTACAAGGTCCTCATCTCCTTTCACTTATAGGAATATTCATTAGTGGAACCTTTTCCCACCTCAAAATAAGATGGTCTCTTCCTCAATCTCTCCCTTCTCTACATTTTCCCCTCATTACCAACATTTGATTTTATCCCAGCATATCATTCATTCCTTTCTTCTTCCTACTTCCTTCCCCTCTTTTTTATGTACCCTCCATGTTATAATGTTGTTCTGCTCCCCCCCCCCCCCCCCCCGCAAAAAAAAAGCATTTCCTTGTAGGCAAAGTGTTGCCTACAGGTTTTGTCTATAATGTCCCTTGTCCACTTCTTCACTACCAGATTTTCATTTTCACTCCTGTGTCCTTGTGTACTTTTGGAAGAAAAAGTTACTTAGTAGTCTTTCTGTCATAACTCTGTTGCTATTGTTATCTGCAATTATTCCACCCTCCTGCATTTTTGTTGTTAGAGATTTTCAAGAAACAAATCTCTTCATTTATGGTTTTCCTTCTAAAAATGTTTCAAACTTTTAGTCATTATTGAATCTTGGATTATATCCTTAGCTCTAGAATATATTACTCCATTCCCTCTTCTTTTAATGTTTGTAGAATAATCTTGCATTAGTAGAATATTTTTCTTTGCATTTAGAAGTCTTTTTTCTAATGCTTGCAGAACTTGTTTCTGAATTAAATTGTTGGATTTAACCACGTATTTTAGAGTTTTCAGCCTTTTTTTTCCCTGAAAATGATCCATTAATTCTTTCATTTGAAATTGCATTTTCTATGTTTAGAAGTTCTGAGCATCTCTTTTATCATAATTATTATTTCTTAATTATAGTGTTAAGGTTTTTTTGTCCTGTTTCATTCTTCTGGGACCTGTGATCCTTAGGTTGTTTCTGTATATCCTCTCTTTAAAATCTGTAAGCATATTTTCTTTTAATGTTCTTGGGTTTTAGCTTCTAGGTTGTCCTTCACTTCTGTGTATTTACATGCCCAATTTATTTTTCTCTTTTGTTTCTTTGGTGAGACTTGCCTTTGCAGATTCAAGTTTTTCTATTCTGATGAATTACAAAATGTTCTTTTTGGCGTTCAAAGCCCTCATAATCTAACTCCACTATACCTTTCCAGACTTTCTAACAGGTTCTCCAAATTCCAAAGACACTGTTCTCCTTGCACTTCCTTTAGCAAGACATTTCATCTCTGAGCTCTGAATACTTTCTTTAGCTTTTCTCCATGTAGGGAATATTCTCCTCTACTCCAACTACTGGCTCTCCTGGCTTCTTTTAAGTTCCAATTAAAATCCTACCTTTTACAGGAAGCCTTCTCAGTCCCAATTGATTCCAAATTGCTCATTAACTCGTGGAAATATTAAGTGGGGGCAGGCACTTCTGGTTCTTTGGAACCTTGCCAGGAAAGGCCACAATGATAATAGAGAGTAATGCTTTGATAACACCTTAGTAAGGCACGGAGAGTACAGGGGCAAATGATACAGAAAGTACAGGGACAAACAGGGTGTATGTGGGATAGGGGTGAATGGTACAGAGGCAGACAGCATGAGAACAGGGAATAATAATATGATTTGGAATTGGGAGCACTTGGCAATATGTACCTAGATGGAAATGGAAAAATGGAAAAATCTTCTGGAGTTACCATTTTTATAGGGTTCATGGGAGGGGGCAGACTATTATCAATTTTACCTTGGAGTTAGATCAGTAATATATTCACATCATCTCAAAGTTATCAGCCACATTTGGTATTCTGCTGGACTCATTGCAGATATCTGGAACTTATCTGGGATATCATTTTTCTTCATTTTATAGTATATATTCACAGATGCCTGAACTCATTCATCAGATCTGCAGACCATATTTCTTTCTGGTGTTTATCTGTTTATGTTTAAGGTCTTTAAAGATTTCTTCTTCCTGAAATATTTGTTGCTTTCAGTTAATTTTTTTTTTTTCTTTTTCTTTCCCTGATTACTCACTTCTTGACTCTTTACCTGCTAATTCTGGTTTCCTTGGAGGTTGACTCTCAAAATGTCTCAGCTTCCTCCCACACTGGTTATCATGGTTCACCCACCTAGGTTTCTGCCCCAAAGGACTTTTGGGTCTTCAGAAACTAATCTCATTTGAAAGATATGCTCTTTTCCTCATGGACTGCTGCATAGCTCCCTCAAACACAGTGTCCTCTCCTATTGATTTATCCCACTCCCTTTGTTCCTTAGTTTTCTGGCCTAGCACCAGCAATTCAGAGCCTATTTTCCTCAGCATCACGAGTTTAGAGCTTTGCAGCACCAGTGCTTATGGATTGCAACCCCTGAAGTTTTTTATTCCTGAAAGATTATGGCCAAGCAGGCTGCTGAGGCTGAGAATGCTTCCAAAGTCTGGATCCAGGATCTGTATGACATTAGAAAGAGGTGGGGAGCAGGAACAGGACATAGGGATAAGTTTTAATGTAAGCTACATTGTTTGGGTCTCCTAGTTTGTCCTTGCTGCCAGTAGTATGGAAAATGAAGAAGTGATACTGAGTGAGCTTAAGAGTCAAACCCCAGAGTTTCTGGGGTTTTGTTTTGTTTTTTTAAACTTCTTTTGGATTTTGCGTGTTCTAGACCTGGGCTTCTTAAACTTTTTTTACTTGTGACCCCTTCTTGCATGAGAAACTTTTATGCAACTCTGAAGATATAGGTATATAAAGTATATATATATATATATATCTCAAACATTTACTGAAAATAAATCATAATTTTGTAACCCCCCATATGGGGTTACAACCCACAGTTTAAGAAGTTTTGTTCTAGACTATGGAAATAGTTGAAGTTGCTTTATCTTTTGTGCAATTTCTCTTTTGGAGGGGTTTGAGAGGTTGTAGGATAATAATAAAAAAATGTTTAGTCTATTATTTTGTTGCTCACATTACCCAAAATATCCAGAAGTTTCTGTTGGGGCTCATTTGGAGCCACTATTGGCTCTACAATGCCCTGTAGTGATGTCATTGGTTAAGATGCTTTCTCCAGTGAATCAGGACCCTTTGTTGCTTTGTTCTCTCTGACAAACTACACTCTGATGGATATCTCCACTATGATGGCCAAGAAAGTCTTCCAGATCTACAGTTTGAGAGCTTCAGGGAATATTTAGTTCTTTTGTTATGTAGATCTCAATTAATTCTATCTAATCAATTAACTTAGATGTTTTTAGATAGCTTTTGTTTGTCTTTTAAAATTCTCCAGCTGCTTGGCATATCTCAATTAATGCTCTTATCTAAGTTATAGTCTAATGATTCTTTTAACTCTAACCATTTCATTGGGTCATGAGCCTGGATCCCCTTCAAATCATGAAAAGAACTCCATTTAGCAAAACTGCAAAGGCACTGCCTGGGTGTATGGTGAAGGTGCTCCTTTCAATCCCATCATGCTTCTGGTTGCCATGTAAATCAATTTAAGAGCAAGATTGAGATGTCTTGGTAAATTGTGTTCGATATTCCTGTCATCAACAAAATACTAGGTCTCCCTACATTAGTTAAAGCTGTCCTTTAATCATTAAGTGTCATTGCTAGTTACTAATGTGATCTTATTCACGACTGACTACATTTCACCTATACTGAGTGGGAAAACTATGGAAGCTTTCTATGTTTCTCAAGGGAAAAAAAAAATATTCCCAAAATTTGCTTTTCCATAAGACTATAAGCTCCATAAGTACAGAGGCAATGTGTTATTTAAACATTGTGCCTTGCACAGTGCTTCATATGTAAAAGATGCTTAATAAATGTATGTTGTAAAATATTCACAAAATTGTTTATTTGGAAGGGAGTTCAGTAGTCATTTAGCTTTTGAAAAAAAATTTAGTTTACAATCCACCCAATCAGTGATCATCTAGCCTTTAATTGAACTCCTCTATTGAAGGATTACTCACTTTTATGTTGCATTTGGAAAGTATTCAGCAGGCCATAGAGAGCCAGGAAAGTGACAAGGAAGTGACATGATGTAAAAAGTGTTTTAGGAAATATGGGCATGATGGTTTGGAAGGGTGGGAGCAGACTGGAGGGGGAGAAATCACTTAGAAAACTACTGTAACACTTCAGGAAGAAATGTGAGCTTAGATGGTGAGAGCTAAAGTGGAATAGGTCAGGATAAATAAAAGTTATAAAGAACATCCAAAATTAGAACACCAATGAGATGTGGGGTAGTTTAGGGCAAAGGAAATAGAGATGACTGAAATTGTCAGTTTGAAAAAGCATATTCATGTGTTCAGTTTTTATGCAAACTCATTGTATTTTGACCAAACTGTAAAAATGAAATCTCTCCTTTACACAGTACTACTTACCTGCTCTATATTACCATCTTATAGTAGAATGTAAGCTCCTTGAGATCAGGGATCATGTTTTTTCCTTTCTTTGTATCCCTGTGCTTAACATAGAGCCTTGTATACAGGGAACACAATAAAAATTAGTTGACTGGTAGCCTGATAATAAAGAGAACTAGGAAAATTATGAGCATGTAAGAGTTTGGAGGGTGGCAAGTTGAGTTTAAAGTTCTAGGAAGGCAACTAGGTGTAGATGTCCAACAGGCAGATGGAAATGCAGGAGTGGAATTGAGGGGATAAGAGAGTTGAAGCAATTGGTCTGTTGTACAGCTACTCAAGGGTTCCTTTAATTGTCCTTGGCTTTCTGTGACTTCAAAAAAGGAGACAAAATCAGACAAGCTTTGATGCTGAGGTCTTGTTGAGCCCTGGTTCCCACCTGGCTGCAGATCCACTGGCATTCAGACCACTGCTTAGACTCTGATCCATACTTGGCCTTCCTCAATGCTGCTTTTCACCCTATTGGAAAAGCATTGATTCCTCCCTTGTTTGTAGAATATTCCTGAATTTTTTGTTTAGCCTGTCTGGTCCCTTGGTACTTCCCTTGCCAATCTCCAGAGCTCTAACTCCTATCTTGAGTTGCACTCATACTTACTAACCCGCCTACATCTGTTCTGCATTCTGATTTTGGGTGGCCCCCTGGTTTAGACCAATTGCTTTATAATATACACCATAACAGCATCCCTACTTCCATCAAACTGGTACTTCTACAACCCCTGCCACCAACTAATCTACACAAATCCCCTAGGAATAAGGATTTTCATATTGGGTGTTCTATACCTGTTCCTACCTCTGGGTTTCCCCCTACCCCAGCACTTGCCCATTTAAACCTCATGTTAACTCTTAATGGCTCAGAGTGGCAGAGCTGATGAGTCCTGGGGAGAGAGGTGCAGAAACTGAAGGTGAGAAGAGTTAAATAAATAAGCCAAAATCAGAAAAGGAAGGCAGAATCAAAATAGTCCAGGGTTCATGAAAAGCAAAGGAGAGAGTATTGAAGAAAGAAGGGGGTCAGCCTCCAAAGTATGCTGCAGAAACATTGAGAGGAATGAGGTCTGAGAAAAGGCTACTGAATTTAGGGAGTTGGGGATCAACTCACTGGCCTGTCACTATGAGTGCTAATTGTCTAGGATCAATTGTTATAGGCCTCCTGGCATCAAGCTTTGTGTGGGCCTCACTGGAGTCAGGTGACAGATGACTGGCTAAGGGCAGGGTGCTGTCTCATTACTTTTACATCCATCACTTTAGACAGTGATTGGGTATGAAACCAACAAAGTAATTCTCTGCCCTTTCCCCTTTCTTCTCCAGTAATTCCTTCTACCACCAGCTGTAACAACTCATGAAATTCTATCATTAAAGAGTTATTCTTAGGGCTGTCTTTTCCTAAGTTCCTCCTTTCAAATTGAAAAAAACTAAACAAACCTATTTTCAAAGGGTAACACATTAAGGAGTAACTAGCAATTAACTATTTGCACCTTAGTGTTGATGAATTTATGAGGCTGAGTGAGACTGGACTGGTGAATTTTAAAGGGCAAAGAAGAAGGTAACAATTTGGCTAAGCTTTTGGGGAGAGTAAAAAACTGAAAACAAAATGGAGGCCTATCATTTGGAAATTGGCTGAGCAACCTGTGGCATATAATGGAATATTTTTGTGCCTTAAATATGATGAACATAATAATGATATAATGGAATATTACTGTGCCTTAAATATGATGAATATGAAGAATTCACAGAAACATGGAAAGAATTTAAAGAGCTGATACAGAGTGAATAAATAGAACTAAGAAAACAAATTACACAATGACTAAAGTAAAGGAAAATAATATTGTAAAACCTTGGAACTCTGATCAATGTAGTGTCCACTGTAGTCTTTAGAAGGCTAATGGTGAAACATGCCTCCTGTATTTAGGAAGAAAGGTGGTAAACTAAAGGTATGGAATGAGATGGACATTTTCAGACATATCCAATATATTGATTTTTTGGCTATATTTATTTGTTACATAGAAGGATTCTATTGAGGGGGAGGAAGTGAGTGAGAAGTCAGAGTGATGTTGAAGAAAAAAGAATATTAAAGAAACATTTTTTTTTTTAAATCTAGTTGAAGCACTGGAGATTCTTAGGTTGGATAGGTCCTGAAGTAGAAAGTTCTAAATAGATGGGAGAAACAAGAGGGACAATGCTGAAAATGGAAGAGGTAAAGAGGGCATTGAAGGATAAATTGGAAGGAGAAAGGCAAGAAAGAAATTAAAAACATTTGCAAGAATTCTATTTATTTTTATTATGTGGCAATTGGGGTTAAGTGACTTGCCTAGGATCACACAGCTAATAAGTGTTAAATGTCTAAGGTTGGATTTGAAGTGATATCCTCCTGACTTCACGACTGGTACTCTATCAAGAATTTTAATAACAAACTTTTTATCATCAAACTCAGTGGAATCACATTTGGACTTTAATATCACAATCATAGATGTGCCGTATAAGGAGAAGGAAATGGCATTACAGAAAAAAAAAAGATAGGAAAAGTAGTTAAAATAGCCAAAGTATATACCAAAGAGATTTGTACTGGAATCAGCTCAGTTTTGAGGGAGTTGAGGGATTGTTGTTTGGAAATAGGGAAGATACCAAAGACTTGTGGGAGAAATCTAGGCCCTTACTATTGCCCCCCAAAAATGATTCAGAAAATGTTAGGAACTACCAAATAAGACATTTTATACATGCATCTAGGGACAGTTAAATGTCTCAGTGGTTAGAATAGTGGGCCTGGAGTCAGAAAGACTCATTTTTCTGAGTTCAAATCTCTCCTCAGACCCTTACTAACTGTGTAACTCTGGGCAAATCCCTTAACCCCATTTGCCTCAATTTTTATATCTATAAAATGAGCTGAAGAAGAAAATGGCAAACCACTCTAATATCTTTGCCAAGAAAATCCCAAATGAGGTTGGGACATAACTAAAAATAATCGAACAGCAATAGCAACAATATATGGATCTAAACATTCAGCAAGGGCATCATTAATGAAAGTAAAGGACAAGGAAGGAAGGGGAAGGAAATAGCCATTTATTTTTTGGGGGTGCACCACAGTTTATTTTTTCCTTTTTTTAAAAATCATTGTTTTTTATTTTCAAAATACATGCAAAAATAGTTTTCAACATTCATCCTTGCAAAACCTTGTGTTCCAAGTGTTCCTCTCTTTCCCCCACCCCTCTCTCCTAGACAGCAAATAACCCAATATATGTTAAACATATGCAATTATTCTATAGATATTTTCACATTTATTATGCTGCTCAAAAAAATCAGATTAAAAAAGGAAAAAAATGAGAAAGAAAATAAAAGGCAAGCAAAGAACAACAAAAATGGTGAAAATGTTATATTTTGATCCACATTCAGTCTCCACAGTTTTCTTTCTGGATGCAGACTTACTCTATTGGAACTGGCCTGAATCACCTCAACATAGTTATTAATTAATTAAGTAATTAATACTATGTTTGAGACACTACGCTAAGTGCTTTGCAACTACTGCCTCATGATGAAGCAAGACAATTCCAGTAGACTTGGGATGGAAAATGGCATCTACATCAAGAGAGAGAATTCTAGAGACTGAATGTGGATTGAAGCATAATATTTACACATTCTGTTTTTTGTTTGCTTGCTTTTTCTTTTTGTGTTTTTTTCCTTTTGTTTTGATTTTTCCTGTGCAACATAACACATATGGAAATATGTTTCCAAGGATTGTACATGTTTAACCTATATTGCATTGCTTGCTGTCTTGGGGAGGGAGAAAAGAGGGAAGGAGGGAGGAAAAATTTGGAATACAAAATCTTATAGAAATGAATGTTGAAAATTATCTCTACATACATTTGGGAAAATAAAATACTATTGGAAAAGGAAGAAAACAACAACTATTGCCTAGAAACAAGCAGATTTCAACAATCACATTGTTAACTGAAAGGTATAAAGACTACAAGATTCCATTGTGTTTATTGTTTGGTGAGAACAAAAAAAATTGATTCGGTAAAATGAAACATTGCCCTCAAGCTTCTCCTCCAAGATGTCTCCTATGCATATGTCAAAATTATGTGATTTTTTTGAGATATGGAACAAGAAAAATGATTTTATTTGATGTCCTTCTGATTATTGATATCAGATGAGGCATAAAACAGGGAGATGTACATTTTCCCAAGATTGCTACTGCTGTGTCATGAATGATGAGTAATGCAGAGTCCAAATCCTCTGAATATTCCTGTTTTTGTATGATAAGTAGATTGCAACAAGCCTTGGAACTCTGCAAAACTATCATCTTAAATGAGATCCATAATCATTTAAAAACTTTAGACTAAATATTTAAACAGGAGCAGTCAAGTGGATGAATAATACTTATTGTTTAGATTATGATATACATTTAGATGTACAACCCATAGAATTTATCCATCAGTATGTGTCCTGAAGCCCAGGAGACTCCAATTAGGAGAGGGGCTCTGTTCTGGGCTCATTAGATCCATATTCATTCTGTGAGGATCTTATCCTAAATGGAATGTGAGGGGTTAGAAAAGGACATGGCATATATTATCTCTCTAGCTCTGCCAGAAATATAAATACCAGAGAAACCTTAGTTTTGCTTAGGTATGGCTCATGCCTAGAGTTTCCCAAAAATATGGGTAATAAGATCCCTTTTGGGAAAACTATTCAATGTGTACTAGGGATATGAGGTATAGGAAAACTATTTATTTTGTTTACACAAAATTTTAGGATGCAAAGGCTCACAGGAATATTTTAACAAGTATTCATATAAAATATCCCAAATAGACTATGATGTTCATTATACTTATTCTTAAAGGTAAAAATGTACATAGTACAACTGTAAGGAAGGTACTTCATATTCCTCTCAGATTTCTCTTATCCCAACAACTCATGAGATCTGGATCTCAGACAGTTGGAACAGATACAATCATATATGTTTACCCAGAAAGGATTGAAAGTTAGAATCACAAGTTTTATGTTGAAGAGAATCAAAATCTTAACTTAAGAGATTCTCAGAATGTCTCTTTCTAGGTGAAGAAGAAATCTCGCCATGAGCACTCAAAGGAGAAAGAAGGCTGTTTCCTGGAAGACCCTAAGCCAGACTTGTCTCTTTTCTTCTAAAATTCCTTGTGTGAGCACCATAACTGAGACATTTAAAAAGATTTGAGAATTTGAAAGATGGTGTGTGGAAAATTCAATCATTTCATTAATAATGCCCCAGGCAGATTATTAATAAAGGAATGGTCATTTGGTCATCTCTCTTAGACCAAAGACCTTAGATGTAGCTCTCTAGGCAAGCCAGAGCAAGGTTCTGTTATTTTAGTCCTGCAGGATGATCTTGGCAATGAGATTCTTCTTCTCCAAGACCTTCTCCTTCCTATGTTTAGCTGAAGCCTGAATCCCAAACACTAGAATTCTTGATTCATGAGAGTTATCAAAGCTGGATATGTCTATTTCTCAGGAATATTAGTCACTGATCTGTGCTTAGGAAAGAAAATAGAAGATCAAAAGAGGACAGAGTTAGACCTGTCAAGCAAACTTATGTTCCCATGGCTATAGTCTTAGGCTCTAAGTTGTTTCTGTTGTACCTAAGGAGAGGAGGTGAGAGAACTTCTCTCCCCACTCCCTAGCTCCAACACACATTTTCTGGAAGGCCAAAGTAAATAGATACCTCAAATGATGAAACTGCTTCTCATCCCATTTCGTTTTTTTTTTTTTTTTCTTTTGCTGAGGCAATTGAGGTTGAGTGACTTGCCCAGGGTCACACAGCTAGGGAATGTTAAGTGTCTGAGACCAGATTTGAACTCAGGTCCTCCTAACTTCAGGGCTGGTGCTCTATCCACTGCGCCACCTAACTGCCCCTTCTCATTCCATTTCAAAGCAAATTCTGACTCAGTTGAAGGTCTTTGATGGTTACACCCCAGTTTCAAACAACCAGCAGTTACTGTGTCATCCCAGCAAAGTGTGAAAGACCAATCTACAAATGTCCAGTTTCCTTGGAAGTCCCTAGGCCAGCAAATAAGTGGTTCTCTTATCATCATATTACAAATACATATATGCCAGACTCTACAAATGAACAAGTAGATGGGCTGTGAATTGAAGAAAGAGAAAGAAGGATCTGAATCATCTTTGGGAAATTTCTCATTTATTTCAATGACTGCAAGCTTTCTCTTAAAATAAAAGTCCATTTAAAAAAAAATTCTTTTTTTCAGCCTGCACCTGAGATTTCATTGACTTGAGGAACCACTAATGAGAAAGCACTCAAACTAATACTGATAAGTAACTATTCTGTAATTTAAAGTCTTAGATCATTCCTCAGGCACTCATGGATGAAGTGACTATGTGTCAGATAGAACTTGAATCTAGGTCTTCTTGATTCCAAAGTTGGCTCTTTATCTAATACTCCACACTACCTTTCATCATTTTTTTCCAGTATTCCTACATGACTGCAAACCATTGAAATCTCTATGTACTTCTGAAAAATAGTAGTTGAGGCAGCTAGGGAATGCACTGAATACTGCAAGCAAGAAAAGCTGAGTTCAAATCTAGCCTCTAATACTAGCTGTTTGACCCTGAGTAGATCTGTTTATTGCAACTTTCTCATGTTAAATGGCAAGAGTAATAGTATTTATCTCCCAAGGTTGTTGTGAGGATAAAATTGTATCTTATTTAAAAAGTACTTTGCAAACCTTAAAGTGATATTTAAAGATAGTTATCATCATCATCACCCAAAGGATAATAAAAAGGAACAGGGTAGATGTAAGCAGAGTGCAACTCAATGTAAAATGAGGAATTTATAGAACTATTTTCATCAGAAAAGTGTATGACTGGAAAAAAAAAGATAAACCAGACATGTGGCCACAGGGAAGAATAGCCAATGAATGGCTGAAACGCTCCATTGGCATTTCTGTAATGCCCAGAAAATTAGATCAAGGTCACCCAACATGTCCCCATATCCTCTTGTGGTAGATTTATTAAAGGACAAATACAAGAGTCATACAGAATGAATATGTCTGGATGCATTGTGACCTCCATTGTTGGAAAGTTCAATCATGTGAACAAAATCACAAACACATATTAGAATTGGAGCCTTAGTATTTCTTCACTATCTGGAATTTTATAAATAAAACACAATTGTCTGCAAATAGGGATATTTTCCCATCTTTTTTGCTAAATCTTTTAATTACTTTCTTTTGTCTTCTTCCTATAGCTAGTGCTTCTAGTGTTCTAGAAAATAATAGATAATAACTTATTCTTGGACTTTCTGGGAAATATTCCAGCATATCTCCACTGCAAAGAATACTAGTTCTTGGTTTTAGATATGTGCCTGTGATTATATTAAAGAAAAGCCCTTCCATGCTTATAATTTTTAATGTAAACAAGTTGTTTTTATCAAAGACTGTTTCTGTATCTCTTCAAGTAATGGTAGGGGTTTTATTTTTATTTGGTAAATAATACTAATTGTTTTCCTCATATTGGAAAATACTTGTGCTCCTGATGTGGTCATAATAAATTAGTCTAATAAATATGTCTTTAGACATATTGCTATAATCCATTTTCTAAAATTTATTTTAGAAATATATCAGTATTCATCTCTAATATTGATTTACAACTTTCTTTCTCAGCTTTATCACTCCTTGGCTTGTGTATCATTATAATATTTATCTCATAAAAAAAAAAACATTTGGAGGACAGCTAGGTCACACAATGGTTAGAGCACTGGCCCCTGGAGTCAGCAGGACCTAAATTGAAATCCAGTCTTAGATACTTGACCCTTATGAGTTGTGTAACCCTGGGCAAGTCATTTAACCCTGATTGCCTTTAAAAAAAAGGCATTTGGTGTTTGATATCTCTATAATTGAGAACATTTTTGTGGCATAGTTATTAATTAAAAAAAACATTTCATAGAATAATTCTTTTGCAAATCCATTGGATCATATTGGTTTTTTCTTCCATCTGGTAGTTCATTTGTTTTTGTTTTGTTTTGTTTTGTTTTGTTTTGAATTTTCTCTTTCTGACATTACTTTGCAAATTTAAATGTTGATAATTTTCTGTTGATAATTCATTTCCTTTATATTCCCAATTTTGCTGCTATACAATAACATACACACACACACACACACATTTGTTTTTGGCAATCTTTATTTCCTTTCACTTGCTGTTAATGCAACTTGTGTATTTAAAAAAATTAACCTTGTTTAATCTTGGAAACATGACAGTAATGATGTCATGGTTTAATCTCATTGTTAATTGTACATGTTAACCTTTCTTATGTCTCTTTTGTTTAATCAGTTTGTAATGTACAATTCACATCTAATTTTTTTCAAGAGATAGCTTCAAAATCTCATTTTTTCTGAAAGTACTTTTTTTTAATAATTTAGTTTAATAGGATATATTATTTTGGTGTGCAACCTAGTCTCATATACTTTTTTGCAATATCTTTTTCCAAATATTCTTTTGATTTCTTATAAAGAGTAAGTCTTGAGTGATTTGGGCCATCTAGTCATAGTGTATAAAATGCTTTCTCATAGATTCCTGCAATATTTGTTTTTTGATGTTGAAACTCTGAAGATTGACCACAATATTTCATAGTGAATTAAACTTTGGTTTAATTTATTAGATATTTTTAATATCTTATTCAGAAATTCTAAATTCTTCTCTTTCATCTTTGTCTTCAATGCTTTTCATTCTTTTTTTTTTCTTTTCATTCTTTTATTGCTCTCCTGAAACATTTTTCAAATTCTTGCAATTATTTGATTATAATTTTGGAGAATATCTCATAAATTCAATGGCTCTTTATTTGTGTATGTGTGGTGAATTCTGTTGTCATTTCTTGAGCTTTATGGACCTTTCAGAATAATATTTTAAAGTGAAAAAAAATGAAACACAAATTTACAAAGGAAATCAATTATATTTAAGGGAAGATTAAAAAAAATCTCCCATCCAAGGTTATGGATCCTCTGAAACTTATCCTAGATTAAGAACCTTTGTGTTAATTGCTTTATTACTTTCTCTTGTTAAGAGTTTTGGAATCAATTTCTTTCATTCTATAATAATTTCATTCATTGTGTTAGATCCATTTTGATTATTCACTTTTCTTTTGTGGTCAATCTTTTATGCTATTTTTTAATGCAAGATTTTTCTTGCAGTGATCTCTTTCCAACCTTCTCTTTGTATCTTATTCTACTTGGTGAATACCTGGCTCTGAAAAGACAGAAAAAGTTTGGTGTTTACTGTGGCATCCTTCTCACACCATCTTCTTGGAAATTCCTCGGTCTTCAATATTTTGTTATCATTAACTCTTTTCTTGCTGCCTACAAACATTATCAGTTGTCTCTCATCACCAGTCTTTGCTGGAAATATAGTCAAAGGATATAAACAATTTTCTGATGAAGAAATTAAAGTCATTTATAGTCATATAAAAATGCTCTAAATCATTATTGATTAAAGAAATGTAAATTAAGACAGCTCTGAAGTACCACTTCTCACCTATCCAATTGATTAAGATGATAGGAAAAGATAATGATAAATGTTGGAAGGGATGTGGGAAAACTGGGATGTAATGTTAGTGGAGTTGTGAAATGATTCAACCATTCTGGAGAGCACTTTGGAGCTATACCCAAAGGGCTATAAAATTGTGCATACCCTTTGATCCAGTAATCTCACTAGTGGGTCTGTATCCTAAAGAGATTATTAAAAAGAGAAAAGGATCTATAAATACAGAAAATATTTAAGGCAGCTTAAATTGTTGTGGCAAAGGAATTGAAAATTGAGTGGATGTCCATTAATTGAGGAATGGCTGGAAAAGTTATGTTATAAATATGTAATCAAATTTTATTGTTCCATAAGAAATGATGAGCAGGCTAATTTCAGAAAAGCAGGCGTCTATGAACTGATGCTGAGGTGAGCAGAACCAAGAGAACATTGTACACAATAACATCAAGATTATGTGATAAACATCAATGATAGACTTAACTCTTCTTAACAATGTGGTAATAATCTAAGACTATTCTAATAGACTTGGGAAAGAAAATGCCATCTGCATCCAGAGAGAGCACTATGGAGACTGAATGTAGATTGAAATATACTATTTTCACCTTTTTCTGTTGGTGGTGGTGATAGTGGTTTATTTGCTTGTTTTTCTTTCTCTTAGTTTTTTCCTTTTGGTCTGATTTTTCTTGCCCAACATGACAAATATGGAAATATATTTGGAAGTATTGTTCTATATCAGATTGCTTGCTGTCTTGGGGAAAAGGAAGGGAGAGAGGGAGGGAGGGAGGGAGGAAAAATTTGAAATTCAAAATATTGCGAAAATGAATGTTGAAAATTATTTTTACATGTATTTGGAAAAATAAAAAACTATTTAGAAAATTTTTTAAAAATATTTTTCCTTTTTAAAAATGTCTTTCTCCAAATCACTGTTGAACAGAGAAATGCAAATTAAGACTACTATTGAGGGGGCAGCTAGGTGGCACAGTAGATAGAGCACCAGCCCTGAAGTCAGGAGGACCTGAGTTCAAATCTGGTCTCAGACACTTCCTAGCTGTGTGACCCTGGGCAAGTCAGTTAACCCCAATTGCCTTAACAAAAAGCAAAAAAAAAAAAAAAAAGAAGAAAAAAAAAAGACTACTATTGAGATATCAATACACACCTCTCAGATTGGCTAAGATGACAGGAAAAGATAATGATGAATGTTGGAGAAGATGTGGGAAAACTGGGACACTGATACATTGTTGGTGGAACTGTGAACGGATCCGACCATTCTGGAAAGCAATTTGGAACTATGCTCAAAAAGTTATCAAATTGTGCATACCCTTTGACCCAGCAGTATTTCTATTGGGCTTATATCCAAAACAGATGTTAAAGGAAGGAAAGGGACCCACATGTGCAAAAATGTGTGTGGCAACCTTTTTTGTAGTGGCTAGAAACTGGAAACTGAATGGATGCCCATCAATTGGAGAATGGCTGGATAAATTATGGTATATGAATGTCATGAAATATTATTGTTCTATAAGAAATGACCAGCAGGATGATTTCAGAGAGGCCTGGAGAGACTTAACATGAACTGATACTCAGTGAAATGAGCAGAACCAGGAGATCATTATACATGGCAATCACAAGACCATATGATGATCAATTCTGATGGATGTGGCTCTCTTCAACATTGAGATGACTCAAACCAGTTCCAATTGTTCAGTGAATAAGAGAGCTAGATACACCTAGAGAGAGGACTGTGGGAACTGAATGTAGACCACATCATAGGAGCTTCACTCTTTCTGTTGTTTGCTTGCATTTTGTTTTCTTTCTCAGGTTTTTTCTTTCCTTCTTGATCTGATTTTTCTTGTGCAGCAAGATAATTATATAAATATGTACACATATATTGGATTTAACATATATTTTAACATATTTAACATGTATTGGACTACTTGCCATTTAGGAGTGGGGGTAGGAGGAAGAAGGGAAAAATTTGGAGTAGAACGCTTTTCAAGGATCAATGTTGAAAAATTACTCATGCACATGTTTTATAAATAAAATGCTTTAATAAAAAATAAATAACAAGGAAATAAAAGTCTTTACTGGACATTCCCTTTCAAACTATCACTGTCTATTTTTTCTTTCTTTCATAGACAAACCCAAGAAAAATCCATCTTCACTGATTTTTTCTACTAGTTCATTGCTCATTTACTCAGTTCTCAGCTCCTTGCAAGATGACTTCCAACCACATCATTCATCTAAAATTTTATTTTCAAAATTTTCCAATGACCTCTTATTAAATCTGATGTCCTTTTTGGGTCTGCATCTTTTTTGACTAACCCATTTGCTGAATTCAACACAGCTGACCAATCCTTTTTGTTGGATACTTTCTTTTTTTTTGGGGGGGGTGTGAACAGTGAAAAGAAATTGTACTTCGAGAACAAAAGGTCAAGAATTTCAAGGGAATTAATGAAAAAAAAGGCAGATGAAGGTGGCCTTGCTGTGCCAGATCTAAAACTGTATTATAAAGCAGCGGTCATCAAAACCATTTGGTACTGGCTGAGAAATAGAGCAGTCGATCAGTGGCATAGGATAGGATATCAGGACAATGTAGGCAATAACTTTAGCAATTTAGTGTTTGATAAACCCAAAGACCCCAGCTTTTGGAATAAGTACTCACTATTCGGCAAAAACTGCTGGGAAAATTGGAAACTAGTGTGGAAGAAATTAGGGCTTGACCCACACCTAACACCACATGCCAAAATAAGATCTAAATGGGTTCATGATCTAGACATAAAGAGTGATATTGTAAGCAAATTAGAGGAACATAGTATAGTTTACCTCTCAGACCTGTGGAGATGGAATAAATTTATGTCCAAAGAAGATCTGGAACTCTTAATTGAACACCGGATAGATAATTTTGATTATATTAAGTTAAAACGTTTCTGTACAAACAAAACTAATGCAGACAAAATTAGGAGGGAAACATCAAATTGGGAAATCATCTTTACATTTAATGGTTCTGATAAAGGCCTCATTTTTAAAATATATAGAGAATTGTCTCATATATGTAACAATTCAAGCCACTCTTCAATAGATAAGTGGTCAAGGGATATGAACTGACAATTTTTAGATGATGAAATTAAAATCATCTCTAGTCATATGAAAAGGTGCTCCAAATCACTATTGATCAGAGAAATGCAAATTAAGACAACTCTGAGGTACTACTACACACTTGTCAGATTGGCTAAAATGACAGGAAAAGATAATGATGAATGCTGGAGGGGATGTGGGAAAACTGGGACACTAATACATTGTTGGTGGAACTGTGAACAGATCCAACCATTCTGGAGAGCAATTTGGAGCTGTGCTCAAAAAGTTATCAAACTGTGCATATCCTTTGACCCAGCAGTGTTTCTATTGGGCTTATATCCCAAAGAGATCTTAAAGGAAGGAAAGGGTCCCACATGTGCAAGAATGTTTGTGGCAGTCCTTTTTGTAGTGGCCAGAAACTGGAAACTGAATGGATGCCCATCAATTGGAGAATGGCTGAATAAATTATGGTATATGAATGTTATGGAATATTATTGCTCTGTAAGAAACAACCAGCAGGATGATTTCAGAGAAGCCTGGAGATACTTGCATGAACTGATGCTGAGTGAAACGAGCAGAACCAGGAGATCATTATACACAGCAACAACAATATTACATGATGATCAATTCTGATGGACGTGGCTCTCTGCAACAAAGAATTGTCTCAAACCAGTTTCAATTGTTCACTGAAGAAAGCCATATACACCCAGAAAGAGGGTTATGAAATATGGACCACAACATAACATTTTCATGCTCTCTATTGAGGTTTGCTTGCATTGAGTTTCCTTTCTCTGATTTTCTTTTTTTCTTGTAGATAGGATTTTTCTTGCACAACTTGTCAAGTATTTTAACATTATTAACATGTAGTGGACTTCCTGCCATCTACGGGAGGGGATAACTGGAGATAAAATTTGTAACGGAAAGTTTTGTAAAAGATCAATGCTGATAACTATAGCAATTTGGTTTTTGATAAACCCAAAGACCCTAGCTTTTGGGATAAGTATTCACTATTTGACAAAAACTGCTGGGAAAACTGGAAACTAGTGTGGAAGAAATTAGGGCTTGACCCACATCTAACACCACATACCAAGATAAGATCTAAATGGGTTCATGATCTGGATATAAAGAGTGATTTTGTAAACAAGTTAGAGGAACATAATATAGTTTACCTCTCAGACCTGTGGAGATGGAATAAATTTATGTCCAAAGAAGAACTGGAACTTTTAATTGAAAACCAGATAGATAACTTTGACTATATTAAGTTAAAAAGTTTTTGTACAAACAAAATCAATGCAGACAAGATTAGGAGGGAAGCAATAAATTGGGAAATCATCTTTACATTTAAGGGTTCTGATAAAGGTCTCATCTCTAAAATATATAGAGAATTGTCTCATATTTATAAAAATTCAAGCCATTCTCCAATCAATAAATGGTCAAAGGATATGAACAGACAATTTTCAGAGGATGAAATTAAAACTATTTATAGTCATATGAAAAGGTGCTCCAAATCACTATTGATCAGAGAAATGCAAATCAAGACAACCCTGAGGTATCACTTCACACCTGTCAGAATGGCTAAAATGACAGGAAAAGTTAATGATGAATGTTGGAGGGGATGTGGGAGGGCTGGGACACTGATGCATTGTTGGTGGAGCTGTGAACGGATACAGCCATTCTGGAGAACAATTTGGAGCTATGCTCAAAAAGTTATCAAACTGTGCATACCCTTTGACCCAGCAGCATTTCTATGGGGCTTATATCCCAAAGAAATCATAAAGGAAGGAAAAGGCCCCACATGTGCAAGAATGTTTGTGGCAGCCCTTTTTGTAGTGGCTAGAAACTGGAAATTGAATAGATGCCCTTCAATTGGAGAATGGCTGAATAAATTATGGTATATGAATTTTATGGAATATTATTGTTCTGTAAGAAATGACCAGCAAGATGAGTTCAGAGAGGCCTGGAGAGACTTACATGAACTGATGCTGAGTGAAATGAGCAGAACCAGGAGATCATTATACACAGCAACAACAGTACTATATGACGATTAATTCTGATGGACGTGGCTCTCTTCAACAATGAAATGTTTCAAACCACCTCCAATTGTTCACTGAAGAAAGCCATATACACCCAGAGAGAGGGATGTGAAATGTGGACCACAACATAACATTCTCATACTCCTTGATTGATGTTTGCTTACATTGTGTTTCCTTTATCTGATATATCGTTTGTGTAGATAAGATTTTTCTTGCACAACAATGATAAGTTTAGAAATATGTATATATATATTTGATTTGCCAATATTTTAACATAATTAACATGTAGTGGATATCCTGCCATCTAGGGGAGGGGTGGGGAGTTGGGGGGAAAAATTTGTAACGGAAAGCTATGCAAGGGTTATTGTTGAAGAATTACCCACACATATGTTATGCAAATAAAATAAAATTAAAAAAAAATAAAAAAAGATCAATGCTGAGTAACTACCCATACATATGTTATACAAATAAAAAGCTTTAATAAAAAATAATAATAAAATAAATACATAAATAAATAATAGGTGCTTAATAAATATGTGATGAATTAAATTAAAAAAAAAGAAATTGCACTTCGAGTCAGAAAAACATGGGTTCAAATCTTGCCTCAACACTTACAAGTTGTGTGATCTTGGGCAAGTCTTTTGATACCTCTGTGCCTCAGTTTTCTCATATATAAAATGATAAGGTTGTAATCTATGGCTTCTGTGATCATTTCCAACTCCAAATCTTGGATCCTGTGACCATTTTTTGATTTAGATGTCCCTGTTCCATACTGATTTGCTTATGTGTTTAACTATTCTTTCTCACTTTCCCTTCCTTTTTTAATTTGAAAAAAATTAATTTAACTTAAAATTTATTAATTTTAGCTTTATTTCATTAATTTAACAACCATCACCAAACAGCAGCATTTCAGCATGCCAATAAGAACAAGAAGGCATACTCAGACAAGTATAATATGTTGATTTGTTTTCCCTTCTTGTATCATGATCTATTTTAGCAGTTGGATTTCTTGCTTAGGATGACACCAAAGACAAAGGAAAGAGCCAACTGAATGGAAAGTTGTCCTAGAATGGACAAATTAAGGAGTTTGTCTAGATCTCTTAAAATATTTTCATAGGGAATAGAGATGAAAGGTACTAAATGTGAAAAGGAAGGAAATATCACAAATGAAACTAAATGATTTTGACAAATAGGAATCACTGGTTCCTGATGGGGCAGTCATTTCTGAATCAGTTTTCTGTGTAGAGTTAGCAGGGCCATAATTGAGAATTCTTGAATCTGGGAAAGTTTATTTGCAAGGCAGGAAGATTAGGGAGTAATATTTGAGGGAGAGATTTTCAGCCTATTGCTTATCTGGGGCAATGTGGAGACTGTGTTATCCTTCTCCCTAGACTGAATATGACATGCAAAAGAATCACATTCCTTGCCACAGAGCTTCTGAAGAATTGGGTCCCTGAAATTTTTCTTTGTCCTGAAGGTTGAAGGTAGAAAGGAGTAGAATTTCTATGTCCATGGAAGCATTTCCCTTAATTCAGAGTAGCCTTGTCTCTGTCTTTTGAGGACAGGATCTTTAAAATACCCTCCCTCTGTTTCCACAGAAGTATATTCCTTCCTTAGGGAAGCAAGCCTCCCCAAGACTTAAATTGAATTCGATTGAAAGAAATTATCTGAATGAATAGAACCCCATCTTTCAACTTCCTTCTTATTCCTGGTCTGTCAAGAGGCTCTGCTGTCTCTTTGCTCTGGAATATACCTAATTTGGAAAAGCAATATGTTTCCAGAAGATTATACTCATGTTTATTCCTGATCCAAGAACTGACCTGCCAGGAACATGGATTGTCCTTTCCCTCTGCTACTGAACATTTTCCTTTTTTGTCATATTAACTAATGTGATAGGTGTGAGGTGGTACCTCAGAATTGTTTTAATTTGCATTTATCCAATCAATAGTGACTTAGAGAATTTTTATATGACTATGGATAGCTTTGATTTCTTCCTCTTAAAACCACCTATTCAGTATGGCAGAAACTAGGCATTGACCAACATCTAACACCCTACATCAAGATAAGGTCAAAATGAGTTTGTGAATTAGTCATAAAGGGTGATATTATAAGTATAAGATACTATTAGGAGAACAAAGGATAGTCTTTCTCTCAGATCTGTGGAGAAAGGAGGGATTTATGGCCAAAGAAGAACTAGAGAACATTATGAAATACAAAATGGATAATTTTGATTACATTAAATTTAAAAAAATTGTACAAAAAAACCCAATGAAGCCAAGATTAGAAGGGAAGCAGAAAGCTGGGGGGGATTTATATCCAGTGTTTCTTATAAAGACCTCATTTCTATTATTTTTTATTAAAGTTTTTTATTTGCAAAACATATGTATGGATAATTTTTCATTACTGACCCTTGCAAAGCGTTCTGTTCCAAATTTTTCTCTCCTTCCCCCCACCCCCTCTCCTAGATGATAGGTAGTCTAATACATGTTAACTATGTTAAAATACATGACAAATCCAATATATGTATACATATTTATATAGTTATCTAGCTGTACGAGAAAATTTGGATTTACAAGAAAAAGAAAACCTGAGAAGGAAAACATATTGCAAGCAAACATCAACAGAAAGCATGAAAATGTTATGTTGTGGTTCACACTCAGATCCCACAGGCCTCTCTGGGTGTATATGACTTTCTTCATCACTGAACAATTGGAACTGGTTTGAAACATTTCATTGTTGAAGAGAGCCATGTCCATCAGAATTGATCATCATACAGTCTTACTGTTGCCGTGTATAATGATCTCCTGGTTCTGATCATTTCTCTCAGCATCAGTTCATACAAGTCTCCCCAGGCCTCTCTGAAATCATCCTGCTGGTTGTTTCCTACAGAACAATAATATTACATAACATTCACATACTATAATTTATTCAGCCATTCTCTAACTGATGGACATCTATTCAGTTTCCAGTTTCTTGCCACAAACATTTGTTTGTGGGTCCCTTTTTCTCCTTTAAGATCTCTTTGGGACATAGGCCCAGTAGAAACACTGCTGAAGACCTCATTTCTAAAATATATAGAGAGAATATAAAAATATAAGCATACAAGCCATTCTCCAATTGATAAATGGTCAAGGGATATGAACAGATAATTTTCAGATGAAGAAATTAAAGCCATTTCTAGTCATATGAAAAATGCTCTAAATCACCATTGATTAGAGAAATGCAAACTAAGACAACTCTGAGGTACCACTTCACACCTCTCAAATTGGTTAAAATGACAGGAAAAGATAATGATAAATGTTCGAGGGGATGGGGGGGAAACTGGGATAGTAATGCATTGTTGGTGAAGTTCTGAAATGATCCAACCATTGTAGAGTACTTTGGAATTATGCCCAAAGGGTTACAAAATTTTGCATATTTTTTGATCCAGCGGTCTCATTACTGGGTCTGTATCCCAAAGAGATCATGAAAAAGAGGAAAGGATCTACATGTGCAACAATATTTGTAGCAGCCTTGTAGCAAACTATTAGTATGTAGTGGCAAAGAATTGGAAATTAAGCAGATGTCCATTAATTGGGGAGTCATTGAATCATTGAAAATATTGTGGCATATGAATATAATGAAATATTATTATTCTATAAGAAATGATAAAAAAAAGAAATGATGAGCAGGCTGATTTCAGAAAAGCCTGGAAAGACTTCTATAAAGTGATGCTAAGTAAAGTGAGCAGAACCAAGAGAACACTGTACACAGGAACAACAAGATTATGTGATTATCACCTGTAATGGATTTGGTTCTTTTAAACAATGAGGTGATTCAAGGCAATTCCAATAGACGTGATGCAGAAAGCTATCTGTATCCAGATAAAGGACTATGAGGACTAAATGTAGATCACAGCATAGTATTTTCACCTCTTCTCTTATTGTTGTTTGTTTGCTTGTTTTTTTCTTTCTCATTTTCTCCCCATTTGATCTGATTTTTCTTGTGCAGCATGATAAATGTGGAAATATGTTTAGAAGACTTGGACATGTTTAAGCTATATCAGATTGCTTGCTGGGGAAGGAAGGGAGAGACGGAGAATAATTTGGAGCACAAGGTTTTGCAAAGATGAATGTTGAAAACTGTCTTTGCATGTATTTAGAAAAACAAAATATTATTTAAAAAAAGAAATGTGTCATATGTACATTTTCTTTTGGAGACCTGATGGTTAAATATTTACCAGCACACTCCTGATCATAGACTTTGCTACTTGAGAGACAGAGGCCAAAGCATATCTTGAGTTATCAGCTTCAGTATGCCATGCAAATAGGGTATCTATACTAAATGTGGAATCAATATAGTAAGTCACTGGGAATGGGAAAGCACCAGATTGCTTAAGGAGGGGTGAACTGTTTCAGGTTGGAAACCAAACAGGCCCAAAACTCCCATGCCAATCAGTAGTGGGATTGTGCCTGTGAATAGTCATGTACTCTAACCTGGGCAAAATAATGAGATAAAGTTGAGTAGGGAGTTACCCTTATTTTTTAGTAACAGTATGGTATAGTAAGGAGAACACTGGATTTGAAGTCAAGAAGAGTTGGTTTCAAAAGCCATTTTACATACTTAACCAGCTGTGTGACCCTGGACAAAATGCCTGTTTCGTCATATATAAATTGAATGAAGTGGGATTCATTAACTTCTTTTTTTTTTAATTAAAGCTTTTTATTTGCATAACATATGTATGGGTAGCTTTTCAACAATGACCCTTACAAAGCTTTCCATTACGAATTTTCCCCCCTAGTCCCCACCCCTCCCCTAGGTGGCAGGAAGTCCACTACATGTTAATTATATTAAAATGCTGGATTCATTAACTTTTAAAGTCACTTCTAGTTTTAACCTAGGATTTTAGTGTTCTATGAAAGAACCATAGGAAAAACAAAATGGATGAACAATGCCCATTTTCTATACTATGATATGAAGTTGGATGAGAAGCCCATTGAGTTACTCTGGTAGTAATTTTTATTTATTTTAAACAAATAAAAAATAGGACAAAGAAAAACAAAATATTGCCATTCATAAAGCAGAGAATAAGAGAGGATTCAAAATATAAAGTAATAAGTGTGCATTTCAAGAAAGCCTATACAATAAATACTATATATTGTGTTCAGAAATACTATATATTGTGTCCATCTTTTCTTTGCTTTCTTTTAGTTTTTCTTTTGTTCTCTGCTGTGCAGTTTTTACTTTATTCTTTTCTTTCTCCTTCTTTTCCATCTTCCCCAAGAAAGGTACAATTAAGTGTGTTTATAAACCTATGTATGTAGCATGTATATATAATACAGGTATATACATAAGCACACAATCACATACACATATACATGTATATATAGATATCTAGAATAATACATGTTTATACATATACATTCATATGCATCTATGTAAGACTGAACTATATGCTTGTTTATCTTTGTTTCTATGAAGGCAACATCTTCCTTCATAAGTCCAAGTCTTTCCATAGTTTTCTAACTCTATCACTTCCTACAGCAATATTCCAAACTTATACTATTTTAAATAGTCTAAAACAATATTGGTTAATATAACTGGCACGTAATATAGTTTCCCTCTTTTGATTAAATCTATTTAAGCTTTAACTTTCTCTGAGATCATTATTATTCCTGCTTTTTATATAATAAATTCTATTCTTGATCTTTAGATATTTCTGTATGTCTCTTATTTCCTATTCTGTTTTATTTCTACTCAAATCCTTGCCCTTCTATTATTTAACCTATATCCCCTTACATGGATTCCTCCCTTTCTCCCCCAACCCTTTCCCTTTGCCCTCTTGTTGCTATCTGAACTTCTATCTGAAGATTTTAAAAGCCTTACAGATATTTATGTTGTTCCCTTTTTATCCCAATTGAGTTAATCTATATATCTTATCCCATTCCTGTTAATCTATACATCCTCCTATTAGTCTTCTCTCTCCCTATTATCTTTTGCCCTCTTCCACTAATTACTTTTTTTTTTTTTTTTTGCTTTTTGCTGAGGCAATTGAGGTTAAGTGACTTGCCCAGGGTCACACAACTAGGGAACATTAAGGGTCTGAGACCAAACTTGAACTTAGGTCCTCCTGACTTCAGGGCCGGTGCTCTATCCACTGTGACACCTAGCTGCCCCCACTAATTACTTTTTAATAGTACTTTTATCTTGGATCTTTCATATGGACAATAAGGTAGATCCAACACTGATCAGAAGGAAGAGTTAAGCCTAGATTTTATAAGGAAAACTGTATTACCTTCATTCATTCCAGGCTATGCCCTAAATATCAAAAACTCCATTAAAAAAAAGCCTCATTTTTCTTTTGGAGATGTTATATGCCTAAGAATCATAGAACATTTTAATCTCCAAAGAATCAAGATTGCAAATGATGTAAAAGGTAGCAAAGAGCCTCAAAATAGGTGTAACTAGTCGGTGACTTTTTTTTAACTAGAAATTATTGATTCATAAAAAATGGAATAGAAGTGGTCTTGGAGAAAATATATGTTTGGCAAAAGCATATGGACTCGTCATGGGATGAGAGCTAGGGAACAGATATGGACAGCCTGAGTACTGTTTTGATACTCAGAGAATGCAAAAAGACCTAGAGAAAGATTCCATCTGTTTGGGATAGATGCTTTTTTAAGGATCTTGGGAAGACAATGGACAAGTGTCACAAAGGATATGAAAGAAGGAATGGCTTTGGATTTGAAATGTTGGAAGCTTTTAATAATAAACAAATAAACATTATCAGCCTAAATTTATTCTGCATTTTATGGCTTGCAAAGTTAGTTCAAGTTCATTATCTCATTTTATTCCTAAAATAGTTCTATAACAAAGTAGTTAGCATAAGTTTGTTATCCTTTTATAAAGATGAAATTGATGGCTATAGAAATTAATGACAAAAGTGTGCTTTCTTATGCAAGTGTATTTTGTTATTTTTTGTGCTTATTACAATGTTTTTGTTTGTTGATTAAGTTTACAGTTAAAAAAAAGAAAATTTAATATAAAAAGATAGTGACTTGTTAATGCCCAATTCCAAACTTGGATCTACTGATACTCCAAGTCAGGACTTTTCCATGAATATATATGTAAAATAATCTCATTTATATAACACTTTCTAGCTTAGACTTGAACTTGCATCTCCCATCTCCCGAGTCCATGTTCATGACGTGTTTTTTACCCTGATGCCTGTTTTTATTCTTTCTATAAAATAATTGCATTATGAGTCTTTGAGCCTCAAGTTTGGCATTTATGTCTCCTTTTGGGCTTTCTTACTTCAAAGTTGGATTACATCCTATTTTCTCCCTCTTTCCCTCTTCTCTCTTTCCTTCTCTCTCTCTCTCTCTCTCTCTCTCTCTCTCTCTCTCTCTCTCTCT
>JAJPUD010001605.1:345418-368079 GCA_023553655.1 Myrmecobius fasciatus
CTTCCTTCCTTCCTTCCTTCCTTCCTTCCTTCCTTCCTTCCTTCCTTTCTTCCTTTCTTCCTTCCTTCCTTTCTTCCTTCCTTCCTTTCTTCCCTCCTCCCTTCCTTCCTCTTTCCCTCCTTTCCTTTAAAACTTGTTGATTTGGTGCATATCTTCACAGCTGAAATATTTGTTTCACCAGAGACTGTCCAGTGTGGAAATATTTGTAACCTTTCAGTTGCAGCAAACATTTGTTTTGAGGCTGTTTAGGGCAGCGAACATTGCTGCAAATGTTTCCACTTCCAAGTAGGAAATGCATAAAAAAGACTTGTATAATTAGAATGGCCTGGACAGTGCAAATGTTTGTTTTGGCACTACTGTAAGTCTTCTCTCTCTCCCCTGCTCTGACAGTCTAAGGAGGATTTTGATCCATACTCAGTCCTGAGAACCCTGAGAAGGTGCTGTCCTTGTTTCGGGAAAACTGTGTTTTTGAAAAGGCATATGCATTCTGGACTTGAGATCCCTCTAGGAAATAATTGAAATCATTAAAAAAAAATTTATGGGTATTTTTTATTTGGGAGGGCCTAAGCACACCTCAAGCTAGTAATAAAAATGTCATTTATTAGTTTTTTAGAGTTAATGATGTCAAAGGCTTAGAGCAAAACTGTCATGGGCCAGTTTCAGCTCATGGTTTAACTGTTTTTAGCCTGTGGGGCAGGTACTAAGAGGTGACACTCCTATTTGTGCCTATAGTTGTGAAAACAGAACATAGATTAGAAAATTCCTTAGCATCAGTCCCCCAAGAGACCTGATGTACAGTGAAAAGTATTTTGCTTCTTGAATTAAATGAACTGGGTTCAAATGCTGGTTCTGTTGCTTATACTAGCTTGGAGACCTTGAACTTGACCTATCTTTCTGATCCTCATTTTCCTTATCTGTGAAATGAAAGGGTTTCACTTGGATAATGGCCCTTCCCTGATCCTAAAATGCCCAGGATGAGCATCTGTTATCCTGAAGATCTATTTTCTTTCTATGCATGTATACAATCTATTCCAATATAACATTTGTTTTAAAAATGTGAATTTATTCTCATGCACTTGATATATTAGGGATACAATTTGAAAATAACATGAAATTTGTGTTTGCTTATATGTGATTTTGCTCAATAGAAACAGAGAAAACGGTCTCACTTCACAATAACTCACAAACTATTATAGCTATAGCCCTTCTGATGCCTACTTCCACATGCCAACTGCAAGCCTTGTTTAAGTCAGTGGGCATATTGTGCAGCAGTCTGAGGTCAAGATGCTGCTGCTATTTACTTTAGCCTTTATGGATTTCTTAACTATTTAAAGTGGACAAAATTGTGCCACCATTTTCATTAGATTCTTTTTTTTTATTAAAATGTATCATGTTTTCTTATATCAAGGAAGTTTTTGAGTGCTGTATCCTTAACACCATTCCCTGTAGTAAGGGTTTTTTTTTTCCTACGTGATTTTAAGTATAAATGGGATTTCTATATAACTATATACATCTTTGCCTTTCTGTTCAAGCTATTCTTGAGTTTGTTTGGATTATGTTTATATTATATAAGGCACTTTTACATTTATTTTCTCATTTGATTCTATTCCCCTTCCTCCCACCCATCCCACCCCAAATAAGTCATATAAAGAAGCATAATCCTTAGGGTATAATTAAGGACTGAAGTGACTCACTTTGCTGGGTTACACAGCAAATAAGCGGTGTCATTTGTCTTGAGCCTTCCAGGCCAATCACCTTGTTGATTTTTGTAGTGTTGTCTTTTCTAATGATATTTTTTCTTTTTCTCTGCCTATTCATGGCTCATTTTGTCTTCCTACATAGTTTTTGTCTTTTGTATCTCTTCCTGCTTTATTTCCTTCTCCCATTTTTCTGTCTTTCAGGCTTTCTAAATTCTTTCTTTTTCCTTTTCCCTTTCCTCTTTTCCTCATTTACCTGACCATAATGTAGAACTATACAGCCAGGTAGTTCAATGGATAGAGCACTGGGCCTGGAATCAGAAAGACTCTGGCCTCAAATACTTCCTAGCTGTGTGATCCTGGACAAGTCACAACCCTATTTGCTTTAATTTCCTTCTCTGTAAAATAAGCTGGAGAAGGAAATGGCAAACCACTCTAATATCTCTGCCAAGAAAACCTCAAATGGGGTCATGAAGAGTCAGATATAGACTGAAACAGCTGAACAACAATAATACATGTAGAACTAAAGTCTATTTTAATTATTTTTTGCATTTACTGAATAGGCTTTTATGTTCTCTGTCTTCCTTAATTTAAAAAACAGATGAGTGGAACATTTTCTCTAAATCAAGCCTAATACCCTAAACTGCTGTTTTTCATATGAAACTTGCTAGATTTTTGCCCTTCCCTCCCCCTACTGCTCTCAGTGGTCCTTAAGTGAACCAAGGCTCTTTGCTTCTGGCCTAGAGGCTGACCAATCTTGTCAGATATCTTGGAGAGAAGGATAATGGTGGTTTGGGAGTCTTCTCCTGTGGGATGGCCTTTTGGAGGGAAACAGCTCTTGTGTGATTTCCAGATTTGTAGATCTTGCTGAGTTTCCTTGGGCTCAGTGCCTGAACAGAACACACAGCTGGTGTCCTAAGCAGGGACCAAACCAAGCTGAACCCTGGAAACACCATGTTTTTCCATGGAGAAAGACATTCCTAATCCTATTCTGTGACTAGATTTGACCTGGGAGCATGAGAATAAAACATCTTTGTCTAAAGAAATGGAGAAACCAGCTTTTTTTAATCTGTAAAAAAGATTTTACCTCTTAAGTGATAGAGCAGAGAATTCCTAAAACAACACACACATACAGCACAGATACTCACAGGGCATGGATATATAAATATATTTACATCATGGAGTCAGAAATTCTTAAAAAAACACACAACAATTTTACATGAGATTTAGTGACTAATTTTAAAGTTCTGGGGAATACAAAAGATGTTGCTGTATTTAGCTGGCAACTCCTTGGGCTTTTTTTTTTAGACTGTTCATTGCTAATCTAAAAATCTATGGAAAATCACTTCAGACTTGGAATGATGATGATAATTCTCAGTTGATAGTATCTTTTGGTAATGTGTTAGTAGTGATTGAGAGCTGGCCTAAGTACCAGGGAGATCCAAATTCAAGTCCTATCCCTGACACATACTGGGTGCATGATCCTGGGCAAATGACTTAAAAACTCAGTGCTCTAGACCTAGTGCTGGACCAGGACCATATGTTGTCTTAGAAAACCACACATTAAAAAAAAAAAAAGAAAAAAAAGTATTTACATTATATTTTTATTCCTGACCTTAAACATTTCCCAACTACATTTTCATCTGGTTCAAACCGTACCTTGCACATCTGAATAAGTTCAGTCTCAACCTTTCCTGGTAAGTTCTTTCTCATGAGGTAGGCACTATGTATAGCTTTTTTATCCTCATTTTATGAATGAGGAAATTCAGACTTCCTCATAGTGGTAGGATTCAAACCCAGCACTTATTGTACATTTTCTATTGCTGCACAATAAAATCACGGCTGCTATTTAGTGTGTGTTCTCTTTGAATCTGGATAAAGTCTGCCCATTCTGGAGAGATTTCTTAGTTGACTCATTTTGCTAAGGAACTGAAGTAGAGTCCTACCACTATTGCACTCTCCTGGTGTTAGGTTGCACTTCTTGGTCTGAGTGCCCTAGCATCTTCTGAATGAAGCCATGAGCAATCATCCATGAAATCAAGTATCTTTCTGATTCCCCACCAATATGTGATCCCAGGAAACAGGGACTGTCTGTTAGGGTCCTTGTGATCAGGGCTGCTACCTCAGAGCAGTAATAAGTGTTCCATTCATTTGAAGAGAACTTTCTCTACCAGAAAATAACTGATAGTACAGTAACCTGATTCCTTTGAATGCTGAGGATTTGCCCAGGTGAGACAGAACTGAGCAAGAAGGGCTGAGTTATTTTATGCTAAAAGTCAGAAAAGTCCCTGGAGCAGCTGTTGGACCAACTTCTGCCATGACCTCTCCTCTTTGACCATTCACTCCTCTGTAGTTACTCTCTCCCTGCCCCTTACCTGACTTCATGATGAAAGGTCTGACTCTAATCTTGCCCTGCCCTGATTTTAGCTCCTTATGACTTGTACCAAGAATATGACAATGGCAAGTTTGATTATTGCCCAGTCTGCCCAAACACAGTTCCTTGAGGGTTTTAGGGAGTCTAGCGCAGGGCAGATCAAACAGGATAAAGCACTTCCAATATTTTTACCCTATTTTCAGACTCATTTTTGGAGGAGGTGACCAAAGCCTTTCTCATCTGTCAGTGGGAATTGTTTATATTTCACCCTCAGTATAAGTTTTACAGTGTCTCTTCAGTGAACATTCATCTCTGCTGTGTACAATGCACTCTTCTGGGCTTTAAAGCAGTCAGTAAAGGTTCCTAACTAGAAGAGGAAGCAAAAAACCCAAAAGAAAAGAAATTATTAAAAATCCAAACAGTTTATATCATAGATCACAGTTTCATAGCTGGAAATGATCTTAGAGGCCATTTAGTCCATTTCCTTCATTTTATATTGTTTTCTTTTCTGATCACAATTTAAAACAAATTTTTAAATTAAATTTTAAAAATTAACAAAATTTGGTTTTCTCTTTTTTTATCTCATACCTCTTCAATGGGGGAAAAAGACAAAGAAAAACAATATCCTTGTAACAGCTAGGCATCAAACACATTTCTGCATTGGCCATATTCAAGAATTATATATCTCAGGGTGGACCCTGAGCTCATCACTAGAATGTCAGGAGGTGGGTAGAAGTATGCTTCATCATCAAGTTCTAGAGGATGTCCACCCTTTTATTTTACTGCTGAAGTTACTGAGAGGCCCAAGGGTTTAAGTGACTTGTTCAAGATCCCACAGTTAATAAGCCTCAGAGGTACATTTTGAACCTTGTACCTGAGACTGTTGAACTAGAATTCTTTCATTTGTATTATGCTGTCTCTCCTGAGAAAAGGTAGTCTATAGTCACATGTAATTTACAATCTAGGAAAGGAATAAAACACAAAACCACTTAATTGTAACTCATTGTGATGAATGGTTTGGTGTTTGTCCTTGTGATGTCTTGACTTGTATGTAAATTGGATTAAAGTGAGACAGAATTGCACAAAGTCATCAGCCTCACTCTTGCTTCCAGAGTCATCAAAGTCCAGTGACAGGACAAAAAATCAGGAAGACTGGCAGTGACTAGGATGCCATGGGTGATCTTGGCATCTTTGGTGACTGACCCAGGTCTAGGTACTCTGGTTTTAGATTCCTTCATGGCTATTGAAACAAATTATTCTAGTCATTTCACCAGGGGAAGTCTTCACAAGAGGAGAATAGACATTCCCCTAACTCTCCAATAAATTTGAGGACTGTTGGTCACCCTCTACCTGGTTTAGGCCTTCTGCCAATGTGGTTTATCAGGATGTGGCTGCTGTGCATGCTAGAGCTTCTTGGAGCCACAGATGAGAGGTGAGTGCCAGGTGGACATCAAGTGGATGAGCAGCCCTGAAAAGGACCCAGCATCAGAGGTGCTAGTTCTCCTGAAACATCTCAAGAGATATAAAAGAAAATGCTTTGTGAGTTTTGAGGGGAAAAACAATAAGCAAAGGGATAAATATAGGTCTCAAAGAAGAGGGGATGTTCAACAATTGAAGAAGGTTGGGTAGGACATTCCAGATCTAGGGATTGTTTAATGTAACAGAATGCTTCTTAAAAATGCCCTGAAGTCCTATGTAGGCAGACTGTTTGCTTCACATCTTGGGGGAGTAGATGGAACTCTCAGTGCTTGGTGGACATCAGTAGAGATCATGAACCAGGACTTTTAGTTTCTTTTTCTTTTGAGCTGAGAGCCATAGGCAGAGTTGACTGAGAGAAAAGTCTGCGTCAGATCTTCTACTGGGATAAGGCATTTGTGCATCTTGGGCAGGATTTGAAGTTTTTGTCTCTGACTGTCTATGATATGTGTCACTTGATTTATCCCTCACAGCCAAGATGAATTTTGGAGGCACTAAAATATGTGCATTTTAATAAAAAGTTTAATTTTAGAAAGCCCCTTGCTCTTATCCGGTCAGTGTCATACCTCATGCTGGTGTTTCCTATGCCTAACCCTGTTTTGCTGACAGGAGAAAGAATTATGATTTGAGGGCCCAAAGGAAAACCAGCAAGAGAATCATTTTCCTGGTTTGTGAGATGAGCAGAGACCATGTGGAAGAACTATAATTTCTGCTAATTCTGTGGATAGTATCATCAGGAATAGAAAAGTAAGAGAAGGTCATTTGGAGAATAAAATATGGAAGGAGGTACTTGTGATTATGGACATGTTTTTGAAATGCTTGCATGTTATCTTGGTGATGACTAATAGGTAGTTGGAAATGTGGGATATTAGGTTGGACAAGAGTTTGGGTTGAAGATATATATATTTCTATATATCTCTAAATCTTTATATATATGGGAGGCATTTAGTTTGAGGTGAGTGATAGATGAAGCTGAGGAATTCACGGAAATTGCCGACCAAGAGTAGAGGGAGATTGGAGAAGAGAAGGACAAGAGCAGAATACTGATATGGCAACATTTAGGTGGAAGGGGGAAGAGAAGGAGGAGGGAGAAGGAGAAAATAATCATTTATATAGTGCCTACTATGTGCCAAACTCTGTGATAAGCATTTTTTAAAGAACAAATAGCTCATTTTATCTTCACATTTTGGACTACATTTTGATTTAGCTTTAAAATTTAGCTTTATTGTATTTTTAAAATTTTGCTAATTATTTCCCAAGTGTATTTATGTTGTGAGCTGCATATCACCTCTGACTTCATATTTGCCACCTCTTTATTCAGGATCAATCCTCTTTTCATTAGATCACTCCAGGCCCTCCAGGAGATGCTCTCTGGACCCAAATAGGGGTGGCAGGGAGGAGGAAGCTGTTTCATTTCTCTAACAATAGGACTCGACTGTACCCCACTTTTAGATAATCAGGTATAGGATTCAGTACTAATTGTAACTAGGAGATGGTAAACTCTGATACTTTTAAGCTCTTTGTAACAGTAACTTTGTTCCTTGAATTACAGTCTTGTTCCCTGAGTCAATAGTAAATGTTTCTGGACCTCCCTTCACCCTGCTCCATCCCTTTTTCCTAAAGGCTAATTTGAAGTGATGAAAATAAGATTGGAGGCTCTAGAACCAAGTAACAGGGAGCTGGGCAATTTCTGGCCCTTAGCAACATACAAGAACGTAGAGGGAATGAGTACATTCAGTCACAATGTGGACATTAGTGCCTCTGCCCTGTCTGGGGCTCAGTTTTCAGAGCCATGAAGGTAATGGCTTTCCAGGGCCCCTTTGCTCAAGAATTTTAGGTTCCCAGGCATATTTTGGGGTGTGAAAATTTGTGTGTCTCTCTGTCTGTCTAGAGTTGAGTGAAAATGGGTTCTATTTTCCAAAAGGGAAACTGACATCTGGAGTCCTTATAGCAAATAAAATGTTTATCTTCATGCATTGAAATGGCACAGTATGGCATAGCAGCAGACAGACGACTAAAAGCTGAAGGGAGTCTCAGGAAATGAATTTAAGACCCACTTTGGCAGCTTTCTACCTCTGCAATCCAAGGCAGGTCCTCTCACCTCTTTGGGCCTCAGTTTCCTTAAGTGTCAATATAATGAAGGAATTGAAACAGATGCCTTCTAAAATCCCTTCTAGCTGTAGATTTGTGCCTTGCTTCCTCCTCTTCCTTTTCCCCATGATGCCCACTGGGCACCAAGTGCCAGAAAGGTCCCAGCATTAGCAAAAGGGAAAGAGAACCCTTTGTTTTGCATCTGATTGTCAGAGCAGAGCTCGATAATGATTGAAAGGCTGGAAATAGAGAGCAGCCTTAGCATTTCCTCTAAACTTTCCCCTCCAGCAGACTTCCTCTTTTCTGTTGGTACTACCGCCAGCCTCTCAGCTGTATAGGTTTAGAACCTTGGACTTATTCTGTGTTCAATCTGTATCTCATTCCTCTGTCTCATCCCTTGATCTGATCATTCTTCCTCCTCAATATTGAGGAAGGGGATAAGCATAGTACCTACTATGTGCCAGGCACTGTGCTAAGCATTTTTTTTTTTAACAAATATTTTCCCATTGATTCTCACAACAATCCTGTTAGGTGAGTTCTATTATTACCTCCATTTTACAGATGAAGAAACTGAGAAAAACAGGTTAAGTAACTTGCCCAGGGTCACATACCTAATATCTATGCTTAGTGGCACTGTGCCCAGCACTGTGCCACCAGCTGCCTCTTCATTATCTCCTACATCAACCTGTGTTCTCCATTTGGGGGGCATTGAGAGGTTAAGTGACTGCCGATGAACACACTGCATCTCTCAAATAGGACTTCTCATTCCAAGCCTGTCATTATTTCTACCAAGTTACATGGCCTTTCGACCCTAGGTGTGTGCTTTCTGAGATTCTCTTAATTGTTATCTACTGGAACATCTTGGAATAAAAAGGCAAGTTCATGGGTTCAGTCTAGGAGCACAGTATACTGGAAAGAGCAATGACTTTGTAGTCAGCTGACATCTGGGTTCAAGTTTTGGCTCCAATTCTTATTAGTTGTATAATAATATACATAATAATAATAATAATAACTGGGTAAAGAATTTAACTTTTCTGCCTTTCGTTTTCCCCTCTGTAAAACAGGAATGATAAACACTTGCACAACCTATCATATAGGGTTGTTATGAGGAATGTGCTTTGTAAGCTTGAAGTTCCCATTGAAATGTGAGTTATTAGGTTTATGACTAAATGTTTATTTCTTTTCCTTCTGGAACATTATTTAGCTTGATATCTAGGGCTAGAAAATGAGAGTCTTTCCATGAACAATGTCTAGATCTTTGTCAAGGAGGATCAGGTGTGAACATCTGCTGAACCTCAGATGGTGTCTTCGACAAGACCAGTGGACAACAGTGATATCTCTGAGGAGCTCCCACATGTAGAGTCTCTGGTCCAGAGGCTCAAACTTGCCAGAACTCAGGCAGTGCCTGAGTTGGGTAAAGAAGCTAGTTCCTGCTCCAGATGCTTATTCTAAGATGGTGATTGGACTAGGGGAATGTAGCAGTTATTAAAGATTTTACCTGGTGTTCCTGCTCAGGGTTCTTATCCTCCATTGAAAGGTTTCCAGTTATCTGGAGAGATTGAGCCAAACAAACCTAGACTGGTATGGGGGAGCTTTGACTCCTTTCCAAAGGACTTGGATGAACACCTACTTGTTTGCTTTTTACCGTCTAGTTCAGACCTAGACTTCTAGAGCATGATTAGAGGTCCTGGTTTGGATAAATGTTCTGACATCTGCTCTCTGAGCTTCAAAGAGTCAATCAGCAAATGTTTATTGAGTACCTACTATGTGTCAGACACTGTTAGACTTCTATGATACAAATATAATCATTAAAATTGTTCCCTTTCCCAAGTTCCTTCCATTCTGACCTCAGCCAAGAGTTCTAAACACATCTCTTTTAACAATCTCTTAGTCACAGAATAACAAAACATTGGAACTAGAAGAGACTTCAGTGGTCATGTAGTCCTATCATTTTATAGAAAATTGAGGCTCAGAGAAATTCATAATATTTTCCTCTCACTCTTTTAAAAATAGATTTTATTTATATCATTTTTTACATAGTCTAGATTTTCCCATTTGCCCCTTTCCTTCCTCTTCTCAGCAAACCATCTCTTAAGATGAATTTTTAAAAATAAAAATAAGGGAGGAGAGAAAAAAATTCAACAAAATTGATCAAAACTCCCTTTAACCCTACATAGGATTGGAGAAGAGAGATGTACATACAACAAATATTTATTAAGCATCTCTTGTTTGCAGAGTTACTCTAGATTCTGGGGAGATAGGATTTAGATAAAACAAGTTTAGATAAGACATGTCTTCACCCTCTAGGGACAGTGGACCTAGTAGAAGGATAAAGCATCAACACAGGAAACTTTAATATAGAACATTATTTGATGAGTATGTTGAAGTGTGTAAAATCTTGAGAAAGAAGGCCATTACCAACTTGAGAGAAATAGTTTAAGGAAGATTTCCTGGGGGAGGTGGTCTTTTTGAGTTGGGCTTTACTGTGGGGAGTTGGACTTTCCCTCTTTGTAGAACAGGAATGGCAATTGTTGCTGACTTCTCATTTCTAGCAAGTGATTCCTGAAGCACTTCCCAGTGAAATGCTCACAATGTATAAACAAAACACCACATAAAAATGCAGGGGAGAAAGAATGATCTCAGTTCTCTCATAAATCAGAAGAAATTTAAGAAATAAAACAAGTTGGCAGCATCTTACTGGAGAGGATCAAGAATTACCAGACTTCCATTTTCTCCAACTGCTCTGCTTTGTGGGTGGCCAGAACACCCATGGTGAATCCCAGCAAATGTCACAGGAGTGGTGCTAGCTATCCTTGGGGCTCTGGACTCTCCTCATCAGGCACTTCCTTAAATTTGGCAAACAAGTTAGGATTGATTGCTCTTATTCTCCACCTTTACAAAAATATTGTTTTCTGGAATTCAGGTGTTTTTTCCTTTTGTTTTTATTGCCTTTTGGAAACCCACCACTTAGTGTCATTTCTTAAGCTCTTTCTTCATGGCAGAGATGTATTGGTTCCATAAAATAATGTCTATTAAGAATCACAGAATCCAAGAAATGAAAAGGACCACAGAGAAAAAGGTCTAGCTTTTCTTCCTAAAGTATAGAATTTTTTCCCTGTGGCATTGTGTTAAGTGGTTGTCCAGTCTTTCTCCTTGAAGACTTCCAGTGACGGGGAGCTCATTACTGCTCAGAGCATCCCATTCTATTGTTGGTATGGCTCCAACTATTAATATAGAATATGCAGGCATATACTCATCATTTGATATAATGTAAAAAGAATATTTGCTGTTTAGCTGAATTATATCTTCTTGTTTTAAAAGAACAGCTAGTCACAACAGTTTGTGAATTCATTTTATCTTATAGCAAGGAACATAAAGGTTCAAAATAGAAAATTCAGTTGTGTTATTGTTTAAATGTGATTTTAGTCTCTAACAAAAAATAAAGTCAAGGATTCAAACTCTATCATATAACCTTACCTAATAGAGGAAACATTGAGTGCTGATTTCCCCATAGACCTCACAGAAGCACTTGCCTTCCTCTTGTGGAAAATGTACCCTGCAAGGTCTCCTAATGAGGACAGAACCCTTTTCTGAATTCTGACAGACAATTCTGCTGGGTCTCTTGAAAATGCCCTCTCTATGACAAGGATGGAAAAGATGGATGTTGTGATATGGAACCTTGGGCTAGTGTTCTCACCATAGATATTGCCAGTTCTTTTTTTTTTTTTTTTTTTTTTTTTGGTGAGAATTTAGGTACCATTTCTTTCTTTCTTTCTTTTTTATTAAAGCTTTTTATTTGCAAAACATATGCATGGGTAATTTTTCAACACTGACCCTTGATATTGCCAATTCTTGACCAGATGTAACAGCAATATTGTACAGACTTTTCAGGAACAGTTTTTAGCCAAAAGCCCTCCATCACAAAAACATAACGAGCATCCTAAAATTGTTCATTTCTAACTCATTTCAAATACCACAAAAACATTTTGGAAATTCAGATAATAATGGTTTTTTTAAGGAATATTCTGTTAGTACATCTGCTACTGCTGCTGCTACTACTACTGGTATTACTACTACCACCATCACCACCACTACAGCTATTGTCGCTGCTACTATTACTATTATTACTACTAATACTTCTAATACTACTAATACTAATAGTTCTCTACTGCTATTGTTGCTACTACTATTACTGCTTTTACTACTAATACCACTGCCACCATTATTACTACTGCAACTGCTATTACTATTGTTACTTTTAATACTACCATTACTGCTATTGCTATTACTGTGGATACTATCATCACCACTGTTACTACTGCTGCTACTATTGCTATTGCTTCTGCTCATACTACTAATACCACCTGCAGCAGCAGCAGCATTATTATTACTGCTACAACTACTTCTGCTACTACCATAGCACTACTACTACTACTACTACTACTACTACTACTATCTCTACTACTACTACTACTACTACTACTAATCTCTACTACTACTACTACTATCTCTACTACTGTTGCTGCTACTTTTAACAACATGGACCAAGAAATATTAAACAAATGGCTGAATCATTAAGATTTGTTTGTGGAGATGGAGGAGTCTGCAATAGCAATTCAGACTAATTTAATGTCACCAGAAATTGAAGAAAAGTTTTCCTTAAAGAGATGGGATTTTGTGATCAATGTAGATTATGTAAGGAAATAGCAGAAACTGTGCAACACATGACTGCGGGTTGCAAAAATTTAGGACTTATTGAACATCTAGTCAGAAATGACCTAATGGTAAGAATTATGCATGAGAAATTTGCTGTCTCCTGTGGACTGACAGATAACAACCCACTGTACTACAAATACAGGACTCAAAATATCTGAGAGATTGCAATTAATAGCTACACTGGATGATTTTCTCAGTTGCTTACAAATGTCTGGACATCCCAATGAGTGATAAAGACCTAACAGTAATTTTCCAAATAGAGTCATCAACTAGATGGAACAAAAATCTTTCAAAATATAGAGATCTGTCAGAGGAGACAAAAATTATACGTGGATAGAAAGAATTGTCAAATATTCCTGTATTCTCATTCAATACTGGTGTTATTCTTAGGATTCTTTCAATGAGCCTACATACAGCAAAGTACCTTTATAAACTAGAAAAGCAGTTATTTTATTCACTTACGCAATAATCTGTAGTACATTAAATATAAAAGAATAATAGCAGGATAGGAACTTGTTCTGGATTCCATCAAGAAAAAAGTGGAAAAAAGTGAGATGATGCTAATAGTGGCTGCTTTTCTCTACATGCTCCCAAGGTTGAATTCAGTCCATGTTAATTTCAAAGCTTGAGGATCTGAGTTGTGATTTACAGAATCATGGATTTATACACTTCTTAAAGAATGACTATGGTTTTGTACGCCCCCCTCCCATGTCTATCTCTTTCTTACTCGTCTCTCTCTTTCTGTCTCTGTTTTTCTGTCTCTCTTAATCGCTGTCTGTCTGTCTGTGTCTCTATTGTCTGTCTGCCTCTCTCTGTCTCTTTCTCCTGTCTCTCCTTCATGAGTGTATGTGTGTATGTATGTATGTATGTATAAATTTTTGTTGTTGAAAACCTTCATTCATTGCATATCCAAAGATTTCTGACTTATCCATTTTGAATTTGAATTTTCTAAGATGATTTAGGCCACATGGCTTAGTGAAAAGAGTGATGGACTAGATTCAAAATCTAGGGTCATATCCCAGCTCTGATGTTGTGTGATCATGAAAGAAGAGTGTGGACAAATAGCTCTTTGCTCATACTGTGAATTGGTGGTGAATGACTATTTGAGCTAGTGAAAGGAATTTATATAGTTGATTCCCCAAAGAGATTCTATCTTACCAACTGATTATAAGTTCCTTGAATGGTTGGTGGCCCAGGGTCTTAAAGGGAATGCTATTCAGCCAATGGAGATTGAACAATAATGGGTCTGAGATGTCTTTAAATATCTAAGGCTTCATGAATGCTACATTTAACTGTCCCAGAACTCCATTAAATGTGGGACATAAAATTGCATTGCTTACATCTCTGTCCTTTGTACATTTGTACATGGTGTCCAGTACACAATTTTTCAGAGCCTCAGTTTTTGATTTTTTTAAAAAAATCTGTAAAATGGGGATAGTAATAACCTCAGTAATTCCTTCACAGGTTTTTTGTGAGATCTAGATGAAATAGTATAGATTTTAAAAACTCTATATTAATGCCAACTGATGTTTACAAAAATCAACTTCATTTTTTTTAACCTCACTTTTAGCAGTTGATTTACATGATTAATAGGAGTCCACATTTCCCTTTCTGGCTCTGGGTAGACCTGGTCCTTGTCTGATGAAATCATTGTTATGTTGGATGTGCCTGGTAGCCATATTCTGGGGCATCCCAGTCATTGAGGAGATGTCAGTGAAAGAGGAAGGGATAGCTTTCAAATATTCTTACCGAATCACAGAGTTGGAAGGCATCCTGGTGGTTATATAGTTTAAGTGCTATATCACAAAGAATCTCTTGTAATCCTCCTAACGAGTGATGTTTTAGTCCTTGCTCGAGCATTATTATTGAGAGGGAAGCAGTCTGTATTATTTTTTAGCTAGCTCCAATTGTTGGAAAAATTTCTCTTAAACCCAGTACAAATATCTTTTTGCAAATTTTTACCTATTGCTTTTAATTATTACTTCTAGGGTCCAAGAAGACAAAGCTCTTGCACCTACCTTTTCTATCCCAAATGTAGTCTTTACCCTAGTTCAGACCATGCTTTTATGCTGAACTATTCTAATACTCTTCTAATTGTTCTTCCTGTTTTCTTCTCTTTTCAGTCTGTCTTCCAGTAGCTACCAAGTTGATATTGCTAACACAGAGAACTGACCAATCATTCTTTTACTCAAAGATTTTCAGTGGTTCCTTATTGCTTTTAGGACAATAAATTCTTAGCTTGACCCTCCAAAATAGAACTTCCACATTCTTTTTTTTCTTATTTCTCCCCACCCCCATTCGCTCTTTCCAATCAAATTGTCTTGCTAGCTACACCATCTACATGCCATTCTATTAGCAGTCTCTGTGACTTTGCACCAATGGCCTTGTGTTTCGGATATACGTATTTCTACCTAGTTAATATAGTTAAGTCTCAATTAGTGTGAATAATGAATCCAATAAAGTGGCCATACTATTAAGTTATAATTCTGTAAAATATGATAATTGGGTCCAGGCCAGTGGAACTATGCAGCTGGAATTCGAATAATTCAACCTCTTAATGGAATTCATTAGTTTCACTAATAGGGACTAAACCATCTTTAGTCTCTTTTAAAACATAGCTGAGGTGCCACCTCCTACATTATGTCTTTCCTGATCTCCCAATTTGTTGCTTGTTTTTTTCCCTCTTGAAACTACCTTGTAATGCCTTGTATCTTCAAAAGGAAGGCTATCTTTTAATTGAAGGTAACCTTGAGGATTGGAACTTTCTTCAGCCCTGTTCCTGGTACTTTCACATAGTAGGCACTTAAAATTTTTTTGTTGAATTTAATTGAAACTGACTCTTCCACATGGCAGCTCTGCAAGACTTCATGGATAGTTATAACATACCTCATGAATTCTTCTCTTCTTTGGACTAAACCTCCCCAGTTCCTTTAAATTATCTTTGTATGACATGGTCTCACATTCTCACCATCCTAATGACTCTATTTAAAATATGATTCAACTTGCCAGTACTTAATTTTCCAGTAGCTTTGTGGCCTTTTCATACTTAAGATTTTCTCACCAATGGTGCTGATCACATTTATGACTCTTGCCTGAGTCTGAGTCCTCTTATAAATTCTCAGAAATCTCTCATTGTCTTGGGAGTCTTCTTCTAGGTCACTTATCATTATGTGAACACCAGTGCAGCAGATAAACCAGTCATTTGTTATCTTTAGCTGTTGTTCTTCATCTCTGAACATACCCCTTTTACTTTCCTTAACTCAAAAGTCATCCAGCAAGTGTTTTTAAAGGATGGAATGGAGGGAAAACTGGGTTGCATTTAGATTTCTGGAGAAGGGATGGCCTTTTAAAAGCTAGTAACTTCTTGAGTCATTTCATTGGAGCTCATTATAAGCATCTGCTTCTCAGAAAAAATGGTTCCTTTTGTGGAGAATTCTGAAATGGAATCCCATAAGACTTTTACTTGGATCCTATTCACCTGACAGCTGGACTCACCCTAGGTTGGATAAATCCAGACTCCTTGTTCTATATAATCTGTCAGGATCTAACTAAAGAAAGCTTTTGGACCATCCAAGCCACTGGACAACATTTCTAGGCCCTTTGAATTTCCCTTTTTTGCCTCGGAAAAGCTATAAAATGAATAGGAATACATTGAGGGAGAGGAGTCTACCTCATGCAGTCATGACCATGCCCCTGGACTTGGGAAACTCATTCTTTCTCTTGTACTTTCTTTGTATATATGCTATTTAGTAGGAAGGAAAGTAGTAATAGTTCAAGTAATAACGGATTTATATGGTCTTTATAAAGTTATGTATATGTGTATGTATACATGTATATATGTATATACAATCTTTTTGGATCCCTGTAATAACCATGTAAAAGGTATAGAGCAGATGTTATTCTTCACTTCATATTCATTCTTCACTTAATGGATGTAAAAATTGAGTCTCAGAGAAATTAAGGGGCTCCCTCAAGATCACTTAATTAGCTAGTGCTGAGGCTAGAACCTGAGGAATCTGACTTCAAATCCACCTTGTACAAATGAAGTTAAAGGGAGCTGCTCTTTCTAGTGAAAATTAGACTTTGTTTTGGAGGGGGTGTCACGTGGTGGGTGGTGGGTTTCTTTTAGAACAGAGGTTTTTTTTTTTTTAAGTCATAATTCCCTTTAGCAGTCTGATGAAACCTATGGACCCTTTCTCAGAGTCATTGTTAAAGGCACAAAAAATGCATTAAATTACAAAGTTAAGCATTTCTGTCGAAGTACAATCTTTAAAAAAAACCAGATTCATGGACTCTAGGTTAAGAACTCCTGCCTTTTTCTGCTTCTCAGTAAAAGCTGGTGGTTAGGGTTATCCACTAATGTGGAGCCTCAGGAACTGTTTGGATAAGGTGAAAGGCCATTCTCCCCGCTCACCATTCCCCCAATGTTAATCTCTTGCAGAGATTATGCTTCATCAGGTTAAGTATGGATGAATGGAAGGTGCTTTCATTTTTTTTTTCTAACATTGTGTCTTTTGTTACTGTGTGGGGACCTGCTTATCAGAGCTGGCCTTCCACTGCCCGAGCAACTGGAAGATAGCCATCTGTTTTATAATCTATTTGCTTAAGTTTTAAATTGCTCTTGCAGATGATAATCAGCATTTTGTATATTTGCATGTGTGAAATCATTGTCATTTTATGTGGTTAGGTTACAGACTGAGTCCTTCAGAAGTTGATTATAGTCACCTGGATACTTGATCTAAATGAGGCCTGGGGCCTAAAGAAAGGTGCTAAGTGCTCCAAGGCTTCTGAGCTCCTCTGGCCTTCGTCTAGCCTGGCAGGCAGCAGCAGCAGGAAGAATGCCTGAGTAAGAGATGCGATGTTCCATGAAAAACATCAGTAACCAAACTCTGTAACTTATTAAAAGAGTCGCACATGAAGTTAATGAGAAACAAAGCTCTATAGGATTCGTTCTCAAAGAATACAAAACCATAGCATTTAGGATCTTCCTCATTAGGCCTTGATTTTTTTTTTCCTTAATAGTTTTTTATTGTCACCTATGTGTCAAAAGGGACAAAATTCTTTTTTCTCACTTGTTTCCTTGGAGTTCAGTTTCCTTTAGAGCTCCTACTTATGTTTCCTAGAAAACAATTTGATTATTTTGAATAAGTGATCAGTGCTCATCACTTTCAAGAGTTAACTTTTCATTCTCTTCCTTTCTCAATTAGCAAAAGAAAAAAAGAGAAAGATTAACTTGTCCTCCTTAGCAGTCAGCTCTGATCTTTCCTGTTACTCCATCCACAGAAAAGAAACAAAGATAAATTAAAGTCATATCATGTCTTTTTGTGTGAAACCTTGTAACTTTTTTGTTTTTGCAGTCAGAGAGAAATTTCTTGGTCATATTCTTTCTTTCAAAGTCTTCACTACAGTCCCCCCCCCCCATCAAGAGGGATCATTGAATGATCCAACTTTTAACTCTCTGCCTCTGACACAAAGCTTCCAGTAATGAAAAGGATCAATATCTGTTCCAGAACAAATCATTTTGAAAGTTTTATTGATGCTTTTTAACACTAGTTTTTAGCTTTTTTAAAAAACCCAGTCATTTCCTTTTTTTTTGCACAATAATTATTTTATTCTTTTATGATTGGATTTCTATCAATTACATGATCTACAGTAGCTGTTCAGACCTTGTTCTTCCTTTTCTTTCTTTTTTTTTCTTAATACTTTTTATTTGCAAAACATATGTATGGATAATTCCTAAACATTAACCCTTACAAAGCTTTCTGTTACAAATTTTTCCCCCGTACTCCCCACCCCTCCCCTAGATAGCAGGATATCCACTACATGATAATTATGTTAGAATACTTAAGAAATCGAATATATGTATAGTTATTGCCACACATCATTTTTTTTGTTCAGGAGAAATCGTATCTATAAGAAAGAATAATCCGATAAAGGAAATACAATGCAAGCAAACATCAATAGAGAACATGAAAATGTTATGTTGTGGTCCACATTTCATATCCCTCTCTCTGGGTGTATATGGCTTTCTTCACTGAACAATTGGAATTGGTTTGAAGCATTTCATTGTTGAAGAGAGCCATGTCCCTTAGAACTGATCGTCATATAGTATTGTTGTTGCCGTGTATAAGGATCTCCTGGTTCTGCTCATTTCACTCAGCATCAGTTCATGCAAGTCTCTCCAGGCGTCTCTGAAATCATCCTGCTGGTCGTTTCTTACAGAACAATAATATTCCATAACATTCATATACCATAATTTATTCAGCCGTTCTCCAATTGTTGGGCATCCATTCAGTTTCCAGTTTCTAGCCACTACAAAAAGGGCTGCCACAAACATTCTTGCACATGTGGGGCCCTTTCCTTCTTTTATGATTTCTTTGTAAACCCAGTCATTTCCTGATACCTCTTTCACCCTCTTGCTTCCCCCATGTATCACTCCTTTATAACAAAATAAAACTATGGAGCAAAAGTAACCTACCAATAACAGTTATCTCACAGCATCTGCAACTTGAACATAAATCTATTCCTGTATCCATGGTCCTTCACTTCTCTTCCAAGAAGGACATATATCATCTTCCAGAAAAATAATTAGAGAATTAAATAACATTTTAAAGATATTTTTCCAGTTCCTTCCTCATCCCTATAGTATTGGGATATGAGATTGGAATAGCCTACTTGTAGTCAGTAGGGTCAAGAGTTAGGAAATGGGCAGGGAAGCTTGGGGATCAGGCAGTGCATCTACTTCTCTTAGGCATATTGGGCTCCTAGTTTGTCTCAGGTAAATGAAGATTTTATTTCAGTGACTCTCTTTAGATTTGTGTTGAAGTGAAAAACAAATATTAAGTAAATATAAGAGGGAAAGTTTTTTTCCTGTTACTTGAAAAGAGTTACTGGCAGGTGTATATTCTAATACATGGAGCTGCTATTTCATATGTGTATATAGGTTGTTGATTTCTAAAGAGTTCAACCATGAAATCTTTGACTTCCAGTCTCTTGCCTACTCTGTATAGCCAACATTGAATTGAAATATTTGTATAATTCAGATCCTCCATCTTTTCCCCATTTCCTCTCTCTCTCTCTCTCTCTCTCTCTCTCTCTCTCTCTCTCTCTCTCTCTCTCTCTCTCTCTCTCTCTGTTTCTGTTTGTTTCTCTGTTTCTGTCTTTCTCTCTTCCCACTTCCCCCTCCCTTGCCTAAAGTGAATGAATTGTAGACTTTTAATATGACAAAGGTGAATTACTCTTTAGAGGCAGCCCCTGATCAGACACCTTCTGTATACCCCAGGCTCTCCAAACCCATCTTGGCAGCTACACTCCTATGTACAGGAAAAAAAATAGAGCCACAATCTGAAGGCAGCTCTCTATCAAGAATGAACCCCCCTCAACTTGTTCTCCATTGTACATTTTTCTGATTGTTTAAGCCGGATTATCTTTCTAATAGATCATTTAATATCCTCCCCCTCATGATGATGTTGGCTCCTAGTGCTGGGCTGAATTGAAATTAAATAAGACTTTATTTCTGCAAGCAAGGCTTCTCTGTTCTTGAGTTAGAAACATGACCGATTAGACTTCTCTTATCTCCCCCACAGCAGAGGCTAGTGCTAGGCTGAATAGGCCGACATAGACATTTGAGAGACGCTCAGGAGAGAAGAGATTGATTCATTGGATGATTGATTGATAGTGTCTGGACTCTTAGCAGAGATTCTTTTAGGTAGACGTCAAATTTCCATTTTTCTTTTGAAAAGTGTGGCACTTTTAGCCAGTGCCTGGTAATAATTGTAGCAATAGTAAGAAGAGCTTACATTTATGTAGCACTTTAGGTTATGGTGCTTTTCAAAATTTGTTGTGAGTACGAGTTTAAAAAGTCAGGGATCGTGGGAATGATGTGGGGCCTTTATCTCCTTTTTCTTCCTCTTCTCTGTGATAGTAGGAACATGTTTCTGTTTATTGGCTAAGTACTTTAGAAGGAAAGCACAGAGTGTTTCTACTTTTTCTTTGTATCAACATTGCCTAGAACAATACTTGGCAATACTAGGTGCTTAATAAATGCTCATTGATTGATAGATTCTTGCTTTTTTATTTTCCTTAAATTCAGTGAGTGTGTGTATGTTGGGGGAGATCAGGGATATGAGGCTGGTCATATTTATAGATTCCTCACAAATTCCTACCCTCAAGGAGCTTACTTTTTTTTTCCTGAAGCAATTGGGGTTAACTGACTTGCCCAAGGTCACACAGCTAGGGAATGTTAAGTGTCTGAGGCCAGATTTGAACTCAGGTCCTCCTGGCTTCAGGGCTGGTGCTCTTTCCACTGTACCACCTAGCTGCCTCAAGGAGCTTACATTTAAAGAAGGGAAAGACAGTTAAGGGAGCAATGGCTGGGGAAGGATGGTACAGAGAATGTTGTTGTTATTTGTTCTTCCTTCTTGAAGACCATGACATGCAAGTGAATTGAATTTAAGTGAGGGAGGACTGTGCAAAGTCACCAGCTTCTCTCTCCTCCAAAGCCATCTGGGTCCAGTGGCCAGATGCAGAATGGGACAATTGGAGAAGACCCTGGAGGCCTTTTAAAGCTAAAGTCTTGAACACGGCTCAGTATGACTGAGGCAATACCCATTCAGTGATGAAGGCTAGATAAAGAGAGGAGGCTGATAATAGCCTTCATGGCCTCTTTTACTTATTAAAAAGAAGAAAAAAAAAAGAATCTGAGAGAGGAAGACCCTCAGAGCCAAAGCAAAAACAATTGCTATTTACATTCATTCTGAGGCAATCTGAGCCAAAACAAAGACCAAGTGGCCTTGACTTGGGACCTCTTATTGGCTAATCAATGAGAGTCTTGAGTGATTTGGGTTTAGGACTTGGTCCTAAGGAAGGAAGGAAGGAGGGAAGGAATTAAGGGAGAAAGGTCCCGGGAAAGATGGTATGGAGCATGTTGTTGGTCTTGTTTGTCCTTCGTTCTCAAAGACGACTGTGACTTCAGGGAGGTGATGCCATGATGTGCAAGGGATTTGGGTTGAAGTGAGCTCATCAGCCTCACTTTCTCTTCTGGAACCAGTGGGTCAGAGAAGAGAGACGTTGTAGAAGGAACTTGGGCTGGCGGTAAGAGTTGGTTGACTTGGAATAAAGACCAGGATTAATGCCCCGCTCATTCTTTGACCATTTTACTATCCCACCTCTGAGTGGGCTGAAGCTCCTCACAAGCAGCCGATTTGGGGAGCTGGAGCTTGCTTCTGGTAATTTCAATTGGAAATGAACCACCCAGTGAGATCATTCCAGTGGCCCAGCTTGGGGAGCACTGGACTGTGAGGGACTTCCCCATGCCTTATCACAGAGATTGCATTTCATTCATGAGCAAATGAACCTTGGCACTCCGGAGGCTAAGGCCCGGCCATCCCATTCCTGGCAAATTTCCCAGCAAACTCCCAAGTAAGCCACTTCATGATCCTTCTGGGTGGGTAAGGCTTGCCACACTGACCAGTGAAAACCTCTTTGCAGATGGAGGAAATGATTTAAAGATGAGGAAGAAAAATGGGACAAAAGTCCTGGACACTCTAGTATGCTTCGTTTACTTACTTTGAGAAGTGCAATTTAATTTTAATGTTTAGTTATGAGAATGCTTAATATCAATATGTAAATGTGCCTGTGTGTTTTGCAAGGGCAATGAAACTTTCATAAAAAATGTTGCTATCATCAGACTTTCATCCTCCCCAAAAAGGTCAAGTGAGTAGAAAGGGGACAGTCTGGTACTTGGGAGAGATTGGCAAGTTGGGGCAAAATAAAGAAAGAAACAACAGCAGCAACCAAAAAACCCCTAAACAAATCCCAATTAGCCATGGCTGCAACCTTGATGTGAGTCACAGAAGTTACCCTGACACGCTTTGACAATCTGTCTTTGATATACAAATCCACAGTTGTGCTTTTTGTCATCCCAAGAAATAGTGTTACCTCTTTGTTTACAGATGTCATTGGTGTTTGATGAACTGTCCTAAAGGTCCCTGTCTGCAGGAACCCAGCCCAGGGGAGGGGGGAGTGCTAAAACAGCAAAAGCTAACTAGCATCTCTATTTCACTTAAGGTTTGCCAAACAGTTTGCAAATATCATCTCCTTTCTTTCTCAGAGCAACTTTGAGAGGTAGCTCTGCTATTATTCCCATTTTGCAGATGAGGAAACTGAGCAGGCAGAGGTGGGATCTTGGCCAGGCTCACACAGTATGTGTGTGTGTGTGTGTGTGTGTGTGTGTGTGTGTGTGTGTGTGTGTGTGTGTGTGAGAGAGAGAGAGAGAGAGAGAGAGAGAGAGAGAGAGAGAGAGAGAG
>JAJPUD010001605.1:368089-396299 GCA_023553655.1 Myrmecobius fasciatus
GAGAGAGAGAGAGAGAGAGAGAGAGAGAGAGAGAGAGAGAGAGAGAGAGAGAGAGTGTCTAAGAGAGTATTTATTTCTCTCCATATCCTTCCTCTTTTCTCCCGCCTCCTCCCTTGGTCACAATTTGCATCTTCACTTCTCCTGTTCTGACTTGTTCTAGCTTCAAAGAAGTCAGAAGCAATTCCTCCATTGGAGAAGAATATTACAACTGTGGGGAGATAGAGCCCCCCTGACAGGTGAAAAAACCTGCACCTTGTGTATTTTGGCTTGTTCTGGAGAGAATTACATGCTGGCTAATTTTCCTCTGCCTACACCAGAAAAGATGCTCCAGAGTGAGGTTGTGGGGGAGAATCCATGTCCTGGGAGCACTCTTTGACTCTCAGGAGTGGGATAGTGTGGAGACTGTGAGAGACATTTTCCTGCTTGTTTGTCTGGACTATCATCACTTCTCTTCTGCCCTTGGTCCCTCTGATCGGGGCCAGAACATTTGGATTTCACATCTTTCTGGCTTTGACCCCTCAGCCCACTCATTCAGAATTAGTAATTTGCCAGCAGCAAATTGAACACTATACACTCTGTCCAACCTTGGCTCACTTCACAGTAATCACCTGCTCCCTGTCTGTAAGAAATATTCTTTCAGTTATGATCCTCAGGTGCTCAGTTTGCTCATTCACTGAGGCTGCTTCCTGCCCAGCCTCTTCAGGATGGTCCATGGCTTGACTGACCCACTTTTCTGAAGCTCTCATATTATAAGTTCTTTCTATTTTTTTTTTTGGTGGCTTGTCTTCACTGATTGCTGAAAACTGAAGGTTTCATTGCACAAACTTATAAATACATGAGGTCATTTGTTCATTTCGTGGGAGGATTGAAAACGCAGGAAGATCTTTTTTTTTTTTTTCCACATGATGAAGGAACACTGAAGTGGCTGAGGAGTTGGGAATCAGTCCTTGCTGCTGTGTTGCAGGAGGGATCTGCTTGGCAGAATCCCAGACCACAGTCTTGGACCCAGAACCTAAAAATTTTCAGTGTTATACAACATTTGAAATTTCCTTTCCAGCATCAAGTATATTGCTTGTTTTGTAATCTGATCCAATGTAGTAACAATGTTATGCTTTTTTCCCCCTTTTGCTTGAGCTTTCAGTTCTAAGACATTTCTAAACAACAGATTTAGAATTAGAAAGGATCTTACAGATCATTTAGTCGAACCTTCTCATTTTACAGATGAGAAAAATTGAGACTCAGAGAGGGTACTTCCCTTCTAATTTTGGTTGCATTGGTTTTGTTTGTACAAAACCTTTTTAATGTAGTAAAAATTATCCATTTTGCATTTCATAATGAGCTCTAGTTCTTTGTCCATAAATTCCTCCCATCTTCAAAGATCTGACAGGTAAATTATCCCTTGGTCTCCTAATTTGCCTTTAATATTATGTCTAAATTATTTCAGTCTTATTTTGGCATGGGGTGCAAGTTATTGGTCTAGGCTTAGTTTCTGCCATACTATTTTCCAGTTTTCCCAGCAATTTTTGTCAAAATAGTGAGTCCTTATCCTAAAAGCTGGAGTTTCAGAGTTTGTCAAACACTGGATTACTATGGTCATTGACTAATGTGATTATGTCTCGTGTGCCTAATTATTCCACTCTATTTCTTAGCCAGTAGCAAAGGGTTTTTGATATAGTTTTAGGTGTAATATAGCTAGGCCACCTTTCTTTGCATTTTTTTCATTAATTACTTTGATATTCTTGACCTTTTGTTCTTCCCCATGAGTTTTGTTATATTTTTCTAAGTCAATTTGATTGGTATGGGACTGAATAAATAGATTAATTTAGGTAGCATTGTCATTTTTATTATATTAGGTTGGCCTACCCATAAGCAATTGATATTTTTCTAGTTATTTAGATCTGATTTTACTTGTGTAAAAAGTGTTTTGTAATTGTTCATAAAGTTCTTGAGTTTGTCTTGGTAGATAGATTCCCAAATATTTTATTTTGTCAACAGTTATTTTAAATAGAGTTTCTCTTTCTATCTCTTGCTGCTGGGCTTTGTTGGTATTATATAGAAATACCAATGACTTATGTGGGTTTATTTATTATCCTGCAACTTTGCTAAAGTTTTTAACTGGAAAACTATCAACTCTTGATATCCAAACTAATAAGCCATTTGATAAGTTGGTCAATTAGAAGCTCTACAGATGAGAGAAAATTGTGAGGAAACAGATTTTGGCCTGATAAGTGAAGCTGACTAAAAATGGAACCAGTTGTCATAGAGGGTAGTGAGTTTCTGGTCAAGTGAGAAACGGTGAGTGGAATTGTGGGACCACCTGTCAGTGAGACCACAAAAGGGATTTTTCCTGATTACCAGCCTCAGCAGTTCCCTTCTTAGAAATACTGTGGTTCTAAGAGTTCAAAAGCCAGGATTTTCTTGAAATCAAATGGGAAAACCAGTCAGTGAATGTTTCTTGAGTGAGCAAGGGGCTATATTATTTATTTATTTAATTCTTATTCTAATTTGTATCATGATTAAAGCTCCAAATCAGAGGCTATCATTTAAAAGGGGCCAAAATTTCACTGAAGAATTTAGATCCCCTTTTCTCTCATCCCATCCCCATCTCCACCTTCAGGTCTAGCTGAAAACCTGAAGATCTTAAATTCATCACCATTTGAAGCCTTTCCAAAAAGCAAAAAACACAATCTCTCCTGAAATCTTTGTATTTTCTTAATTACAGCTACTCGAGTTGTAAAGCTCAAGATTTTACACCTTTTTGAGGTTCTCTAGATGTAAAACATCCTTAAATCTAACTGCCATTTAGGCAGGAAAGTGAGAAACCAAATCACAATAGGGACTTTCTCCTGCTGGAATTGGAGTCTGGAGACTAAGTGGGTGACTGAAGTATACCATAATTCTTCAGAGTCTCTGTTTCCTCTTCAAATGAGATGATATTTACAAACTTTAAAAGGCTATAGAAATTCTATAGAAAGGCTGTTAATCATCATCTTCATTTTTATTATCTGTAAAATGGGGCCAATAATATATGTACTGCTTATCTCATAGTTATGAAAAATAAACACCTTTGCAAATTTAAAAGTGCTACAGAAATTGGAGTCGTTTTAATTAGTCCCATGACCAATTTGTCTTTCATTGGGATGGACTGAAGACCATTTCCTTGAGATTCTGAGCCCTAAAGTATTTGCCAGATTGTGTATTTGGTAAGATTGAAATCCCTTGAGTTCTTGCTACTGCTCTAGTGTCTAAAAGATAATTCTCTTTCTCATACTATGGAATTTGTTTGCACAAGGGAAGAGCTGTCTTATTTTTCTCTGTGATGCTTCTATATGGGTTCCAAGATGAACTTAAGAGCAGAAAAATCTTGGGAAAAGACAGGGGAATCTATTATGTTGAAAAGGACACACTTAGATATTTTAGAAACCACAGGGATGCTACATGATAAAATCAGATTTTTTTTTGGGCATGTTTGAGGTAACAGATATAGAGATAGAAGTGAGTTTAAAGCTCATCTCATTCTGCAGAGGAGAGAACCAAGGCCAAGAGAAGTGATTTTGCCCCAGTGGCATGCAGGTAGCAGGAGGCAGTATTTGAACCCAGGTCTTTGGGCTTCAAATCCTGAGTTTTTGACCCTCCATCAGACAATGGCCATGGCCTTATGGGATTTTATGTAAGAGGTTCTTTGTAAACACCAAGGATTCTTACTACATTGTATGTCCTGAGATTGCTACAGAAAAAAGCACAGGCACAGCCTTAGATGAGTTTTTGTGCTTGTCACATCCTGCAGCACTTTGGATCAGGTTCCCATTGTTGAAGGCAGACCTGTCATTAATTCCTTTCTATCTTTGTGGCCTTGGAGAGGGTACTGAAAAGCTAGATCGGGCTTAGCGTCTCAAAAGATGCACTAAGTGACTTTAGCAGGCAGAGATTTTGCATTTTATGGGAAAATCTCTGGCATTCCCTTATTCATTTATTTCAAGGGCATCCCTGATTTCAGCCAGTTGAGCATTCTTGGGGGTATTCATATGGGAGCTTCCCTGAATCTTGAAAAGTCACTGCACTCTAGGTAGATGGATCTCTGGGGAATTTTTCTTTGGGGATGAGGGAACTCTAAAGTGAGAAACAGTCCAATCCAACTGCCGTGATGTAGAGGTGGAGCCATAACCTAAGAAGTTGTGACCAGTGATTAATTTGCTCTTTCTTGTTACATGTTCTTGCTGGCAGTTCTAGACCTAAATCTCTTTATGAAAGTTGGTACAGGGCTTTGAGATGAAAGTTCTAACAGAACTGTCAAGATTCTTGATATAGAGTGAAATTTCCCAGATCAAAGCAAGAAGGTTTGGAGTTTCTCAGGAGATGTTTCTAGGGGGTGAGCGTTTTGATTATGAAGCTTGTGGAACATCTGGGCTTGTGGGGTGAGGAAAATAATTTCCTGAATGGAAGAAATGAAACGGAGGTGTGTGCTATGTAGAAGAACGACTATGTAGTAGAGAGAGCCCAGGCTCTACTTACCATGGACCTGCAGGAACTCCAGCAAATGGCTCCTTTGTAATGATCTCAGACATCCCTTCCAGCTCAAAACCTTTGATCTGATGGAGCTGTAGTTTCAAGAAGTTGGTATGATGTGTCTACCTGACATGCACTGGAGGCAAATGATTGGATACATTGAGGGAGTGCTTGTGATTTAACAAAAGGCAAATGCTCCTGGGTAGTAATGCCCTCAGGGTGGTACATGATGAAGCCCAAAGGGTTTTCTGTCTTCAATTCTTAGTTATCTCTTTGGTACAAAGATTGTGTGTGTGTGTGATTTATGCCATGGAAAATTCTTTCTTCACATCCATCAGTAGAATGTAAGACTTGAGAGCAGAGACCATTTAGTTTTTGTCATTGCATCCAATGCTTTTCATATTATAAATATAGGGAAACACACATCTCCAACAGATTTATTTTTAAAAGAGGGATGAGCATTTGGTTTTGTAGGAGGAGGGAAGAAAGATGGAGAATGTAATAGAAAATAAATATAGATGTAAGCTGTTTTGCTAATTGTTTTATAACTACAACAAACTAGTACATAGAATGAACAAAAAACAAACTAACAAAGGCTTAATGTTCCCATGGAAAGAGTGAAGGAGTCATTTTCCAGTATTTGGAATTTAGGCTTGTTATTTGTTAATCTTTGTTTTTTGGATGTATGGCTGAATAATTAGCATTCTTGAACAGAAGAATTGCAACTTGACCTTGGTAGAAGGAAAGGAAGTATTTATGAATAGCCTGACTTCTGAAGTTTCTCTCCACAAGGAAACATCAGGTTTGATTGTACTTCTTGTTAAACTCCTTTTGGTTCAGGTTGTTCTGTGCTCCTCTCCAAGCTACAACATGTTCCTGGGTCTCAATGGCAGATTCACAGAATCCTGCTGTATCTCCTCTAAGAAGTCCACCTTTCCATAAAGCATGATTATGGGTAAGAGTTTTGGTGTGTGGGATGCAAGGATCAGGTGAAAGTGACAATACTTGGGCACTCCAGCAGGGCATTGGAAAGCTCAGTATATGTCTAACAGAAATGCTTCAAAATTCTTGGTGAATTTAATTAAATCACATTTTCCACAAGACCATCATAAACATAGACTCTGTGTTGTCTCATCTTGGCATGTAGCTGACTTATATTCTTAAAGAATATGTCCAGGAAGGACACACTGCTGTGCCTGTTGGGGATTGTGTGTGTCCTGGTTGTCAGGACAGAGCAGGTGAGATTCGTAAAAGCTCCTCACCAGCCTGGATGTAGGATGTGACATTTTTGTCTGCTAAGTATGGAGGGATGGATGCAGGTGGTATTTATGCTGATGCAATGATAGATCCACGAAGTGAGTAGCAGGTACCCCATAATCAAATATGCCATGGTGTGTTATTGACTTTGAGTGTGGGGCGATTCAGAGAAGAGACGGAGGGGTTATGATCATTGAAGCGTTCTGAAAGGGAGCTGGCTTTGAAGGATGGGAGGACTTAATTTGTTAAATGAATTAATGGAAAAGTGGGACATTTTACCCAAAATCTTTTGTGAGATGGAGGAGTCAGGATGCCATCTGAATCTGATAAGAATCACTTAAACAAATTTTACCTGAACTGAGAAGAGGGGCTTAGAAAAGGCAGATTCCGATTCTCATCCCCAGATGCTGCCTTCCATGTCATTTCTGTGTTGGAGGGGCCATAATATCTGGCCCAAGAACCATGTGTGTGCATCTTTAACTACAAATTTTTGGTAAATTTAATTAAATCACATTGTTCCCCAAGACCATCCTAAAGGTAGATCAATGTACATATGCCATATCTCATTCATTGCCCTTCTACCAGGATATCTTTATTGCACATCTATTCTTTTCTCTCTTGGAAGGTGAGGAAGAGGATTGAATGTGATGTGGGAGCAACGTAAGAAGATGGTGGGGTTCCTGACTTCAAGGACTTCTAAATTTTGGAAACAAATACTAATACAAGGCACCAAAGTACAAGTCCAATGGCTATCTTTCCCAGCTCCCCTAGCTTGAGAGGGAAAGTCAAATTAGACATTTGAAATTTCTGGCTTTATACCAGTTAGGGGTTCTATGTAGTTTTCTTCTGTGGGTAGGTATAGTAATAGATATGTGCCTTTTATGATCCTTTTTATAATTCATTAAATTTTAAAAATTATCTCCTGTTTTATAGCACCTGCACATCTTAAAATGTTTTCCCAACCTGCCACCCCGAGTCATTCCTTATAAAGAGGAATAAAAAAATAAGCTGAGAAAAAAGCATTTAGCAAAATTATCATATCAATCAGATTTAATAGCATATGCATTTTTCCACACCCGTGGTCCCCCACTTCTGCAAAGAAGAGGAGGGGAGTCTTCTCATGGTGGGTCATTCAGTTTCTATTTTTTGGTTGCTATTCTTTCTTTTTGCGTTGTTGTAATTGTTGATGCTTTCCTAGCTCTCCTTCCTAGCTTCCTAGCTCTGTGAAATTCATCCTTTCCATATATTCTTAATAGGTCTGTTTTAGCTGCCTTTCATCCTTTGAAGCCCACTTAGGATGTCATGCTACCTTTCTGAGTTACAAGTTGGGAAGCAGGATGGTTACATGTTTGATGCCCAGTCTCAAGTTACTTGAATTAAATCTGTTGGAAAATGTTATATTTATAATGTATATTATATCTGTGGTTGGGAATGATTGAGAGATTAGGGCAGGATCTTGAACTCATTGAATGAAGGTGAATGACTGTGTTTGCTTAAAAGAACAGCCATATTGGAACTTTTTGATGTAGGTATGCAGTTCTTTGCATGAGACAGAATTAGCTTTTAATTCTATATTCCAAGATTTATTAGAATGCATGATAAGTGGCTAGAGAGATGTGACAAAATTTATGGTTTCCTCTATGATAACTTCATAACTTTGTAAATGAGTAGTCCTTGTTGAAAGAGCTTTCCTCCTATAGTTTTTATTAATTGGAGCAAATAACTTTGCCCTCTTATTATCTAGACAGTCATACTATTAAAAATAGAAATGGGATGACCTTATGTCTAAAATAAGGAAAAACAAACAAAAAACCCTCCATGTTTGTATTTTGATGCTTGTAGAACATACTAAAATTACCATTACCAGAAATAATAACGAATGTATATTTTTGTAATTTAAGGGAAGTTCCAAGCTTTGAATGATTGGAATCATTCTTTGCATTTATTGTGACATTTAATCACTGTTTCAAAATGTGGCATGATTCTGTTTTCATAACACTTTTGCAAATGGAAATCTTCTCCATAAGGTGATGGCAGTGAAAGTCCATATGAAGACATCTGAATCAGTGGGAGCAATAGCAAGTTAACACCAAGGGGACCAACATTCTTACTGTGGGGAATTGCATTGACATGTGTTTCAGTTGTCTGTGATTCCACATGATGATCGTGGTGATGTTGTCTGTCTTGTTACTTGAAAATATTTATTCTGGAAGATGAAGCACCTTCTCTTTTGGAAATAGTTAGGTCTTTTGTTCTTGCTCAAGGGAAAAGGAGTTCAGGGACTCAGCAAAGGCAATAAAAAAATCCCCAATGGCATTAACAATATTTCAAATTAGTTTAAGATTGGGAGACTGAATGTAGACCCTAAAGAGTGATTTACATTTTTTTTTTTTTTTTTTTTTTTAGTGCTTGGATTAGGTAAGAAAAAAAAGGAGAAATAAGTATGTCTGGAGTTTAGAAGATCAATGTTGTTTTAAAAATCTCATATAAACAAATAAGCATTCCCTCTTCCTCCCCTTAATTTTCCAAGAAGATTTTTATTTCATCCATGGCTTGTAGAAGACTTAACCTTTGGGGTATCAGATGCAATTTTGTCAGAGCTGGAAGAGGTGACTAATTAGCTAATTAATTAAATGTCTAATTCTAGCATTTATTGAGTACCTACTGCATGCAAAACATTGCACTAATTTCAGGGGAAGTATAAATGATAAATAAGACAGTAATTTTTTCTCAATGAGTTTATACTTAATCTAGTTCAAACTACAAAACATTTATTCAACAAAGCATTGGGTTTTGGGTATACAAAGGCAAATCAGAAAATCAGTTCTTGATTACAATGAGTTTTCATTCTACAAAAGTTAATCTAATGCTACCAACTAACCAAATGCCCTGGATAAGGTGAATTGTCTTGTTCCTATTTCACCGAGGACTTGGAAATGTGGAATGTTTCTTATTTGCTCAAAGATTGCATAGATAACGAGAGATTAGAGGCTCCATTTTCTACTTGAAGTGATGTGCTGATATCATGAGATTTTATTACTTACCTCTTGAGCCAGGTATGATTTGAGGCAATGCTATTATCAAAATTCAGTATTAAATCCAGTGGAAACTAAACGTTTAAGAATGTTTTTCTTATGGCCATCAGTACTTCATTTTGTGTCCCCGTTAGCCCTTCAGAATAACCTGTAAACCAGAGATTTCTTCATTTAAGGTTGATGAATTTGGGTGGGTAAAAAAGTTAACATTAATTAAACTACCCTGGAACTGAAATTTAGCCTTTCCTTCAATTATGAATTAAAAGAAAAACACACTCTTCCTAGAAGGGTTCCATAGAGTTTATCAGGCTGCCAAAGGTGTTCTTGACATAAAAAAAGGCCAAGAACCTTACTTGAAACCATTTAATTAATTATTTACTTTATGCGGCATGTAGGATAGATTCCAGGTAAGGCTGGTTTGAGTTCAAGTTCTGTTATAAACGTTAAGTATCAAGCAATTAGGTGATGCAGTGGATAGAACTCTGGGTTTCCACTCAAGACACTTACTGGCTGTGTGACACTAGGCAAGTTTTTTAGCTTGTTTGCCTCAGTTTCCTCAACTGTAAAATGGGGATAATAATAGCACCTACCTCTCAGGATTGCTATATCAAATGAATTAATACTGGAAAAAGCCTTAGTATAGCAGAGTATCCAGCACAGAGTAAATACTATATAAATGTTTACTACTACTACTACTACTACTACTACTTTGCTGCTGCTACTACTACTACTACTACTACTACTACTACTACTACTACTACTACTACTACTACTTTACTACTACTACTACTAAATATATGACCAGTGCCATTTACTTAATGTTTTAGGGCTTTATCAAATTATCTTAAGAGTATAAATTACCTAGGAAATGCTGATGAGCATTGGTGGAGAGAGCTTTTACACTCTATTTTAAGCTTGTATTAAAAAAGAAAGAAAAAGAAAGAAAAAGAAAAAAATGTGATAGAGAAATAGTGGATCTTAGAGTGGGAGGGAAATTCAAGCATCTTTGATTCTGATCCCCTTAATTTATACATGGGAAACCAAGGTTCAGAATGTCAAAGAACCTTTCCTAAGGTCAGGAGTGAGTGAGTGACCCATTTGGCAGGAGAACATATATATTACAATGTTCTTTCCATTGGACTGTATAGGGTAGGACTCCTTGCTTTGGACTTGCTTCTTGAGACTGCATATTGTAGCAGAAAAAACAAATTTTAAGTCATTGAATTTGAATCCCATATCTCTCGATTACAGCCCGTTTAATTTTAAGTAAATTTTTTAAGTACCCTGAGGTCTCAGTATCTTAATCTGCAAAATGAGAGAGTTGGGCTACATGGTCTTTAAGGTCTTCCAATTCTAAATCTATGACTATGATTCTTTCCCTTTACTCTCCTACCTTGAGAAACCTGCTGTAGCCATCCAAGCTAACTCAATCACATAATCCATGCTTTAGTATTAATGACCAATAATAATAAAATACCTAATATATCACTTTTTCTAGGTGATGAATTTGGGACACAATTAGGTCCTTTAATGCCTTGATCAAAGGCATTGACTATAATGACTGACTATAATGGTGGTGATTTGTGTCCCTTGATCATGTCTGTAGAAGAAAGATCTCTTGGTAGCTGGGAAGACTTTCATGATCTCTCAAATCTCTGTTCAAATGGGATATTTGCTTTCTATATTATATAAGGCAAACTTTTTTTTTTTTATTGGTCTCTGTTCCTTGCTCATTTGTAAAAGACCTACCTTCTGGAGGAAGCTAGCTGTGGGTTCCCACAGAATAAAGCAAGAAAACAAAGTTAGGGATTGCAAGGAAAGTAACCAGAACTTACAGATGAGACAGAAAATAATTTTTTTTACATAATTATATAATTTGGCAGGGAAATCAGCTTCCATCTAGTCCAAATCATATCCATTCAATTAGTATTTATTGAGCATCTACTATGTTCCAGGTAATGTTCTAAGTGATGGAGGGACTATATGGGGAACCAGCCTGTTAAGTAGTGATGTATGAACAAGATTGAGAGAGGTTACATTGGGGGTGGAGCAGGTCTCAGAGGGAAGGCAGGAAGATTTAGGAGGACTGGGATCACCAGTTTCAGTACTCGATTAGTGGTTGGACAATGTCTGCTTGGAGACCTCCAAGGAAGATGATAATCTCACCACTCTTGAGGAAGAGCAGCTCTAAGGATGAGCAAGTTTTTCTTGAGACCAAACCTAAATTGTTTCTTTGCCACTTTCATTGCCCTCTTTCTCATTCTGCCCTTTGGGGGGTAAACAGGATGAATTTAATCCCTGCTACATATAAGAGCCCTTCAGTTACTTGAAGATTACTCTCAAGACCTCTTTGAGTCTTCCCTTCTCTAGGCTAAACCTCTAACCATTTCTCATGTGGACTCAGGGCCCTTCATCATCCTGGTTACCCTTCCTAGGATATTCTTCAGCTTATAAATGTTATTTTTCTAAGAAATTTTTTGTTTCATTTTCAGAAATCTACCTTATCCCTTCACCCTCCCCTTGCCCTTGTTGAGAGATAAGAAGAATAATCCCCCTATTACAAAAATGTGTGCAAGGAAAATAAATTTCTACATTGACCATGTCCATGTCCCCCCCCCAAAAAAAAAATTCTAAATATATATTATGAGTTCTTTACCTTTTGGTCAGAAAGTGAGCAGATTGTTTCATCATGTATCCTCTAGACTCATGGATACTCATTGTGTTGGTCAGAATGTTCGAGTCTTTCAGTGTTTTTTTGTCTTTACAATATGGCAGTTGTATAAATTGTTCATCTCACCTCAGTTTGTATAAGTATTCTCAGTTCTTTTGAAACTATCCTTTTTATCATTTCTTGTAGCATGACAGTTACTATCCATGAAGGATTTTCTTAAACCATAGCACCTTAATTGAGGTTTAAAGAGGGTAGACTCTCCTTTCTTATGTCTGCACTTACAGATTTCCTGAAAAAGGGAGGGAAAGAAAATTGAACAGAGCTAAGTTGAGTGGGTATCCTGTTTACTCATTTCTGAAGTGGGGGCAAAAAAGTTTAAGTTTTTGCTTATTTGAATATATAGGTAACTCGAGTTCAATCCAGATTTCCATTCTCCCTCACCCCAGTCAGCTTCTCAGTCTTGGTTTAAAGGTAACATTATGTGGTATTTTATGGCTTATAAAACTTTTCTTACATAACCCCATGAGATATTGTGCAAATATTATTAACCTTTTTTCCCCCGATGATGGCAGTTGAGGTTTAGAGAAGTTATATAATTTTCCTAAGATCACATAGACCAGATTTGGACTTCAAAACCAGAGTTTTTCCTCATTCCTTACCTCTTTCTTTACTACAAAATTGAATTCATTATGGACCCTACTTCCTTCTCCTCCCTCCCAGGTCTCTTACAGCTCTACACCCTGGAGGATTTGGTTTTTCAAACTGTCCACAGTTGATTGATTGATTCCTTAAGAAGAATGGAAGCCTGCAGATTTAAAAAAGACAACTGCCACTTAAGTATCTTGAAGAAAACTTTCTAATTATTGAAGTACTCGACCTATTCACTAGTTGCTCCTAATTCTGAGTTCCCTATTGCCAGATGATGGGATGCTTCTAGGTGTGCAGAAATTGTGGAGGTTATAATGGATCTTCTGGAGATCCTGAGAGAGTAGGACCAGTGGACTCTCAGAGACTTGCAGAATTTGTAATTGCAGCCATTGCACCTTAATAGGTTGTTTTTCCTAAAGACTTGGTAAAGGACTCATGTGCTAGGAACTGGAAATACAAAGTCAAAACCAGAATGTCCTCTCTCTTGGAGGAGGTGCAAGGAGATGCAATGTACACATGCTAAGTAGATACCAATAAATTTCATGGGGCAGTCAACACTTATCCCTTTTAGAAACAAAGAAATACCTGATCAGGATAAACCAGACCAGGGTGGACCCAGAGTGGGATCCAGAATTCAGGCAGAGAGCAAGGCTGGAGGATGGATTTTTCTCTGAAAAATAGCTGGTATTTGAATGTAAATGTGAAATTGGCAGAGAAGTCAGGGAGTGGGAAGATAGGTGGATCATGAGTCACAATAACTACTGCCCAGTCTGAGTCAGGTTCCAAAGGATCTTTCCAAGTATGGAAGGTCAGGTGATGAGGAGAGATCCAAGTGAAGGTAGACTCTCTGCATTGAGAAGGTCTGGTCTCAGGTACTGTGGGAGATTGGGGCTCTGGTGGCAAGTCTGATGACTGAGATAGGTGAGCATGGCAGAATTTCAGGCTGCATAACCTCACCCAAACCTGCCTGACAATCCCTTTGGTATAACTCTTCTGAATGGTCACGCAACTTTCCCTGGAAGACCCCCAGTGAAGGGGTCTTGATAGAAAAAAAGATAGGGTGATTAAAAAAAAAAACCCCAGGAAAGGGTTTTTTTTTTTTTTTTTTTTAAATCACGCTATCTTTTTTTCTATCATTCTAATTACTAGTAAGATTTCCCTTACGTTGAGCCTAAATCTCTCACTCCCTCTCCATCTTTTTACCTAGTTCTGCCCTCGGAGTCCAAGCAGAACCAATCCGATCCCTCTTTCACATGACAGATCTTCTGATGCTTGAAGACTGTTATCATGTTACCCTCTTCTCTTTTCAAGCCAACTATCTCCAGTTCCATCAGCCTGTCCTTGTGTGGGATGATCTCCAGCAAGGTCTTTCAGCATCCTGTTTGTCAGCAAGCATGTATTAAGCCCTTACTATTTGCCAGGCACTGGCTGGAGCCTTACCACGGTCCTTTTAAAATGGGGTATTCGTGGTCTGACAGGGCAGGGTGCCCAGGGACAGCCACCTCCCACATCCTAGACCCCCTTCCTTTCTTGGTGCAGTTGAAGATGAGTGCCTTGTCTCCCAGATCCTTGTCTCACTGGGACAGCATTTCCCTAAACCCCCGGGTCTTAGGCAGCTCATCTCCCACATCTGGTAGTTGCTTTTTTCAAACCTTGAGTAAGACTTTTAGTTTGTCCTTAGGAAACTTGGTTAGGAGATTTGACTCAAGAACCCAACCCTGATAATCCAGCTTGCTAATCATCCCTGCCAGCTTTGTGCCGATCCATTAAACAAATACTAAGCACTTTCCATGTCCTGCTTGGCTTTGGGGATTGGGAGACTCAAAAGAAGCTCTTGAATTCTCTGAGGGGATGGGAGGTAGCCTCCATTTCCATCAGTACTAAGCCCCGAGCATCTTTTATGGGTCTACTCTATGCCAGAGACTGTGCTGGCAACCGGGGACTCGAAAGACCAAAATGAAATAGCTTCTGCTCTCAAAGAACTGACCTTCCTTCCAACCAGGTGATTGGAGGAGAGGATGGCTATTGACAGCCGGAAGAGTTTCAGGGAGGAGCTGATACCTGGGCTGAACCTTGGAGCCAAGTGTGTGGAAGAAATGTGAGATGCTGTCTGCACATGTCCTAGGCTCACCATCAATGCCGTTGTCAAGTTATTGATACAAATGTTCAACAGCACAGGGCCAAGGACAGATCCTTGGGACATTCCAGTCACAGGAGAACAGGGCAGGAACCCAGTTACTAAGAAACGAGAATGCCAAGGTCGGAGAAATATCCGCAGAAAAACACAGCGCTGAAGCTGGGAAGGTGCTGGCTGAGCCGGACAGCTCAGGCCGGGAAGGGACTCCAGAGCCGGGGGAAGGACTGACCTTGTAGTGGACAGTGGGTCCAGCTTGGACACTTTGGAGGATCCCAAGAGAGAGCCCAACAAATCACGTGTTTGGGAGGGAGGGCTGAATTGTGCCATGCCAGCCAACATGAAGTCTGTGCTCAGGGACTGATCCTGTCTTTCAAACCAGAAAGTGGGACATGCAGCCAATCAGTTGTGCTTTGCTCTTAGGATTGCCAGGGCTTCCATGCTAGCACAGCGTCGGAGGACTTTAGAAATGATGGGTTTCATTTGATGCTTGTGCCGGGCCTCTGGCTCTGTCCTACATTAGCAGCCACGGACAGCCACAATGTAAACCTGTCCCCACAGGTTTTTTGAGTTTTGGAGTAATCCTGATGTTTCCCCTGTCTTGTGATTCTCTACTTTTTTGTGGCTTTCAGTCTTTTGTGTCATGTATATTTTTATAAATGACGCTTCCCCCTGCAGGTAGCACTTTATTTCTTAAAGCTCTAATGTACTTTTCATATAATAGTGATTTTGGTAGAGAGAACTGGAGGGATAGGCAGGTAGGGGACTGAGGGATGAAATGCTAGCCTTGGAATCAGTAGGTTCTGAGGTTGAATCCTGTTTTTTCACTTGGTGATGTGGGAGATGGCTTGATATGGTGGGAAGTGCGCTAGCTCCTGGAGTGAGAGGACTGGCTTCCAATGCTCCCTCTGACACTTACACTTGTCTGCTCCGGGCAAGTTCTTTCTCAGACCTTGTTCCTCCTGTCTCAAGTGGGAGGGCTGTTGTAGAAAGCTTCTGTGGCACTTTCCAACTCTGGATCTGTGATCATGCGATTCTAAATTGCCTCTCTGAACCTTAGTTTCCTCATCTGTAAAATGAACCACATAGTTCTAAGCTCATCGGAGGTTGTTGTCAGACTCAAATGAGATAACATAAATAACTTTGCAAGCTTTATAGTGTTGTATTACCCATCATAAAAAGAAAAAAGACATTAGCACCTAAGCTTCATGAGAGCAGAGACCGATTATTATCTAAATTTGGCACTTCCCTTAGCACCCAGCTTGGTATTCTGTACATTTTAGGGACCTACTGATGTTGGTTGAAAACTTTTTTTTTTTTTAACAATAATTTGACTTAATTTGCCCCAAACACCAGAATTTCCAGGACATTTGGATGATTTATGAGGATAGCAGGGCAGTCTATTTAAAATTGGGGCTGTCTCTGAAAAATCCAGGACATGTGGTTGCCAGTCCTGTGCCATCCCATCAGCTGTGTTGCCATCAGGATTCCCCTGCCAGGCTGGGATGGCAGCAGTGGTCTTTGAGCACAGGTGTGGAGTTGGCAGCCGGCTAGATTCCTTTATTCCTGCCATCTACTTCTAGAGGGAGGAACAAACCCACAAGGGTGGTCTCAGTTCTTCCATGATTTTTCAAGATAGCCAGATGAGGATCAGAAGCTCCGAATGGCCCATGCAGTCTGGGCGTTTGCAAAAGCATCAATAGCTGGAGTGGGAGAAATTTTCTATTTGGAATCTGTGGTCTTGGTTGGGCCATTTATTATAACTGCATAAACATTAGCCTGGGGTCAAGGCACCATGCTTAGCTCTGCCTGGTCTCAATCTCCTCATCTGTAAAGTGGGGACAATTAGACCTTGCCTGCCTGAACATGCTCTGGCTCTGACCACAGAGGGCCAGGCTTCAGATCTCTCCAATTTATGATCTTGGTCCAGCTGGCTCATCTTCCTTGGGCCTCGGTTTTCCTTTGTGAAATGAAGGTTTAGGACTAGCTAGCTTTTTAAGACCTCATGGGAGGGGATGCTGGACCTGGAGTCAGGGAGACTCTGAACTAGCTGAGTGTTTTTGTTGTTTGACTTTTTCATTCACATCTGACTCTTTGTGATCCCATTTGGGGTTTTCTTGGCAAAGATACGGGAGTAATTTGCCATTTCCTTCTCTAGCTCATTTTTTTTAACAGTTGAGGAAACTGAGGCACAGAGTCACAGAGCCAGTGTCAGGTTTGAACTCAAGAAGATGAGTCTTCTTTATTCCAGGGCCGGTGCTCTATCCACAGTGGAGTCCTGGGCGAATTTCTTGCCTTAGTTTCCTCAGCTATGAAGTGGGGATAATAATAGCACCTACTTCACCGGAGTTGTTGAGAGGATCAAATGAGATGATATCTGTAAGGGCTTAGCATATTATTGTGTTAAGTACTGTGGTAAATGCTTGTTTTCTTCCTTCCCTTCAATTCTCATTCCTTGCCACCTCAAAAAGAGAGCTGTAAATATTTTTCTACATGCTTTGGACTTATCTTTCCCTCAATCTGCCCTTCCTCTAATTCCTCCTATTTCCCTGTGGACTGAAATGTATTTCTGTACTGGTGTGTGTGTGTGTGTGTGTGTGTGTGTGTGTGTGTGTGTGCTCTCATGGGCACTCTTCCCTCCTTTAACCAGTTCAGTTCCTTGTTTATGACTGAGATGTTGCTTGTGTGTGTGTCCCCTAAAAATCCTATAGAAGTGGGTCTGAACCCTAAGCAGGACATCTATTCTTGGGAGCAACAACATAAAGCAGAAGGGGCTTTCCCATCGAAGAGGAACTGCTGGCTTATGGCACCAACTGCTGAATCTGGAAGCTGATCTGGGCAGCTGACCCGCCTAGACCTATTTTGGGTGATTATTGACTTCCCATGCCCTGAATGTGGGGCTGGAATGAATGGTCACTACTCTCACTTGTGGTCACTGGTCAGTTGGCTTTTCTTCCCTCGCCCACACTAAGACTGCAAAATCACTTTTACCCTCCACTCCTTTGCTCTTAGATAAGCCGTAACAACCCCTCTCCCGTCTCTAAAAATGAACAAAAGTTCCGTTAGGCTTCCAGAGTGGCTCCCCAAGATCCTGATGCCCTGAGCCTGGGAACTGGCAGATCACGCTCTAGAAAACTTGCTTGGAGGACAGATAAGGTAGGAGGGAACATTTGTATTACAAATGAATTCTTCACATTCAAAGGATTCATCATAGGGTTCTTTGAAATGTGGGATGCTTCTTACACAATTCAGTATTTGTGTATCAGAGGGAGGAAGGACACATTTAATTCTTCAGTGTGATGGCAATTAATAGGGAATGAAGATACAGCCTCACCCCCAAAACATATAATTTAAATAGGATCTGATGTGCACATGCCTTGTAACCTCCTTGGATTATGGCAGAACCATATCTGGCATTCATCAGTCCATTCATTGATTTGACAAGGCCGACATTATTTATTAAGCCCTGACAATGGGGCAGAGTCTGTGATGGAAGCTGGGGAGACAAAATTGAATAGCTCCTGTCCTCAGAGGACTTACTGGGGGAAAACTGTGCCCAAAAGAGAACTCCCATACAGAGAAATAGAATTTCAGGAGTAGGGATTAGAAAAAGTCTCACAGGGCCAGTTAGGGGGATAGAGCACCAGCCTTGGAGTCAGGAGGACCTGAGTTCAAATCTGGTCTCAGACACTTAACATTGCCTAGCTGTGTGACCCTGGGAAAGTCACTTAACCCCAATTGCCTCAGCAAAAACAAAACCAAACCAAACCCCCCCAAACAAAAAACAAGCCATTATACTGAGTCTTCAGACTTCCTTAGATTTCCAGAGAGGTTTAGGACACACACAAAAAGCTAAGGGCTCCTGGATAGGTTGATCTCTAAGTTTGCTTCCAATTTTAATTTTTAAGATCAAAAGTATCCCAGCCAGTCAGTCACACATGCCCCAAGGGCCCTTGTTCCACTGCAGTTCCCTTCATGCTACTCTGGCCCCAGTTCTGTATCAATCTGGCAGAGTTTGCATCTAAGTGTCCTTCTTTATTTTACTTCTAGTTCCAGTGTCCTCACGGACTTGTCCCAGATATTATTGGCAAGACTGTTCTAAACCTAGACCCCACCAAATCTATTAAAAAATCTACTGCTTGTTAACATAAATAGCATAATTTTAGGAAAATAGCTATATTTTCCAAAACAAAAATAATTTATTGCATCAAGTTACATATTTTACTGGAAGGAAATAAGAGGTCAGTGTAAATAAGAAGGAAAAATTGGGGTTCCAGAGAAGATGTGTGTGGGCTCTCCCGCTGACATCCGACATATTTTCTTCTCTCTCCGGAACCTTATCCTTCATATATTCTCATTTTCTGCATCAGGATCTTAGTATTCCCTTCTCTCCAGGCTTAGATCCTACACTGGGAATTGGTCAGTCAGCCATTGATCAGCCAGCACCTCTTGTCTTTTCTGTGCCAGATACTGTGATAGATTTTAGAAATACAAAGATCAAAGTAGAAATGTCCCTGCCTTTGAAGAGTTTATAGATAAAAAGATAATTTGTGGGGGGAGGAGAGGGAGACTTCTTGTGCCTCTGCTTAGAACTGAAGAGAACAAGGGATTCTTAGAGGAGGAAGGAGAAAATTACAGACGTTGGGGAGCTGGGAGACAGAAGATAGGATGCAGGTATGTGGGACAGTAAGTGCTTCGGTTTGACTCAACCATGGTAAATGTGAAGGGGAGAATATGTGATAAAGCCAGAGAGGTAAGACAAGGGAGGTTGTGGTGGACTTAATACTAAACAAAAGACTTCATATTTTTGTTCCAACAGGGAGATCTGTTAGGAAGCCATTAGGCAAAAAGTGATGAAATCTTGAACTGACATGGTGGTTGTGTAAGTGTGAAGATGGGAAAATATGAGAGATGTTGATAAAGAAAAAGAAAAAGATTTAGTAACTGAGTAGATGATGTGGGGTGAATGAGAGGGAGATGTGGACATCACGGCTTTAAATCCAGGAGACTTGAAGGATGATCGAGCCCTTTATGAATGTAGGGAAATCTTAGAAGGTTGGGTTCAGGGAGAAAGGATGATTTCTGTTTGGACATGTAGAGCTTGATGTACCTCTAGGATAAGACGGTTAATAGTCAGGTTTATGAGGGGGGACTGGAGTTCAGGGGAAAATCTAGAGCTGGGTACATGTGATCAAGCAAGGCGATGATAAATAAATCCATGAAATTTGGTGAGGTCATAGAAAGAGAGAGGTTAGATATGATTAATATGACTGTACTGTGTGATATTGCTTGCTGTCTTGGGAAGGGGAGAGGAGAGAGGGTGGGAAGAAAAGAGGGAACTCAAAGTCTTATAAAAATGAATGTTAATATATTTTAACATGTTTAACATGTATTGGATTACTTGCCATCTGAGGGAGGAGGGGAAAATTTGGAACACAAGGTTTTGTAAGGGCCAATCTTAAAATTATCCATGCATATGTTTTGAAAATAAAAAAAGATTTAATGAAAAAATGTATGTTAAAAACTATCTTTACATATAACTGGAAAAAAATACAATACTATTTTAAAGAAAGAGAGGTTAGAGAGTAAAAAGCCTTGAGGTACAAATACAATTAGGGACATAGATAGAAGATGAGTCAGTAAAGGAGACTGAAAAGGAATTGTCAGCAGATAGAATGAGGAAGAAAAATAGAGAGAGGGAGAAGGAGAAGAGGAGAGAAAGAAAGAGAGGGATGAAGGGAGAGAGGAGGGAGAAAGAGAGAGACAGACAGAGAAAAAGACAGACACACAGAGAGAGGCAGAGAGACAGAAAATGAATAAGTATATGTACATGTGTGTGTGATTATATATGTGTATTATATATATATGTATATATCTATCTATCTATATAAAATATGTCCAAGTCCAAATCCTGTTATTTCTAAAGTCCCAACCCAAAGAATACAGTTTATTCTGTAGACTTGTTCATTCATTAGTCTCTTTTACTATGGAACCTGTGATTTCATTATAACAAATTTATAGATGAGGAAGCTCTATTTTTCATATAGGTAAGCACATCCTCTGCACTTTAATGTTAATTTCCTTTCTAATGACTAATATTATTATTTAAAGATTGGAAGAATTACAGGTTTAAGCTTTAGAGCAAAGCAGTTGAGTAATAATGGAAACTTAAGTAGGTGAGAATGAGAATGTGTACTTGAGTTTCATGGACTCTCAAAGCCAGAAAAGATTTTAGAGGTCATATAAGTTCAACAAATAGTCAGCGTATATTGGAACCAGTTCCAATCAACTTGTAATTGTTAAATTGTCATTTTGAGCATACACCTCTCAGAACTACAGTGCTACAAAGCAAAGCTTGATTTATTATTTCATTGATTGCCTATACTTAATAAGATGTTAATAATTCAGAGTAAACTTAAGTATGTGTGCATCCATCTTTTTTCCCTAACTTTTACCCTTAGCTCCTCTGTTAACATTTACTACCTGAACAAAGAGTCTTCTCTTAATCTGTATCTGATAAGTGGGCAACCAATTCCTGATTTAAGGCTTCCAATGGCTTCTAGTTCCAGAAGGGGAACCCACTGTACTTGGAAGCAGCCAATTTTATTTATATTTATTAGGCTTGTTCCCAAAATAAAATTGGCCGCTTCCAGACTAATCTTTAGTGTTATGGTATTTCTTGCCATTTCAGTGGCTCAATGGAGTGGCTAGAGGCAGGGAAAATAATTTGTAACTGAAAATAAAAATAAAACAAAGATTAGTCATTTAATTTTTTCTTTATATCCTACTTCTGTCACTTCTATCCATTGCTTCTGGCTTGGTCTTGGGGTAGAAGGGACAGCTCTAAGTCTAATCCCCCCAGATATGACATTGTTTCACATGCTTGAAAATTGTTATCATCAACATCAAAATTGTTATCCCTCCCTTCTTTATCTTTATTTATTTATTTTTTTTCAAAATTTAGAATAGTTGTTTTCTTTTTTGTCTGGACTTCTTCACATTCTTAAAATGGGGCCCAAAGAGCTTTGGTATAAGTGGGTTATTATTATTGACACTATGTGTGAGATTAAAATCGATTAAATGTAAAATTATTTCTTAATTCATTTAAAAATAAGATGAAAAAGCTCCTACATGTTAACAGAAACATCATATTTTTATGAAAATAACTATATTTTCTAAAACAAAAATAATTTCCTGAGAAGTGACATCATTTTACTTTTTTCCCCCAATTCCCTTTAATTTATGGCTTAAAAGAGAAAGCTTCATCTTCATCTGCTTCTTCATTTAATGTGTTGTGATAATGCTGTTTCAGTTGAAGTATAGGAAGAAAATCTAGCCTCACACAGATAGATAGTTGGAAAGGGGAGGAGTATTTTAATAAGTAAATATCGGTTTAGTTTCCTTATAAAGCAGTTTTGATCTCAGAAACTCACTGTCTCAAGAGTCGGTGGACCCCATTTTGAGAACCACTGCTGTTGGCAGACCCTCTCCATTCCTTACGTAAGGAACCTCACTTCAAATCCTCCCCTGCTTCATAAGGATCTCTTCTGTAAGGATCATCTGATCCTTACGTACATGAATGTGCTTGAATTTTAGAGGTCTTATGTTTCACAGAATTAGTCAACCTTTCATGTACTGACACTTGCAATGAAGGTACAAAGTCTTACTTTAGCTAAAAAAAAAATTAGTGAACTCTCACAATAGAACTATAAACAGAATCCTGAGTCATGGATTTGCTTATTGTTCTTGGCTGCAATTTAATTTTTAGTTACAAACCAATTATACTTGACCCAGGAGATCCTACTCAAGTCACTTAACTGTTTCTTTATCTGATATAATAATTTTAAAAATAATAGAGAAGAATGAGATAATAATATTGTAAATGGACATAACAATATCTAATATCTGCCTGGTTTAGCTCACAGATTAAGTCTCAAATAAGGTAAGGGTATATGATGAAGACATCTTGTAACTATAAAATATTACATAAATGATGAAAGCTCCTGATTTTATTATAATTATACACTATGTTAATCTTCAGGGCTGAGGCTGCCAGTGGGGCATCTTCCATGAAACAGAATTCTTTGTGTGGGAGGCACTCTAAGCTGAGCTGACTGGCAGTCCTTTATCTTTGCCTCCCCCTCACTCTGCATGACCCAGTGAGTCTGTCTAGAACTGACAATTTGAGTGCCATCTGTGGTGTAACGGAGACTGGGTCATTCTTTGTCCACTACTGACCCAATAGGCACTCAGCTGTTGTAGGTATCCTTATAAACAAATGTGGACCTAGCCCGTCAGCCAACACACAACCTCACCCAATGTGCCGAGCAAATAAAATAGATTTCTTAGACTTCTCCTGCAGGAAACTTCGTCTCCTGGACTGCAAGTAGGAAGGGGCGATTGGCTAGGCCCTTTGTAGGGGGAACTCATTGGCTCCCACACAAAGTATTCCAAGGAGCTCCCCTGTGCAGATAATAACTGATGGAATGAAATACTCAAAGGGATCTCTCATCTCATGGATGTGAACATTCCCTCCAGGGATGGACATTATAACCCATTGAACCTGACTCTTCTCTATGCTCACTCAAAGATTTGCCATCCAAATATTGGGAGCTATTTCTGTGAGGTTTTGCAAAATGGTTGGCAAGCATTAATATTAAGGGGAAGGTACCAAATGACATGTATGTTGGGCTTTAACATTTGCAAGGCACACACACACATACACATATAAAATCATGCATATATATGCATAATTTAATTTGAGTCTTACAGCAACACTGAGAAGGTATTGTACATAGCTCCCATTTTAACGGTGAAGAGGCTGAGTTTTAGAGATGGTAAATCAATCTCCTTCTCATGTCACTCAGTCAGTAAGTATCAGAGGTAACAGAGGAACCCAGTTTTTCCTGTCTCTGAGGACTGAGCTTTACCCACTATTCCAGGATGTGTTTGGCTGAGATGATAGTCTTTCTGTATTGTGATGGAGACAACAATTGGCAGTCCAACACAATATAATAGTTATTAAGCATATATTATGTGAAGAACACAGTACCAGGTATTGAAGATATGAATCAATTTATATATAAAATATTTTATATATAAAATCAACCTCTGCCTTCCAGGAGCTGCCAGATATATTATATCAGTAACTACAATTCAAGGGAAAAAATTGATGTGGAGGAGAGGTTCATACAGGATACCTTGAAAGATTTGAAGAGGGAGAGACTCCGTTTAGTTGGAGAAAAAGCGGAGATTTCACTTTGAAGCTGAGATGAGTTTAGTCTTGAAAGAAGGAGAAAGGATTTCAATGAATGGAAATGAGAGTTCATTTTAAACATGGGAGATCAAAGAGATCAAAGAATCAATGGCTCAGTTTGGTTGGAATATAGTATGTATGAATGGGACTAGTATGATGTAAGATTGGAAAAATTAAAAAAAATTTTTTTTTTTTGTGAAGGGGTTTTAATGAGAAGTTAAGGGGCCGACATGCTTTCTTTGGTAGCAAGGAAGCCAGAGCCTTGCTTCCCTTGGCATTGAGTGATGGAAGACATTTGGGGAAGCATTCTACCCAGGAGCTTTCCAGGGTCTTGCAGATGTGTTCTGGAGACTTAACCCTGGCTTGGGATGATAGATTTAAAGCTGGGAAGACTGTTAGAGGCCATCCAGTTCAAACACCTCATTTTGCAGTTGTACAAACCGAAGCCCAGAGGAGTTAAATGATTTGCCCTGGTAGCTCGAAGCAGGGTTAGGATTTGAAGTGAGGTTTTCTGGCAGTGAAGTAATAGGAGGAATTTAAATAAAGGTAGTCTTTGCTCTCCATACTGTTTGTCTTAACTTAGTATTCAGAACACTTTTTTTTTTTTTTTTAGAATTTTACATTTGTAGAGTGTGAATAGTTAGTTATACTGTATAACCCTATGGTTTTACAGTTAATCATGCTGCAGGATGGTGATTCCCAGGTTTATTCTTCTGATTTTCAAATAATTTTCCTTCCATTAGATCCAGATGGGTTGGGGTCTCCTGTCCTGGTGAGTGGGGAAGTAGGAACTCAGTCCTGAAACACTGGAGAAACAAAAGCTCATCATGGAAATACGGGATGAAGAAAGAGATCCTGGGTTTGAGGCTACTTTCTTCTTCCGACCTGTTGGAAAAGTCACTTCATTCCTTCTGGTCTCAGTTTCCTCATCCATAAAAAATGAGAGGATTAGACTAGATGGCCCCCTGCTCCCACAGCTTTGGAATATAATTGGTCCTCAATCAGATTAATCAAAGGAGAGAGATCCCTATCTGCTTTAGGCTACTAGGGCAGCAGGCTTTGTATGTTTGTGAAAGAAAGTCCCCTCCAAAAACTCCTTCCCCCACTTCCATTTAATTCTGCCTTTCTTCCAGGGTTCCTATCTCTTTGAGTAGAGATTATTTCATTTCTCATATTTGTACTGTGTATTGAATGCCTTATGTAGCACAGTACAGTGCTTAGCATACAGTCGGCTCTTAATAAATGCTTGTGGATAGTAGATAGGAGGTGGTGGATACCAGAAATAAAAACCTTCTGAATGGCCCATCCATCCAGAGTTGAGAAAAGGCAAAGTCTTCTCTTCCTCATTTGGGTGAGAGTTTCCAAACTCTGAAAAGATCTCCTCACCTTTGCTGAAGTGATTATTGCTAGCTGTCAAGATCTGAGAGCCTGGTCATTTGCCTGGAAGTAACCCGGGGCTGAAAACCTTATTAAAGAAGAGGGGTACACGCTGGAGGGGGAGAGGGTAAATTTGATGAAGATCTAATCAATTGTGACTGTTAGTGAGTCCTTCCTTGCTAGTTTTTAATGAGCCTCTTGGAGCTAAAAGTCAGCTTTATCTCCCTCTGGGTTGTGGGTGGGTCTGGGCAAGAAAAAAAAAAAAAAGGTCAAGCTTGAAAAAGCATTTTTGACTGCAGATAAAATGAGCTTCTATTTTCGTGGATGTTAGTCAGGGATGTGTTGCCCCTACTTCAGGTATAAATAACTGGCCTAAAGATATCTGAGAGGGGATGGGGAAGCATGTATTACATTATGATTGTCGAGGCTATGAGTAGCACTTAAGTGACACTACTTCCTCTTGCGATATCTGGCCTTGGCAGAGGAAATGGGGGCCCTCAAGAGTGATCCTTCTTCCTTTGCTGAGAATCTAGGGAGCCATCAGAACTTTAGGGGACTTTTTTTTAAAATTTAAGGATTTAAGGTTTGGGTTGAAACTGGCATGAGGAATGAAGCCAGTTTTCTATCCTGGATCCACACATGACAAACTTGGGTTTTTTGGCTTTCCTGCACATTTTTTCCTTCTCCTCCCTTTTTAGTCATCTTTCAAAGTGAATAGAACACTGACTTAGTGACATTGGCCAGGTCATTTAAGTAAGCCTCAGTTTCCTTACCTTTAAAATGGGAGTCACAAAATCTGAGAGGACGAAGGGACCTTAGAGGCTCTCTAGTCCAGTGTGTACCAGAAAAGAGTTCCCTCGTGTCATATCCTAAAGTTGTCTGCTTGGAGACCTCACGTGAAGGACTTCTGCCTCTAGGGAAACTTGTTCCACTTTCCCATATTTCTAATTTTGGGAATAATAATATCAGTACTGTTTGCCTAAACATTTGTTGTAACAACAGGTAGACCTCACAGTGTTGTATAAATGTGAGTTATCTTCGCCTTTCTAGAGTAAGCCCAGGGGATGCCCTCAAGGAATTTTAAGTTCTAATGAGAGAGGGATGGCTAGGGGGGACATTTTTGTTTTTCCAATTTCCTGTAGCATTAATTGCATTATCTTGAAAAGTTCTTCCTCCTGTCCTCCTTTCTATTCTCTTTGCTTCCTCTCTTATTCAGGATCCTATTTTGTCTCACCTAGACTTTTATGACAGCCTCCTACTTGGTGTTTGGCTTCTGTCTCTTCTCAGACAAGGTAATTAAGTTCCATGATGCTCCAATTAGATTTGGCTGCTTCTTTTCTCTAAAACTTTCAGGTTCTCCCCCCTGTTTACAAATTCATTGTTGTTGTTGGTCCTTCTTTCTATCATATTTCAGTAAGTTGAAAACTTGAATCCCTTAAAGTAAGCTGGATTTTTAGGCTTAAGAAAAATGCTATTGAGCACCATTCCTGAAGTCAGGAGGACCTGAGTTCAAATTTGATCTCAGATATTTAACACTTCCTACCTGTGTGACTCTGGGCACGTCATTTAACTCCAATTGCCTCAGGGGAAAAAAAGGGGGAAAAAAAGCTATTATCTCCTTCTTGTAGATGACCTAAGAGATGGGAACCCGACTGGAACATCAGATTGAGTAAGGGAGGGCTGTGCAAAGTGACCAACCCCACTTTCTCCTCTGGAGCTTTTGGTTTTGATGGTAAATGTAGATCAAGAGGACTGGAGATGGCCCTGGATGCAGGGAGAGCCTTTGAAGCTAAGGTCTTTAACCAGTCTCAGTTTAACTGAGGAAATGCCCCATCAGTGATTAAATCTAGCTAAGAAAGAAATGAGATAAAGAATGGTCTTTTTCTACCCAGTCAGAAAAAGATTAGGAATTAATGTGGAAGGGGAAGACCCTCAGAGTTTCTGCCTGAACAGCTATAATTGCTATTTACTTTCACTCTGGGGCTATCTGGCTCAAAACAAAGAACAAGTGGGCTTGGCCTAGGACCTTTTGTTGGCCAGTCTATGTGAGCTAGAGTTAATTACTTTGGCAATCAAGGCCCTACAATAGAGTCTAAACTATATTTCTAGCCTTACCCCAGACCACCATCCTTCCCCTATTAAATCCCAGGCAAACTAGACTGCTCACTCTGTTCTCTGTGCTTGGAATGGTTTTCCTCCACATTTCACTCTCTATTTTCTCAGATTCCTTCCTTGATCCCTCACTTGTACCTAGTTGAGAGTTTTCTTTGATTGCAAATTTCCTGGAAGAACTGACTAGGTCCTGTTTATTTGTCTTCTCAATACTTAGAACAATGTTCATTGAAGTGTGTTTCTATTCTTATAAATTTGAGTAAATTCTCTATATATTTTAGAAAGGAGACCTTTATTAAAAATCTTGGATGTAAAATTCCCTTCCAGTTTTCTGCTTCCCTTCTAATCTTGGCTGCATTGGTTTTGTTTTTATAAAATCTTTTAAATTTAATTCAATCAAAATTATCCATAAAAGTGTGTTTGTTAAGTTGCATTATTTTGTCTAATTTTATTAGGTGATTAATATTACATTAAATTTTGATTAATGTCAAAGTAATTGGGAAAGCAGAGGATTTTTACTTTGATTGATCTCTTTTCTTTTTTGTCAAGACCTTTGATTTGATCTATATGGGAAAGTCCTAGGAAGTAAACTATTCCTACCCACATGGATCATCTGCTGTTGTGTACTTTGTGGTTTTAAAAGAAGAGCTGCCTCAGGGCCAGAGAGACTGAGCAAGACACCAGTGTTCAAGTCTGTGTCAGAGATGGGAAGGGAACCCAGCCCGACTGGGACACTAGCTCTGGTCATATCCATTGGTGCACGCTGCCCATCTATTTGGTCATGCTGGCGTACATGCCGCGGTTAGAGGGCTGGAATGGGAACCAAGAAACTCAATTCAGATCCAACTGCAGACACTTGCTTCTGCTGAACAAGGCCTTTATACTGTTTGTCCCTTAATTTCCCATCTGTAAAATGGGAATAATTCTAATAGCACTACTTATCTCTACAGGGTTATTGTGATCATCAAACAAGATGATATATAAGCACTTTGCTTTTTTTTTTTAATTGTCAAAAAAGTGTAAAAATTCTCTCCCCCCCACTTGAATAATTAATTAATTAATTAATTTGCTGAGGAAATTGGGGTTAAGTGCCTTGCCCAGGGTCACACAACTAGGAAGTGTTAAGTGTCTGAGCTAGATTTGGACTCCTCCTGCCTTCGGGGCTAGTGCTCTATAGGACTTGTTATATCTTTTTTTTTTTTTTTTTTTTTTTT